>OZ005653.1:160738704-161348704 GCA_963930645.1 Salticus scenicus | reverse complement strand
AGTAGCTGAGATACAAAAGAAAACCTAATCAGGAGACCTTAAAACGTGTAAATCTGGTGAAATCTCGAATTCCACTTTCGATAATATAAAAGCTCTTTAAAATATCTTTCGAATGATGTATTAAAAATAATTTAATCATATTCAGAATTCGAAATATTGAAATTTTAAAATATTACAGCGCCATCTTGCGGTAGAAAATTCTGTAATCTACTGTTCAATTCCAAATCAACAAAGCTTTCAAATAATGTATTACTTATAAAATTATTTTAATTAGCAGTTGAGATACTTACAAAAAAAAAAAAAAAAAAAAAACTAATCAGGACACCTTAAAACGTGTAAATCACGTGAAATCTCGAATTCCATTACTTACGGTAGTCGGTTAATGGAAGGTGACAAAAATTTGTGGCGTATACTCTGGAAATTCAATTCAAATAAGTTTCAAAATGACATATTACTTTTGAAATTGTGCTTATTGGAAGCTGAGATACAAAAATTATATAAACACAATCATAAAACGACTTATGTCTGACTTTTTCGTGGTTTTCTCCAAAACTTGCGTAGTTCCGGGCTAAATACTGTTAAAAATCAATAGTATGAAATGCGAAAGGAGTATCAGAATTCGAAACTCTGCAAAATATAAAAGAATAAAGGCGTTCTGGGTTTTCCTTTGTTTTTTCCTTTTCTACGTTTTTGCCCCTCCCCCCCCCTTTCCATCCCTTCTAATAATTTTACACTTGAAAATATTCGCAATCGATGTATCTTTCCTTAGAACCTAATAATACCAATTTCAAACGCTGTAACTCTTTTTTTTCCCCTTCGCCCCCCCCTCCCCCTCAAGCCATTCCTAATAATTCTACACTTTCAAAAATATTCAGAATCGAATTATTGGGCGTTAAAACCAAATATTACGAAATTTCAACGGCATATCTCAATTTAAAATACATACTGCAAAATATAACACAAAATTTAATCTAATTTTTTTGTTTATCCGGATATTTTCATGAAAATTGAACAGTAGCTTAAAAATATGCTGTCTAAGCCGAATATTAATTTAAATGTAACGTGAATGAAAATTTGAAAAAGTTTGAAAATTGCAATTTTTATCCCCACTGTAAAACACGTGACACCTTGATCTGTTACTATCATTTCCTTTTTCATGGCAGTCTAATTGTTGTACCGATAAGCCGCTTGCACACTTAAATTCAGAAAAAATTCCCCTTTCATTTGGTGCCGAAGTCGTAACGATCGGACAAATATTTCTAATTTATTTTCCACTTTTTCTAATTTTAACTCTGTTAAAATATCTTTTTTTATGCAATGGCGGTAAATTCTCAGTCATTGAGATCGCTTTTAGATTAGACATGAGTGGACATTTTAATTAATATCTCCACAACTAATTAAAATTTTTAAATTCTGTTTTCAGGAGGAATTCGAAAAGGCTCCTGAGCATCAGTGTGTCAATTCTTGTACTTCTGCGTTCTGTAGGGGCTGAACGTATAAAAGAACAGACGGACAGACAGACAGACAGACAGACAAACCTTTCCTTTTATTATTATAGATGAAAGATAAAACAATGTTTGAATAAGATATAAATAATATATGATAAAGAGTAACATTTTATTGATGAAAATATATACATGTATATTGTGTGTGTGTGTGTGTGTGTGTAAAAACAGCGTCTAGGCTTTTGAAAAGAACAAAATCGAAATTCGCATATTTAATTCTCACACACACACACACACACACACAAAAAAAAAAAAAAAAAAAAAAAAAAAATGCAATATCCCGTTGATAAAGAAAAACAGTGGATTAAAAAAAGATATTTTTGCTTTATAAATGTAATTTATAGTTTAATAAAAATAAAATTAAATAAATTATAAAAAATTAAAAGTAATTTAAAAAATGCTTATTTTTTATTGTTTTCAAATATGTTATATATTTACATGAATTTGATTTATTATGAAGGTAAATTATCTCTGAAAAAAAAAGAGTTAACTTGAAAACGTGTCATTTGATAATTATATTAAAAACACGTAAAATTAAATTTTATTTAAAAAATGTTAAATATTTTACCTGAAGATTTTTGCTTTTAAAAAGTAAAGCATCATCAGGGATTTTTATTACTCGTTTCTAATGCGCAATTTTTAAATATTTTTCCTTTCACAGTCAGCAGTTAAGTCTTTTAATAAAGTGCATAGCAGCAAAGTCAATTTGAAGTCCGGTGAAGGATGGATCAAGGAGCTAAGCAAAATAAGAGAAGATAGAACTATTAAAAAATCACACGAGGCTATTGTAGGAGAAAAAACATAATGAACTAGCAGAAATAAACTATTTGCTATTTTAAAATATTGTGCAAAATTATTGACAAAATTGCAGCAACTTTAGAATTTATTGTATTTTTGCATTTAATTATATTAATAGCTTCGTAATAAATAGAATATTAATAGCTTGGCACAATATTATAAAATAGCTAATAGTTTATTTCTGCTAGTTCATTGTGGTTTTTCTCCTACAAAAGCCTCGTGTGATTTTTCAATAGTTCTAGCTTCTCTTATTTTTCTTAGCTCCTTTATCCAACCTTCACCGGACTTCAAATTGACTTTGCTGTTATTCACGTTATTAAAAGACTTAATTGTTGACCGTGAAAGGAAAGATATTTAGAAACTGCTCATTGGAAACGAGTAATAAAAATCCCTGATGATGCTTTACTATTTAAAAGCGAAAAGCTTCAGATAAAAATTTTAACATCTTTTAAATGAAGTTTAATTTCACGTGTTTTTAATATAATTATAATTAATGTGAAGGCTAAACACAAAATAATATTTTTTTTTCTCATTTAAATTTATTTTTTAATTCTAAAGAAGTATATTCCACCATTTTTAATATTACAACTACATTTGTTTTACTGTCTTGTGAAAAAGTATTTCTATAAAGCATTTCTTAAAAGAAATATCTATAAAAAAGTATTGATGTTTATATGACAGGTAGAAATGGATAATTTGCTGCGAGATATACTTTATATCTCAAACTGAAAAAATATTCGCCCAATAAAATCATTACAATGACAAATCGTTCTCTTTTTTACCCCTTTCTTCTAAGGGCACTATGATACGAGAAACTATTTTTTTACAGCTCATTTATCTTCTTACATTGATTTTATCCTTTAAAAACTTGATATATATAAGGTAAAAAATTTGTTATTTATAAATATTTCAGGATGAATTTTTATTGCTATATGCATTCTTAGTTTAAATGCTATAAGTAAAAAAAAAAAATTCCATTAAACTGCAGATATTTTATTAATGTACTTCTTGTACAAATATTTTTCTTTAGGCTTTAAGTAACAGGTTTCATACATTTCTTTTGTTAATTTATTTGTACAGGCAAAACTCGTTACTGGTACTTTTTTACTTTAAAAATATTAGAAAATCCACTATTCTTTAAAATAATGTATTATTATAGAAAATCATTTGTATATAATTTTTATGTATAACTCAAGCAAAGTAATTTGTTGAGCATTTTCTACAGTACAATTTTTTAAAAACCTCCAAATTGAATAAGCACTTTTCAAACAAACACCGTAAGGTCCATTAACCCGCTAGTAGTAGCTATAGACAGCGCCACCTATTACAGATTGCGCACTTTTTATTTAACTGTCACCAATAATTTTAAGAAGTGATGTGATCAACGTTTCTTCGATTTTATTCGCGTTTTATATATATCAATTGCTACTTCTAAAAATTTTTGGTGGCTATTGAATAAAAAAATCTGGAAAAACTGGAGGATGGGCGGCAAATCGACCAACAAGCGACTATTAACGGGTTAAAAAAAAAAAAGCTACATATTTATGTATTTTATATTACAAGTTGAAATGAGTAACTTGTTGAATTTTCACTCGAAAATCGTGTTTTAATAGATTTTTCTTATAAAAAGAATTCGTTTCGTTTAATAGTATTATGTCATGCGCTTTAAAATTATTTTATTTCAATTAACAATATAAGATTTATTCTAAAATCTTTAAACATGTTGATACTTACATGGCAAGTGTACAGGATATAGTGTGAAGTTGATTTTTATTGTATCCAAAGTAAACCTTTATTCAATATAGTTGTTTCTGAAAACAAAACAAAACAAAAAAATTAAAATCTACATCTTCTTCCAGTTGTTTTATGAATAATATCTTGAAAAACAAAAATTTATTTCATTCTTTGTCTCAGTACTTTTTTTTTTTTTTTTTTTTTTTTTTACTTAAATAATTTAGAATTTTGTATGGCTAATACTTATTTATGTAAATAATACATATAAAAAATGCTATTAATATGAAGTTCTTTATATTGTATTAATGCCAATAAAGAAGTTTGTAACAATCTTACAGCTATAAAGTGAATTTATTCAACAATGGACAGTTTATTTTTTGTTTTGTATTCTTCTACAAATGATTTATATTCTCAGGTTACGAGGTTACTTGACTTATTAGCCTTCGTACTAGTTGCTTACGATTTTTATGGTCAAGTTGAATGTAATAAAATTATAAGATTACGTGTGAAATTAATTTATCTGATCATCTATTTTTTTCTTTATCATCTATTATTAAAAATTTAAATCTACATTTCAACAATATTTGCTATACAAAATGAAAGAAGAAATTAAAGAATATAAAGAATATACAAAAATCCAGACAAAATCACTTTTTGAAGTAGCAGGCGAGAATTAAAATAAAAAAGCAAAAATTGTAGTAAGGTTCAGAAAAAGAATGAGTAAAATAATAATACGGTGTAAAGAATGAGTAAGAAAAATATCAAATAATTTGGTAATAAGTACGGGTAAAAACACCTTTTGAAATAGTAGGCGAGAATTAAAATCAAAAAAGGAAAAAATGTAGTCAGGTTCAGAAAAAGAATGACTAAAATAAGAATACGAAGTAAAAAAAAATCAGTAAGAAAAATATCAAATAATTTGGAAGTACAAAATCAAGAGTAATCAAGAGTACAAAATCAAAGTCGCATTAATTTTTAATTCTAAGTTTTCTTGAAGAGAAAGAAAAATTAATAAAGAAACTGGAAATCCAATAATTATATCCATATAACAATATTTTTTAATAATGTGACGGCTTTTTTTTTTTTTTTTTTTTTTTTTTTTTTTTCAATTAAAATTCTTTTGCAGTAGCTTGAATTTTCCCTCAAATTGCTAGTATGGAAATGGAATTTTTGTAGAGGACCACCCACATAGATTCAAATGATCTAAAGCGTCGGAAAAATATAACACAACAACATTAAGAAAGTTTAGTATAAGCACTTCATAATATTAGCTTAAATATTTTCTTTATTGCAAAAGGCAATTTTCTGATTTTAAGGCTCTTAAAATATGATTTATATGAGTCATAGTTTTCATTTGCTTACCTTTAGTTTGAATAATACAGTGAAACCTCGATCTATCGTTCCCGCATCCCATCGTTTTCCCGCATTGATCGTTTTATTTCTATGGTCCCTGCACAAATTGTATTTAAATAATATTAGCGAAACCCGCATGTATCGTGCTTCAAAATGTCGTTTTCCCTCATTCATCGTTGTAAAAATTTCCCCCTGAAGGTCAAGCGGTTCCATACGGCATACAACCTGGAATTACTTCTTTCACCTAAAAATAACTCTTTTCCCCATTTCCATGGAGGATCAAAATTTTGATGCCATGTTTCCGGATCATCTATTCATTTTGTAATTTCAGCATGACAGGAAGTAACCTCTTTAGTAATCCATAAAATTGTTTCATGAAATGCGATTACTTTAGAAAAAATGATGAAGAATATCAAACAGAAGGGCAAGAAAATGATGATGATGATGATGATGATGATGATGATGATACAGATGAAGAGTGGTTGCGTGTAGCAGTGTTACTTAATGTTCTAGAACATTGGTTTATTTCTTTGACTGTTCGGAAAGTAATAAATTAGTTTTTTTTTATTAGTAGTACACTGTATACATTGTGTGTATTAATCCATAAACATTGTTTTCTTAGTGTTTTGTCTATAATCCGCATTCGTCGTTTTCCCGCATTCATCGTTTTTTTTTTCACGCCTACCTTGAAAAACGATGGATCGAGGTTCTATTGTATTATATATTTACTTCTCTTGAATTAATGCATATGACTGAATTATGAATTGTAGTGTAATAAATAAGACCCTATATTTAGATATATTGTTATGTGCTGCATATTCAGAAAGTGATTTTGTGTTTTGTGTGGGGATTTTTTTTTTTTTTCTAATGCTATATATATTTTTTTTAAATATATACTAATTTACAAGAAAATAATATTTATAATTATTTATTTTTATAATTTGATAGATTAATGTAATTTTGTTGGTGAATTTTCGAAGTAATAAATAACTAAAGCAAAACAATTTTCTTAAAACATGTAGCATTTTCTAAACACAAATTATTTCAAGGTTTTATTTATTTATTTATTTAGTTAATTAGTGGGTTAGATTACAAAATGCAAAAAGTATTCAAAATCATAATGCAAAAGCATAAGAAATGAGTAATTATGTTTTATAGATTAATTGTCCTAAAAAAAATAATTTGTCTATTTATTATTATTTGGAATTATAATTTCTATACTATTATTTGGAAAAACTTATCTAAACTGCAGAAAAAACTAATTATCGAATATTTTATTTCTTAATAAAAATTAAGAATTTTATTTTTTTAATAGAAATCAGTTTTTAAGGCGTATTGCATAAAGTTATAGTGTTTAGTTTAATTCCAATTCCAGAATGGTATATATTTGTACTGGAAATAAAATATCTTTAAACATTCATTTAAAAAGTTTGTTAATCCATTCGTGTTAAAAAAAAAAAAGAAATTCAATTTCACAATTATTAAATGTAAATACATATTTGTTTTATGTTGTGCTTTATTTATAAAACTACACATTAAAATTCAGGTACTTTGAATATATATTTCTGGTACTTCAATTTTACATAATATATTTGTTTTAAATAATCAAATGAGGAAGTTTGGGACAAGCAAAATTTACTTCGCTTATATATACTGGCCTTATATATACAAGCGCTTAGATCGTAAATGAAATTGTGTTATAGTAAACGGCTTAAATTTCGTTTGTTTCTAACAACCCGACGGACAAGACCTAAGGCCATTCGTCACATAAGTGATTATTTTGCTTTATTGAAGAACATTTAAGAGCTTTCTAATGTACTATAAGTGAGGACTAGTACATATATTCTTCTTCGGTAGCATTCTTTCAATTTGGTCCTAAAAGTATTTTTTATAATTAATATAATTATTACTGGGATTTTTTTTTCTCTTCAGTTATTAAATAATAATAATAATAATAATAATAACAAATGCATAAACCTTTTGTTATACCAAGTGTCCCGTTAGTCTATAGATATTTTAAAAATTCATAAAATTTGAAGGAATTGGTCGAAATAAACGCGGTTTGCAAAAAAGTTATTCTCGTGAAGGGGGTTATTTATTTATTTTATTTTATTTTATTATTTATGTTATTTTAATTAATTAATTTATTATTATTATTGTTATTTGGGGGGGGGGGGAGAGAGAAAAAAATAGTCAAATTTTTCATCGATAGGTTGCACGGATGCGTGACGAGAAATAGCCAAAGGAGAGTTATGTAAATTGCACGGTTTTACAATTAACCCAGCTAATTTCTTATTTTGCCTTTTGTACACACATGAAGTTTTAATAGCGATGCTGATTTGGTGCAAAGAACGTTATTGGTCATGACGTTTTCTTCCAGGTAAAAGCCGCCGGCTGAAGCTGCAGTTAACGGTGTTGTAACTCGTTTGCAAACTGTAATTTGTCGTGATGTCGGACACATAAAATAGGATTTATATGCCTGCAAACATTTGCATGCAAATAATTGCAGTTTTTCACGGAAATGTGTGTTTTCTCACGTACAAAGAGTAGACGAAAATTTTAACATTTTTTTTTTTTTTTTTCTTAAAAAAAAAAAAAAAAAAAAAAAAAAATCCCTCTTCAAAACAATAACTTTTTCACAAACCGCTTTGAATTCTACCAATTCAATCAATTTTTATGAATTTTTAAAATGTTTACAGATATATGGGACGCCTGGTATAAAGAAAATCCCATGTCCTTCCTTTCATTTCAGTGAAAACTGCATAGTGTTACTGTCAATACTTTTTGAATAATATAAATTTTTATTTTTTCTGTGATATTCGGTATATGTATATGTATATATATATATAACTGAAAAAATGATGCATAATGAGTAACAAAAATGAATAAATAAGCATAATCCCAAGCAGCACCGAAACGTTCTCTGAATGTTCAAAAATTGTTCTGCAAACACGTTCTAAGAACGTTCACTTTGAACGTGTTATAGACGTCTATCTGTCCATCTTGAAGACGTACAATAATACGGTTCAGAGAACGTTCAATGAACGTGTAACTATCACCATCGGTGTTATAGAAGCGTTCTGAGAACGTTCTATATATACGGTCTCAGAACGTTCTAAACGGTTTTAGAACGTTTTCAAAACGTTATACACATTTTCAGAACGTTCCAGAAAACGTACTGTAAACGTTCTAAAACAGTGTAGCTAAAAAAAAAAGACGTCATTATAAAAAAATCACCTCAGTACGAGCGTTTAGAAGTAAAAATTACATAGCTGATGACGAATAATGATACAACACATGAACAGAGATATGAATTACTTTTTTTTTTTCAATTCAAATAATGTTTGAGAAATTTTAACATACTTACTATTCCTTTAATTTCAACGTATATGCATCAAAAATTCTATATTCTATGACAATTTTCCCCAAAAAGTGTCATAACGTCTCTTTATACCTTAAAAAATTTCTTAAATTTTTGCATTTTTTAAAAATTTCTTTTTTTCCCCTAATCTGAAGATAATGAAGTTGTAGTATTAATTACAAAACTTTGAATACACACCATAAAATGCAAGAACTAGCACCAACTGTTTCAGGTCAAAAGAAGACACAACCCTTCATCAGGCGAACATTGTAGGCACGAGAGCTGCAAACAAGCACGTTGAGTTTGTTGAATGCGTTGCCGCTTTGTTTGTAGAAGCCGTGCTTTGTTTGTAGCAGTTGCGAGTTCTTGCATTTCATGGTGTTTATTCAAAGTTTCGTAATTAATACTATAACGTCATTATCTTCAGATTAGGGGAAAAAAGAAATTTTTTAAAAATGCAAAAATTTAAGGAATTTTTTAAGGGATATAGACACGTTATGACACTTTTTGGGAATTACTGTCATAAAATATGGAATTTTTCATGCATATACGTTGAAATTAAAGGAATAGTAAGTATATTAAATTTTCTCAAACAGTATTTGAATTAAAAAAAAGTAATTTATATCCCTGTTGCTGTGTTGTATCATTATTCTTCATCTGCTATGTACAACTAAACTCTTGATTTATTTTGCTTGTTTTAATCCTTGTGATTCCGAATGCGTCATCCTATGATTAATGTTTGTTTTTCATGGTCGTTTTCTGTTTGATTCTCTGATATCTTGAAGTAAATAATTTATTCCAATTTATTCTTCATTTCTAACTTCAATTAATTTCTTGTACGATAGGGTGCCCGCTAGCAATTTGCTATTATAGCTGCTAACGAACGAAATCGTACATTGGTGCTCAACGACAAAAAGGGTCACCCCTGACGAGTTTTTTTTTTTTTTCTACCATTCTAAGTTTTTCCTAAAAAATTTTTTAAAGTGCTGTCTTAATTTTTTATTTCCTCGTTGCTTGTTTGTATCTTTTGATTTGAGTTTCATGTGGTTTTTACGCACCGGCAAAATTATTAAAATTGTAACTAACTATATAGGAATAAATTTATGATTAGACTGAAGTTATATAAAATAAAAATCAATAAATAAAAAATAAATGTTTCAATAAATCACAATCAGTCCCCCCAGGTTATTTAAATTTGTTGTAATTTCCTTCTCATTGACCTATGTGGTTTCAGGGATCTTATATCTGTTGCTTGGCTTTAACTAAGATTAAAAATTCATATATATATATATATATATATATATATATATATATATATATATATATATATATATATATATATATATTAATTTTTTTTTTAAATACAGGGTGCAAAGCATTGTGACGAGAATACCTTTATCTCCGCAACTATTGGTCGCAAATATATAGTTTCAGTTACAAAATGTTTTAAAGAATATGAGCATTTGTGGTATAACAAGTTTAAATTTAAAATATGTATTTTTTCAAAATTGCAAAAACTAAATTTTTACATAGTCCCAGATCCCTATAATCATATTTAGAAAACTGACACTCATCCTAACAAACAGTTTCATTTCTATTCTCCCAAAATGGAACATGATATTTAAAGTTTGGATTTTCTAACATATTTCGGCCTTCAATAAGGGATCGGTTTAAAAATCCTAATTGGACTTTGTTTGCATTTTCCCTGGGTTTATTAAAGAATTTTTCATTGACTTTTTAATAAAGCCCGAGAAAATGCGAAATAATCCTAAATTTTGAAACTAACTATCTCAGACAATTTTGGGTGCACAAAAGTGAAACTTTTTGTGTTATATTTTTTAGGTTAGAACTCAACTTTCACTATTAGTGTCATGAAAATTGTATAAAAATTATCAGTTTTTGTGATTTTTAGTAAATTGATTTTTTAAATTTAAACATGTCATATAATGAATTCTTACATATTTTTTTAAATACATTTTCTTATTGGAGGACAATTGTTGCGCAAATAAAGGCCTGCTCTCGACTTTGCACCCTGTATATTCTAAACATTTCTGGGTACTACTTTGTAAGTCCATGGATAGTTTATAAATATATTTGAATGCTGAAGTTTATAGAAAGTTTTAATATTTCAACATAAAAAATAATTTCAAAAATGAATGTACCAATACACCGCTAAAATAATATATAATTGAGTTTAGACTATATTGTTAATTTATAATAATAAGAAATTCAAACAAAAAATTAAAAATTAGTTAGAAGGAGGAAATTTTAAAAATGTCCAAATACTTAAATACATATATATATATATATATATTTAATCATAATATTTTTCTAAAATATTTAACATACTTCATATTTTTAAATTTCAGTGCATGTGTGCATACATATTTTCAGTTTACAGCAGCAGTTTACAAAAATGATGTTTGCAGGTATTTAAATTTATTCCACATGGCAATGTAATTGGTATTTTTTAAATGTTTAAATTTCTTTAAATTGAGTCAACGCAATTTTTACCTCATTTGATGTAATTATGCTATCATGGCATATTAAATAATTGATAAATGTAAATATTATTAGTATTAATAAATAATATAGTAAATCGTCCTTTTTTTTAAGCAGAATATCTTTTTTTATAAAGATGTGGAATAAAATTGAATTGAATCTTTGTTTTATTATGCAGTTAAACAATTTCATATATTTTATTTAATAAATAACAGTAAAGAGATATTTAAAATTGTAAGTCGGTGAAACTTAGGATATTATTTTAAAAATATGCAATTTGCATAACCTAGATTGTATATATATTATCATATAAACATTAAATAAATACTTCAGAATTTAAAAAGAAAAGAAAAAAAAAGAATTACATACCTTCCTCATTTTCTTCATAAGAATTTCTCCAAGAAAACACCCTTCCAACTAGCATTTTAAAATACATAATGACCAGTCTGGAAGGGCATTCACTTAAAATTAGCTCTCATCTTTTAAATTCTTTATGTTACTTCATTCAGAAGCATAATAACCAAAAATAGTCATTTTAACAATTTCCATCTCAGAAGACTGAATTAATAAAATGAATCCATAATTTCTAAGCGGTTTTCTGTAACAGGAGCAGTTTTTTCTGCGATACAACGCTACTTACAAGTATCAAATGTTAGGCTTAAGAACTTACGCAGATATGAAAATGATTGTTTTATTGATATTAAAATAAGACTTTAATAAATAGAAAATAGAGAATATTACAGGTTAAAAATATTACATTTTTACCTTTTCTAAAGCTTATCCAAGTCATTATAACGCGAAAACTGAACAAAACAGATTACATTACACGTTTTAAAATTACCGCTTCACATAACGGCACGACATTCCCAAGACCTTTGAATTTGCACGGTCAGCGAGAATTAAATAAATGCAATCCACAGATGTCAGTTTCATCTGCTCTTCCGTTCTTACATCCGGAATAATCATGTTTCAAAGTTCAACGTTTGAAACATAAATTTATTAAGCATTTATAGCTGTAGAAAACATATGGTCAATATTTTAAGGAAAAATGGAGCTGAGTTAAACAATTATTTAAATTTTTATAAAGTATTTGAAAAACTTATGAGATCACTTTATTTTTCCATTTTAAAATCTCGAATTAAACGGAAAAGCATATTTTGTTTTAGTGTATATTTTAGTATTGAATAAAATATTCAGTGAAAATAAATAAAATAAAATAAGAACAATCAAACAGAGTAACGATTTAACAACATTATCAATATTGATAATTTATCAGTAACATTTAAACTTAAATAGAATCATAAATAAAATATAATAAAAGTTTAAAATTATGCTTAAAGAAAAGAAGAAAAAAACTCATTCTGTAACTTCCCGATGAGTATTAGAGACCGCGAGGTTCTACTCTCGAACCTTACAGACGGGAAGTGTTGGCTTCGATTCCTGGTCACGCTCGTCGACTTAGGTTTTCGGAGTTTTCCCGTGATTTTCTTTGAAACTCGCGTAAAGCACTATATTACTTATTCAATAACATCCGTGATTAGCTTTTTGTATCTAAACTTTGGGTCTGGGGAATGCATAGATTTTCATGACAGAAGACAATCATTTTTATGCTGTATAGAAGATCTTAGAAAATGTATTTTTCTAAGGGTTTATTATTATTATTATTACAAATGAAAAAAAAAAAAAAAACGGTAAATTTGTTTTAAATCATCAGAAAACGATGTTTCAATTATTCGTTTTAAAGGTGATATCGAATTCTTTTGAAAGATAATTATAGTGAAAAATTTTATCCACCCTTCCCCCATCCCCCAGGGATGATGTATACTTATTCCTAGGGGAAAAAACAATGTCCTATGAATGATAATAATAAAAAAAAAAACTGTTTGACTATTACTCGTTATACAGCCAAATTGAATCAATAATATATATCACATGTATGTCACGCAGAAGGTTTGGTGAGTATATATATTACAGAAGCTGATAGATAGCCTTTCTGTGAATGGAAAATATTGGAACGTGGCAGTGCCACCTGTCGTCCGATATGCACCCAAAGGCAATCTGTAGAGTTTTACGTAATATTAATTTCACTTACCAAATTTACAATATTTATAAATCACAGAAGTTGAGATTTTTCGTTTCCGTTATGAGATTAAATTGCAACATAGCCACGCCACCTGTTGGCCGATGTGCATCCAAAATGGACCAGTAAAGCTTTACATAAAATCGATTTCACTTATAACTTCAGTGTATCACAAAATTTATTGTTAAATCACAAGAGTTAAAATATTGCCTTTCCGTTAAAATGATTAAATTGCAGATTAGCAACGCCACCTGTTGGACAATGTATACATCCAAATTGTATTAGCAGAGGTTATGATGATATATGCCAATATATCATGTTTAATACATTTGTACACTATAGAAGCTGAGATATAGCCGTCCCATAAATGGAGGGTTTCATTGCATAGCACCGTAATCTATCGGGCGATATATCCCAAATGAAATTCAAATAAACTCCAATTTAGGGCAAGATCTAATATTGTAACAAGTTTGGTCGAATTCCATACATTGATTCCTGAAATACAAAATCCACAAAATTTTTCTATGAGTTTAAAATTTTGTAATTTTTTTTCACCTCACCGCTACTGCTTATTGGGAAGCATTCTTTACTGACGTGCTAACAAAACGTTAAACTGAAAATGTAAAAAATGCTCTATTCTCTATCATGCTAAAAATTATAAATTTCGAATAACTTACGAAGTTTTTAAATTAGAATGTTGCAAATCTCTCAATAAGATTCTTATCAATATCATAAGTGATATTTTAAAACTGGTCCGATCTCTCTCCAATCGTTTGTTCTTGAGATATCGTGTACATGAACTAACGGGCTATCACACTAATAGGTGCCGATACACATTAACAGATACCATACCAACCTTTTGACTTCCGGATTCCTCACGCCACAAAACGTGTAAAAAAATCAAAAGCTGAAGTCAAAAATTTTAAAGATTAACCTAGTTTCCCAACCAATAGTACTAAAAAGTCATTTTGTCATATTCGTTATAATTACACTGTTACAGAACGTGTTATGACGGTGTCACACTTGAACGTTCTATATAGAACTAGAATTGTACGTTTTATAGATGGTACAAATCAAACATTTTCAGAACGTTCTAAATAATACTATTTCTGAACGTGTTTTAGAACGTTCTTTTGACACGAAACACGGTGTTTGAACTATTGAAACCGTTATTAGACGTTCACAGAACGTTCCTGTGCTACTTGGGATAACTTTATAATAATAATAAAAATGTGTTTTAGAATTTATATCTAAATTTATTATTATAAAGTTTTATATATATACACACACAAATATATATATACTAGCAGACCCGGCCACGCGTTGCTGTGACTAAGTTATACGTTGAATTATACGGCTGTAAACTATTTAGTACAGTCAAATTATTATTTACGAACAAAGACGAAAACGTTGTAGCCGATGTAAAAACCCACAGGGTTGAGATTTGAAACTTAGGTCAAAATTTGGAAGCGATTGATAAAAATTTTCGTAGTGCTTATATTAAGCACAAATTAATTTTATTGTAGGGTCCTATAAATTTTAATGGAGAAGTGATATATATTATTTCTAATGCTACTTTGGATAAAATTGCTAAAATGACTAATATATAAATTAAATTCTATTAAAATTTTATTAAAATTCTATTAAAATAAAAGTATAAAAGAAACAGACGATTTTAAAATCAATTTTTATGGAGGAGTGAAATATAATATATGCTATAATGGATAATTTTACTATAAAATGACCTCATCATTTTAAATATTTTAAAGAGGGCAACAACTGTAGTTATAAAAAGGAAAACAATAAAGCTAAACCAGAAAAATAAGTAAATTTGTTAAATATTTTAAAACTTTAAAATTGGAAATCTTATGAAATATTGGACATTTAAAGTAAATACATGTATCATTTTAAATAGAAAAATATTTTGGAAAAGTTTAGTGTATTTTAACGAAGTGATGAGAAGTTTTTGAGTATGTTAAAATTTTAATAGTAAATTCAAGTTAATAAAGATGGGAAACATTGAGGATTAAGATAAGAATAATTATAAGATTAAAAAAAAAAAAAAAACTTTTTATATACCATGCTTTTAAATTTTAATATACTAATAATATACAAATTAAAAGGAAAATGATAAATATTCTATCATAGTTTGAAGTCAAATTTGTTTTCAAATGTCTAAATAAAATATCTGATGTAAGATACTAATATTTTGCAGCGGAATAGATTTCATTTCTGTCATCCTTGGCGAAAAATAAAAGAATATCGCCAAATTATCTGGCGAAAATATTTAATTCCTTTCAAAAATCATGGTTATTTTAACAACTTATATTAAAAGAGTAATGAATAATATGAAACAATATTTCGTACAATACATATTACATGTCATACATACGTACAATGAATAATACATATTACATTTCGTACAATGTATACATCTGGCATGTATATTTTCGTGTTACGCTTTTGATCGCCAAATAATAATAATAATAATAAAAAAAGCCAAGGGGGACAGTGTTTTGAAATTTAAAATTAAAATTTTGTCAATTTGACAGCAAAATAATTCAATCTAACACCCGCGATAACTAATACATATCTATACCCAAATATAAGTATTAAAATCGGTAAATAAATTTCCTCGATTTTTAATAATTTCTTACAAAAAATCCAGTGGGCAATTAACATAGGAAATCTTTTTCTTGGCTGCACAGACGGTCAGTGAGTCACACTTCGCTTGAGTATAGAACTCATAGATATAGTATAGCATACATAGAATAGAGTGATCATTGGGGAGAAAAAAAGTTATTCCTTTTCATTTGGGAAAAGACGACTTTTTTACCAAAATATGGCCGTCTTTCCCCGAGTGAATACACACGGGAATACATACTAATATTTTAGCAAATAAAATTTATGAATAATTTATTTGCTAAAGGGGAATGGAAAACTCCAGATACAGTTTCAAATTCATATTTTTTTCTTTCTTTTCTTTCTCTTTTTTTTTTTTTTTTTCAATACCACTTAATGGCTGTTTCCAAAGCTTTTATTTATTTTTTTTTTTTTCGGCATCAAAAATCTTTGTACGATAACATGGGGATGAGAGATCTATATACATTACTATATCTATGATAGAACTACATTAGCACTTTATCAATGTGTATAAAATCTTTAAATTGATTATGACGTCAATTTTCGTGAGATGCATAATTTAACTTTTTATAATTTTTTAACGTTCACGTTTGATTAAATGTATTTATTTTCATGTCGAAAGAAAATGAATTCGTATTTTTTTTTTCTTTTCTTTTCTTTTTTTTTTTTTTTTTTTTTTTTTTTTGGCAACAATTAAATTAATGGAACTCACAGATATTTTGGAGCAACTTTAATAAAGGTCTATAATTAACAAATAATTGCAATAAAACAATATTGTGATAATAAATTGAGATAAAAACTATCCTGTCTCTCTAGTTGGACCAAACTGCACACAGTTTTCAAAATTTCATTAAAATAGGTTCCTTAGTTTAGGAGTTTACCCCGGACAAACATCGTGACACGTAATTTATATATATATACAGATATATATATATACATACATACACATATAAAATTCATTAGTATTTTTTTTAGGTAAATACGCTTTATTTTTGCCAAAATTCTACATTTTGGAGTAATCTATTATTTTATCATGGCTTTATTTTTTATTTAAAATAATCATTAATGGTATATTTTAGCATTTCATGCAATAAAATAAATTGATTGATTTATTTTTTCTTTTTATTATTAGCATAAATAATGAAATATCAGAAGAAATGTATTTAAATAATAAGATAGTAATTCCGACCAGAAATCAGAGTTTTATTGAATCATTTGAAAAGGAGAAAAAAAAAAGAGATCAGGTCAAAATTTGATTCTACGATTTTCTTTTGGCTTAATGTGCCACTGTTCTACTATCTGATGTAACCCGATATACTTATATATCACCAACATAATTCTCACACCTATAATGAAAGTTAGAATTTTTTCTCATTTTTGAGTTTTGTTTTACATCAGTAACCATGACCTGGTAATTTTTCTCTCTTATTATGATCATTTGACATTTCTATCAAAATTCATTATTTTATATGCGGTCGAAATTAGTAGATTAGTTATTAAATTAGCAATTACAGAATTAAATAATAATAATAATAATAATTTTTGCTTAAAAGTACATCTCAATTCATAGAACGTGCGATAAAGAAATTACCATTTCTATATCAGTAATATATGATGCTTTTACTTCGACTGAGTTAACTCTGATAATAGAGCATTATAGATTTATACGAAAGGACCCAGATTCACATCCTTATTTGGAAAAATTTCACTCTTGATTATGTAATTAGTCATTTCCATTAAACAATCGGCCCCACCAGTGGCAAAGAAGTTCTACGCTCAAAGTGGATAAATGGGAAGTGCCGATTCAAACCCAGGTCGAGCTTTTTAACCTAGCTGTTCGGAGTTTTCCGTAGTTTTCTTCGAAACTCATGTAAATACGAGCTATGACACCTTAGAAAAGCCTCCACGATGACATTCCCTTTACACCCAGGTGTAGACAATTGGCCTTAATCCTAAAACCATTAAACAATTTCCATTTTAACTTTTCATTACATAATTTAATCAAATAACAAAGAATAACCATTAGGTAATAAATTTATGTTATATCAAGTGCCTAAATCACTAAACACGAAGCATTACAAAATAAAAGAAAATTTTTTTGATGCACATCGTTTTAATGAAATTTTAACTGCTTGTATTATATAAGCATGTTTCGTTTTCAGGATTAGATGAAAAATCAATAAGTGTTCGGTTAAAAATCTAAAATTAATATAATGTATCTATATTGACTGAAATATTAATTAAAAGTTTAAAATATATGCAAAAAGTATTAATTAAGATGGATGACATTTTCCTGCAAGATAAAATGAGCAGTAGAAACAGGTGAAAGTATAAAATCCTTAAAACAGATTAATTTGCAACACTTAAGATATAGCACGAAAAACATTTCAGTATTATAAAGTTATAAAAATCATTTTTTAAATATTGGATAAATGAAGTATTGCAAGATTTTAGTATATACTATTAAGCGTAATACATATAATTTTGAATGAGATCAGAACTGAGGCTTTAAATATTAGTATCTTGATTTCTTTTCATTTGAGACTAAGGATTGTATGAAATAACTCGATTAACTTTCAATAATATAACTTTTAGTAACTGATATATTTATTAAAGCTCAATACAATAATAAATAAATTATTCATTTTTTAAATATTATGATTTTAGATTTATGATTTTAAATCTATGATTTTAAATCTATAAATAGTAATGCATCACATAATTTTCTTGGGTTAAAAAAAATAATGATAATAAATAATAATAAAGTCTTAAAACATTGCATTGTATACAGCAAATATTTTCTCCATATATAATATATTCAACATTGTAAAATATCAAATGGGTTTGCTAGTTTTTCTTTTTTAGATATAGAATAGAAAATATGTTACCTAATATCCTTCTAACGTATCCACTCTTTAGTAATTACACACAAGATCTAATTATACAGTTAAAGTGGATATCTAACTTTTCCGTTAATAAATCACTGTATAGCAGCGTCATATGTTGGGCAATTTACACTAAAATTTGATAGACACGAATATGTACCTAAGTGCAAATAAATCTAAATTTTTTTTTTAACTCTGTGCATTATCTCTTGAGCTAGAGCTCAAATTTTTCAACAGCCGCGCTGAATCACATAATATAGACAGATAGAGAAAAAAATTGTAACTGACATCTAAAATCTAAATTGTGGCTCTAGAAAAAATTATATAGTTCCATGTCATCCTTATAAATTCTTGTCCCTTTTGAAAGCGAGTTCTAGAAACCCCTATTAGAATTCGAGAGTGTTTGCCTATATTCTCGAGGGCAAAAATATTTAAAAATCTCTGCAAATAAATGCGAATACAAAAGGCAGTTTCAGCAACTATAATTTTGGTTTATGACCCAATTCTAGAAAATCAAGACAGAATCTCTCGCTATACAAAAGATTCATAATATTCAGAATGTTCAGATTATTGTTTCACCATCTAGAAATATGTAGACATGAAACTTTCGATAATTTCGTCTATTCAGTTTATTGGCGTGTCTTATTCGCATATCTCGGAAGTCTATATTTCTAGTTATGGGATTTAGAAAATGACGACTTATTCATTCTAGATTAAGGCTGTGTATTTTGTTTTCTCAATGTATGTTTTTCATATTGTCAAATCGTGTTGTGGATCTCTTAAAACTTGTACTTTCTTCAAAAATCACAGATGAAATATTTTTAAGAATCTAATACTTTCTTCTATTGAATGCAAAAGAAAATAATAAAAAGAAAAATAACAATAATAAAAAGATAACTGTAAAATTGAAAGTTATTAGTACAAATAAAATGACTAGTTAAAAATAAGTGTAAATACAATTTTGTCTCTTTTTTTTTTTTTTTTTTTTTTTTTTTAGCATAAAATATTACTCTGAAAAATTAAAAGTTCCGTTAGAAGTATTATTAAAACTGCTTCTATACAGGAGGTCATTTAAATTAAAATTAAATTTAGATTTTTAATTATTAACTTACAGTCATAATTTATTAAATAATTATTTTACATATAGATTCTATTGGTGTGAAAGTTGAAATATATAACACAACTGTATTGAAAGAATTTTCTATGCAGAAATGTTTTATAATCTTGGTTTTATAACCTCTTTTTCAATTGAAAAAAATAATTATGTATATATATATAATAATAATCTAAAACTTTAAAGGTTATTAAAGTAGGATTTATTTAAGTATAAATATCTCTTTTATTTGTTTACCTATAGCTTTAATAGTATTAAATGTTTACCTCCTTTGAATTGTTCAATCTAATTAACTTTTAATTGGAAAAGGAATAAGTAGAATTATATTGAAATAGATTTTCGTGCTCAGAATATTAAGAGTGAGATTTATTATAATTTGTTTTGCGAGGACTGTATGGATAAAGAATATTTCAAAAATTATATGTCAAGTTCTAAGAGAATAAAATAAAATTTATAATTAGTTATTTGTGTTGTATAATTTGGGAGATTAAATTAAATCTGTGGGTGTATTTTTAATATAATGTTTACCTAAAGCAATAAAAAATTTCTTTTTTAAGCATATAAATAACATTCTCAAAAGTTGAAACACTTTATTATTATTATTATTATTATTATTTTTAGATTGAAAAGAAAAAAAATGTATACACATAGAACGGTTTTTTAAAAAAAGGTGAACATGTTTATATATAATTTCTATTTAAAAAAAAAAAAAAAAAATGTCTTGCTGAATAAAACTATGCATTAAAGCGAAAATTTGTGTAGAATGCTTTATGTTGAATTTAAAACCTGGACTAAAACGAGTACAAGATAAGGGCAAAACATCATTCTAAAAATGTCCGTCTGCAATGGCATCAACTCCCTGCTGTGGCTGAAAAGTAACAAAATGCGACGGATTTGGTACAGATAAGTTTTACCGCCAAACTTTACGTTTACAGTGCGGGATAAATTAGGGAAATTTAAAAATCTCAAAATACATCTAATGCCTTAATCAAGCAAAATGCACACTTTTAATAATGTAATCCTTTTTTCTAAAAATTTTTCTGTATGAAATAAATATTCGTTTATCAAACTTGATTCCCATAGGGTCTACAATCGAATAAACTTATTCCCTATAGGCGTTCTGCTGCTTACTTTGTACATGCATTAATCTGGGCATATTTCAATCACTTAAAAACGAAATCAGTGTTTCAATCTAAGATTTCTAAAGAATATGGTAAGGGAAAAAAAAATAAATCACAGGCTATTTACAACATTTATTTAAAGCTAGCAGGCTTTGCTCGCTTCGCTGGTCACTACATTTAAATGAATTAAAAAAAGAAGAAGAAGAACTGTCAGCACTTTTATATTTAAATCGCATTTAAATATAAACAACACTTGACGTATTATACATGGTATTTACTGTCACATTATTTCCTACATTTTATTTTATGTATACTCTCGATTATAAAATGACAGCAATATCACCCCAATATGCTCGGTAGTAGAATATACTATGAACGGAATTTCAGCAGACTTTTAGACTGTTTCTGTGGTTATATATATTTCCTATTAAACCAAAAGTGGGTCCTGGGCCCAATGCACATAGGGCCTCATATCTATAGTTTTTTCCATAATGTTTAACCATTCTTTAAAAAAAAGTAACTTTAATTTTTTTTTTTTTTTTTTTTTTTGAAATATTTTACCCCCAAAAATTAATGTTTGACTAAAATATTCCCTATAAAAAACATTTCGTTTTCTTTTCAGATGTAAAATTTTCACGTACTTTTTTCATGGAATTTTTTTATAATTTGTATTAAAAATATTTGAACCATAAAAAGAATTTTGGGCCCCCAAAATCAAGTGTCCCTAGGCCACACCCTGTCGGTCTATGCGTTAATCAGGCCCTGATTGCAGGTCTTATGTTTAATTGCAATTCTAAGACGGTACAGATTTTTTAATGGAAATAAAATTTCTTTAAACCTTCTTCTAAAGAATGTTTAAAGAAAATACTCTTAAAGAATTTTTATTAGTAGTATGTTATTTGAGGAACGTATTCCAAATATGTTAATAAAATAAATACAATTCTGAATATGTAAAATTCGTTGCGTTTTAATTATGAAATGTACAAATTGAATCTTGTGTATTTTAAATATGTTTCAGGTACTACTAATTAACCAATACTTTTCTTATAAATATCAAAATCACAAAGTTTGGGTGAAACAAAACTAATTTAGGCGTAAATGGCCTTACATATACAAGCGTTTAGGTCGTAAATGGAAGTATGCTAGTTAACGGCCTTAAATTTCGTTTGTTTCTAACAACCCGTCGAACAAGATCCAGAGCCATTTTTCACATAAATGATTATTTTGCTTTATAGAGGTACATATAGGAACTCCCTAAAATGTTATAAGTAGAAATCAGTTCCGAAAGTTATTTTCTTTAGAATTGTTTCCATTTAATCCTTAAAGAATTTCTATTAGTATTATTATTCGAGGAATGCATTCTCCAATTACGCTCTTATTAATAAACCTTGAAATACATAAAAATATATGTAATATAATCATAGTATATAAAATGACTTATGATATATTCACTTATGCTTGTGAAATGTTATATATATATGTGTGTGTGTGTATCTGTATGATATATATATTAATTAATATGTATCTGTTTATATTTTATAAACACTTTTGGGTTCTTTAACCGATAAAACATCAATAAACTTAAAATTTAAGTTAAAACTATACGTTATGTTGAGGATGAGTAAAACGTTCTGTATTACAGAAAAATAATTTTGTGAATAAAATTTGAAATTTTAATGAACAAAAATCGTACAAACAGCAGTCTTCAAATATATCATTTTTTAATAAATACATTTTTAATATTATTGAATTTAGTACTCAACACATTTTG
Organism: Salticus scenicus; assembly: GCA_963930645.1. NCBI lineage: Eukaryota > Metazoa > Arthropoda > Arachnida > Araneae > Salticidae > Salticus > Salticus scenicus. The sequence continues at coordinate 161,325,837 of OZ005653.1, read as the reverse complement.
TAAATAATTGTCATTGTAAAAGAATATTTTTCTTATATTATATTTTGTAATAAAATATTATAAATTTAATATTACAATTCATGTTATATCAAGTGCCTAAATCGCTTAACAGGATGCATTACAAAATAGAGAAAACATTTTTTGACACACCTGTTTTTAGTAAACTTTTAGTTGCTTGCACGACATAGACTCATTTCGTTTACAAAATTAGAGGAAAGATCAATAGGTGTTCCTTAAATTTCTAACATTAATATAATATATCTCTAATTACTGACAAATTAATTAATGGTTGTCTACAATAATTGCAAAAAAGCTAATTAAGATGGATGGCCGTTTTCTGTAACAGGAAATATGTTGTTGAAATCGGTGAAAAATTAAAACCCTTAAAATGGATTTATTTACAAAACTTAACATATTACATTAAAATTATTTCTTTCTTATAAAGAAATCAAGTGTTATAAAATACTAAAAAGTTATATGAAAATTATTGATTAGTTCAAGTGTTATACAATTGTTTTGTTTAATATTATAGTGTAATATATATATGTAATTTTAAATGAGATCAACACTGATGCATTAAATTATATGAGTATCTTAATTTAACCTCATTTCAGATCTAGCACTGTGTATAATAATTCAGTTGACATTTATTAACACAAGTTTAATAAAGGAATATATTATAATTAATAAAGCTAAAATCTATCAGAAATATATTACTTATTTTTTAAATATTATGATTATGCATTTTGACATTTCAAACCTATAAACAATAACACATTTCACAATATTGTACGCACAAAAAATGTCCCAAATACATTGGTGATTTATATAGCAAGTAATTGCATTTGTGCAGAGCCGGAAAAAAAAAGCCTTTACATAGCAAAACTTTGTCATGATTTCATTTGGCATTCTCGCCATAAAACTGTGGGCGGAGTCTAGTAATAACGTGTGGCGTAAGTCGGTCACAGACGACTTTCCCTCATCCTGTCAACAACCAGTTCGCCACGTGGTTGATTGAACGTCCTTATCTCCCGTCGGCCAGTGTTTTGTTTATTTGTTGGAAGTTTGAAAACTTATATTGGTATTCCCACTGCACAAAATGGGTCTGAAGAATCTTAAATTGGAAGAAATATCCCATCCCTTGAATCTGCTAGAAAAGGGGGAGTCTGTTAATCTAGCCAGAGATTTGGCAGTATCAAGACAGGCAAATTATCGACTAAAGCGGTCGGCGAATGCATTGCTTCCCGGGAAGGTACCACAGAGAAAATCAGGCTCTGGCGCACCTAAGAAAACTACACCAAGGACTGGTAAGATTCTGAAACGTGAAGTGGTGTCAAATTCATCTATGACAGCTGATGAACTGAAAAACAAATACGCTAAGCTCGTCCAGAACGTCGCAACTAGGACAATACGTCACCGTCTGCAGAAGGACTTTGGGCTACCAAGTCGCCGTGCTACAAAGAAGACCCTGCTAACAGCAGCAATGGAAAAAAAAAAAAAAAAAACTTATATTCTATAAGAAATATCAAGATTGGACACCTGAACAATGGAAGAAAGTAGTGATGTTTAGTGATGAGAGCACTTTCAGTCCAAGTACCGCATCACGGTATGACCTAAAATTTACAATTAAGACTGTTAAACATTTTAACAGTGTGATGGTGTGGGATGCATTAGGTCGAAACAAAGACAGGGGAGGTTTGTACTTTCTTCCCAAGAACGTAAAAATGAAAGCAAGTAATTATATTAATGTTTTGCAAGAGCATTTACTTAATTTTTGGGACATTCACTAGTGCGATTTTTTCATGCATGATGGGGCACCTGCCCACAAGACCAAGGTCGTGACCAAATTTAGCAATGACCTTGAGTAGCCAGGTAAGTCACCCGACCTAAATCCAATAGAAAATGCTTGGAACGACTTTAAAAACAAGGTTCAAGAGACATGGCCCAACAACATAAACGATCTAAAGCAGATGCTGAAGAGACTATGGGTAACTATGCACATCACCTACTTCGCCAGGCGTGCTTAATTCATGCCTAAACGGCTGCAAACGGCGATAAAATGTAAAGGTGACATGACAAAATACTGAATGCCATGCAATATTTACCATAAATTACTTGAATGTTAAGGTTTTAACTTAAATATTTATTTTATTAACCTGGTAAACATTTTTTTTTTTTTTTCCGGCACTTTACATGATATATTCATCATTTGGAAGAGCAAACGAAATAAATTATCAAAAAAAGAAAGAAAGAAAATTCAATAGCGAAAAAAAATAAGATAAATAATGAAATCTGTAGATAGTTTATATATCATGTGCATTAAAAGTCAGGTTGTTCATAGCTTTCAAAGATAAGAACAACATTTATTACATCTGATTTTATAAATTACGATAAAAAAAAAAAAGAAAAAGGTATTACAAGTTTGAGGATTTTGTCTGAAATATGTAGCTCTTAAACGAATTGACCGATTTGAATGTGCTATTATTGTTATTAATATTATCATTATTATAAAGCTGATTTAAACAAGATTATTCTTGAGTTTGGTGATATTAATCTGTTTGATAGTTATTTTTATATTAATAAAAACCTGTTATTTTTATTTATTTTTTTAAAGAGATCTGGCATTGATATTTTAAAATTTTCGAACTTACAAATTTACAACATCATGTATATTTTTCGAGCAAGTAATCTGCCAACTTCAATATCAGGTTAAAAATGAATCATGTGTTTATACACACATATATATATATAGACTGGCAGGCTACGCCCGCTTCGCTGGTCACTGTTTTTAAATTAATCACTATAATTAATGGATTGTCAAAATTGCATTAATTTTTATCATGTAAAAAAAAGAGAAAAAAAAATTCTGTTTGGGAAAAATGTCGCACCGAGTCCCCACTGCCTTCGGCCGCGCAGGCCATAGTGCGCGGCGCGCGCATCTATGTTAGACACTCTAATGAATCAATATCCGTAAGGAAAAAACATAAATATAAAATACAAAAAATATTCTTCTCTTGTCGGTGTAATGATCGGTTCGGGCCCCCAATGCCTGTGGTAGCGTATACATGCGCGTGTTGATTCGCCCACCAATACATACCAATTTTGAACGATCTAATTTTTATTTTTTGCCCCTCCTCCCAGCCTTCCCTCCCCTCCTAATAACTTTACACTTTCGAAAATATCCTCATTCGACTTGCAGGCCTCTAAAACCTATTTGTACCAATTTTGAACGGTCTAACTGTATTTCTATTTCTCTTGCCTCATAGCCCCACCCTTCCCGCCCCACCTGGGACGAAATTCTAAAATTCCAGAAATTACTTTTTAGCTGTTTGTGTGAGCTATATTTTAGAGTAAAAATCTCATTATATATATATGGTAAAATTTAAATATAGGATGGAGTAATTATATATATATATATGGAGTATATATATATATATATATTTGTTTTATTTATTTGTTTATTTTTATTTTCTGAGATATAAAGGATTATTTGAAATCACGCTTTGCCCCTCTCCCCTTGGGGGCTGGATTTCTAAAATTCCAGAAATTGGTTTTTAGGTATTTGTATTAGCTGTATTTTAGAACAAAAATTTCACGTATATATATATATATATATATATATATATATTTATTTATTTATATATATATTGTTTGTTTGAGATATATAGGATTATGTTAAACCCCGTTAAATTTATGTTAAATCCCGTTTTGCGTATGTAAAATCGCGTTTTGCCCCCTTTCCCCTCTTTGGGACCGATTTTTTTAAATTACGGATATTGGTTTTTAGATATTTGTGTTAGCTATATTTTAAACAAAAATTTTGCATATATATATATATATATATATATATATATATATTGAGATATGAAGGATTTTGTGAAATCACATTTTGCCCCCTCTCCCCCCTTTTGCAGGGGGCGAATTTTGTAGAATCGCTTCTTATTAGATATCTACGTCATACAAGGAACATTGTCAGCAAATTTCATGTTTTTAGGTCCAGGAGTTTGGGCTGGGCGATGATGAATCCCTTACTCACTCAATCAGGACAAACGATTTTATGTATTTAGATAGACAGATATATTAAATTCGAGAATTTCAACTGATTTTGACAAAAGTTAAAAATTGGCTGTAAATAGTGATTATAAGATAACAGTCCACGAACCTTTTAATCTGTTTAAAAATTATAAATTTTTAGTCTTTTTAAAATGAATGAATTTTTTTTTTTTTTTACACTGATATTATATAGTTTGCGAGCTGTGAATTTTCTAACTTCTAATTCATGTTTGACAACAAGTTTAGCTTTTATTTTTCTATCGCAAAAATGTAACCAATTTTGACAAAATAATAATTAATTATTTATTATATGTTCACAATTCTAAAGTCTGTTTTAGAATTGGTGATTTAAAGTAAAATAATATTTAATAAATTTTAAGGCCAGTCTTGCGTTGACTATTTTAAAATTTGATCTGAAAAAAAAAAAAAAAAAAAAATTAAAACAAAATAAATAAATAAAGGAGCAAAAATACTCAAAAATGAGTATAATATTGTCAAATATGAGTATATCACATATACTCAAAATAGCTCCGAAGCAAATACATTCAAATTTAAAAGCCCCATGTACTTATTACTGAGTATATTAACATGCTCAAAAGTTTGGATCTGCTATTGGAAATTCCATTATCCCAAACGTAGATTCTCATTCACGTATTTTTCCGCAAATCTTATGAAACCACCACGAAATATAGATCTGGAGATTTAGAGAAATAAATAATTTTGTGTTTGAAGTCCTTCTGTTTAAATTTGTAGAAATTCTCATAAAGAACTCTTTTTGGTTCAGCATATTTATAATAAATTATGAAGTGAACAGACATTAATTTGAAAATATGCAATCTATCTATCTATCTATCTATATAAACGTTTATCCTGAGTGAGTGAGCGAATGATTCTTTATCGCCCTGCCCAAACCTCTGGACCTAGTTGCATAAAATTTTGTGACAATGTTCTTTCAATGATGTAGACATCCACTGAGGAGCGATTTTACAAAATTCGCCCCCCTAGTGGGGAGGGTGAACAAAACGTGATTTTATAAAATCCTAGATATCTTAAACAAAACAACAACAACAACAACAACAACAACAAATGAAATTTTAACTCTAAAATATACCTAATACAAATACATAAATACCAATTTCTGTAATTTTAGAAATTCAGCCCTCAAGTGGGGGGAGCAAAACATGGTTTCAAATAATCCTGTATATCGCAAACAAAAAGAAAAATATATATGTGAGATTTTTGCTCTAAGTTACAGCTCACACAAATACCTATAAAATATTTGCTGGAATTTTAGAAATTCTTCCCAGGTGGGGCAGGAAGGGAGGGGGGGGGGGAACTATGGGGCAAAAGAAATAGAAATACGGTTAGGCTGTTCAAAATTGATACAAATGTGTTTTAGAGGTTACGCGCACCGAGCGCGCGTTTATACGCTTCCGCAGTCAATGAGGGCACGGACCGATTACTCCATCGATGAGAGAAGATTTTTTTTGTATTTTATGTTTATGTTTTTTCCTTACAATAATATAGTGATTCATTAAAAGTGTCGAACATAAATGCGCGTGCAGCGCACAATGGACTGCACTGCCGAAGACAGTGGTACCCAGTGCGACATTTTTCCCGATCAGAATATTTTTTTCTCTTTTTTTCACATGATAAAAATTAATGCAATTTTGAGAATTCAATAATTATAGCTGATTCATTAAAAAATAGTGTGAAGCGGGTATAGGGGCCTGCTAGTATTATTTCATAAATGAAGCAAGCATGTTCACTTTTTTTTAAACAAAATTACTCATTTCGGAATGAGTATGTCCATTTACTCATTTTTAAGTCCTTCATTTTAAGAATATGTGAGCTACTGCAAATTTTAATCATTTTAAATGTATTATGAACTGAAATGTTCTATGCACACTGTAAAAAAAAAAAAAAAAAAAAAAAAAAAAATGTAAAATTACGGTATTTGACCGTATAATTTTAGGGGAAATGACCGTTTTGCTACCTAAACGGTCATAATCCGTAAATTAATATTTTGAAAGCATTTTAGGAAATAACCGTATAATTTTACGGGAAATGACCGTTTTGCTAGCTAAACGGTCGTAGCCCGTAAATTGATGTTTTAAAAGTATAATTCTTTTGAATTTTTACGAGAAAAAGCTAATCTACGCAAATTGCTCTTATCTTCTATCAAACCATTTTTTTACGGGAAAATCTTTATTTTGTTCTTGAAGAAGGGTGAGAAATTCTCACCCATTATTTTCCTCTAATGAGAATCTTGAAATAAGACTACCTCTTTAGTGCTAGTGTTTACGAATAAAAGTGATTTCGAAAAATATATTAGATTTTCTTTCTCAAAAATCAGTATAGTCAGTCTTTACAGAAGAAGAAGAGAGAAAAAAAAAAAAAAAAAAAAAGGCCACTAGCCACAAAATTTCTAGAAAAAAGCGTTTAAAGTTTCCATAATCTTTAAATAGGAGGGATTTCGCAATCTGATCAGCGCTACCGTGGCGTGCTCAGTAGAGCACAAGGCTTTCACCCTGACGACCACCGTTCGAGGCTACAGCGGGCCTTTTTTTTTCTTTTTCTTTTTATGTAATCTAAACTTTTATTTATTTTTACCTTATTTTATAATTCAATTCAAAATTTGAAAATTTTAAGAAAAAATTATTTAATTTTCTTGAATATAAAATAAATAAATTTCACTATTTGTAATATTTATAACTTAAAAATACAATAAATTTCTATAACTTAAAAATAAATTTAATTTTTGTTTTAACTATAAAATAAAGTAAAAGTTTTCCAAAATGATAATTGACTGACTTCTTAATTTTGTCAAAAATAGCAAATTTAGATTTTAAAGTAGTCTTAAAAGAAAATACATTTTATGCATTGTTTGAACGTTAACAATATTCAATCACTGTAAAAAAAAATCTGTAAAAATAAAGCACTTTTTTAACATAAATACAACATAGGTTGCTGTATATTTTTTACAGCTAGTTCTGTAACAATAATTGAAGATTTGTTACTTCACATTGTGCTGTAAATCGGTTTAAAAAATTTTCCAGATGACACGATTTATCAACCTATCAGTTCTGATGTTGACTTTATCAGTTTTTGTAAAAAAAGGTTACCGTGATCCCAACGGCGTGGTTAGTAAAGCGTTGGACTTTGTAACAGGAGATTGTGAGTTCGAATCCCGGGCTGCCGGAGACGGTTTGCGTGGAATGAAAATTTATAAATTAGCTTTTTTGTGTAAAAAAATTGCTTAATGTTGTGGATTTCTCACTGCACGCATGTGTAATAATTACAAGAAATTTTTTTAAAAGCATCGGAGAAACTCAAACTTTAACTTTTAAATTTACGGTCAATGCTACTTTTTTTGCAGGTTGGTTGTATGTTTCATCACAACGTAAAATTACTGGCGATACATCATTCATCGTCTAAATGTTCTTTTACGGGCTTTGTCTGGAATCTCTGCTGCCGGGCTTTGCCCGTAATTTTACTGCAGCATTTTTTACAGTGTAATTCTTAAAAGTTTTTTTTTTTTTTTTTTTTTCAAACAAACATCTTGGATAGATAAAGAAACAAAAGATATTTTTCAGTAAAATATTTTTAGGCATTTATACATTATTATTATTTTTTATAGATTATATATCCAATTATATGGGTAGAACAAATCAGCCTGTATTTTAAAGTAAATGATTTCTATTTAAAAACATATCTTTTAAATATTTCTTTTCTATTAGAAATTTTTAGAATTATTGATAAGATATACACATTTGAATCTATGCCATATAAGCATTTCCTTTAATCTATTTGGAAGAATGTTTTTTTAGGTATTAACCTACTTCTATATTTAAAGGGAAACAGTTTAAAATTATGATGGAATATTTCTTTTTTGAATGGTGTTTAAATGTACTTTATGTAAAGTACTTAGGATAAATAGGAATGAAACTTTACGGAAAAAATCTTTGAATGTTTTCATTTCAGACATTTTTATTCGTGAAATATGAAAACAAAAATTAATAACGAATCGATCTTCATATGAATGCTGAAGAAGTGCCAATATCGAGGAAAGTGTAAAGAAACAAACAAAACTCATCTGAATCTTTTTGAGTTGATGATGTTTTTCATTGCTAAAAATTGAATTGTTATAGGTAATCTTCGTATATAATTCAATATTTTTATTAAAAAAAAAAAAACTTACATACGTTTAATAAATTATTAAATCTTTTGATGCGGAAACTTTGAGAATTAGAGTCACAGCTTTTTAAAATGAATAAAGTAAATTTCACAAAAAAGAAAAGAGGTTTTGGAGTATAAATAAGAAATTTCGATCAGAAGCAAAATAAAATAGCAGATTTAAAATGAACCTTATCCAGAAAAAAAAAAAAAATAATCATAAACATGGTGTTTTCTTTTAAAGTCAGAACTACCTGTAAATTAACCTATCAGTTGGGATATCACTAAAGTTGGTAGGACTAATGAAGACACGGGAAAAAAAAGTATTAAAATAATAATAATAATAATAATAATTCTGACTGTCACCGACAGAGTAAAAGCGCTGCAGAAATTTACGCAACTGAAAACTTTAAAAGGATTTACTTTTTTTTTCTTCTTTTTTTTTTCACGATTACAAAATCGTTTTCAGCGTCCTTATTTCAGTCTGTACATAAATAAATGAATCAATAAGCTTCAAAATACATTCTACGTATGAGCTGAGTTCAATATATGCCATGCGTTACCTGAGCGCGCGTTGCTATAGAAAATATTTTATATCCAATAATCGAATATAGCTGTCTCTCTTTGTAAGCTTGTGAGCCCTAACAATCTGTTAAACATTCTCTATCAATTAATGCGCTTTAAAACGTCTTTAATAAGTTTGAAGAATCAGGATTCCTAGCAATTCGGTCTGGTGTAAGACAAGACAATTACTAATGTTGCAACTACTATCGTTGGAGATTCAAATTGTCTACCTTATATAAAAATAGAAAATACACAGATTGTGATGAACATTCCAGCCAAACTTTACATTCAACTGTTCAAATGTTGCATAAAGGAGGCAATATGTGATCCGCGAAAAAAACTATAATCACGTAGAAAATGGCCAGTGTCCTCTTGGAGGAAGTGATTAAAGAAAATGTAGTATGCGTTATAGAAATTACGGATTTGAATTTTTTTCTTTGTAAGAGCACGAAAAAAATTATTTTTCAGTACAAAGCCCTAAACATAGTTCTTTACTAGCCATTTGTCTGCTTATTGTTATATTTTGACCCAGTCTTGACTTTGCATTTTAAAATTTTACTTGTGTTTCATTCAAATTTTCGCTGCTTAGATTATTGAAGCGCCATATTTCTTCCTATCGACAATTGTCGGAACTAATTAATATGCAATGCATTCATTTGTTGTCATGAATGGTATAAGCAGTGTTGCCAGATCTGGCGGAGTTTTTATTCAGTAATCACCAATAATTATGAGAAGTGATATTTCATGTACGTAATAGACTATCAATCTTCGAAATGATTAGGCAACCGTTACAATAAAAATTTATAGGGGATTATTGAATAAAAAATATCCGCCAGATCTGGCAACACTAATTATAAGCAGTAAGGAAATCGAAATAAGTGTATCAGGCTAAAGATTCACCATTTAATAGAAGCAAATAAATAACAAATAAATAGAAACATTTTTAATACATCTCAAAAAATAAGACTTTCTTCATTTTTAATTCTCTCTCTCTCTCTTTTTTACTTTCCGAACACTATAGTGAGGAAAGTATTGTAATCATGTCAAAAATCCGAATTTGAGATTTTGATGTTTCTATACGTTTCAAGGTCCAATGAGTCCGTTTTCACTATTTTTGCGATGATGTATGTATGTGTGTGTGTATGTATGTGTGTATGTATGTGTGTATGTCTGTGTGTATGTATGTGTGTATGTCTGTGTGTATGTATGTGTGTATGTCTGTGAGTGAACACGCTAGCGTCTAAACGTTTTGTTCGAATAAGCTGAAAGTTGGTACGTATATTGTAAATCACCATAGTACGAACCCTATAGATTTTGGTGAATCTAGCACTTATAGTTTCTTTACAGGGACACAAAGAAAATTTTTTTATCATTACGGCCTATGGAACCAAAATCTTAAAAGTGCGATAGCATCTAAACGCCTTATTCAATTGAGCAAAAAATTTATACACATATTATAGGTCACAGACGCTCAATTTGTATATATTTTGGAGAATCTAGGACTTATAGTTTTCTTACAGGGACATAAAGAAAAATTCTTTATCATTAATGGCCAATGGGGCCAAATTTTTAAAAGTGTGATAGCGTCTAAACGCCTTGTTAATATAAACAAAAAATTTGTACACATGTTATACGTCACAGTTGCACACATTGTATAGACTTTGGTGAATCTAGCACTTACAGTTTTTTTACAGGGACACAAAGAAAAAATCTTTATCATTATGGCCTATGGGACCAAATTTTTAAAAGTGCGATAGCCTCTAAACGCCTTATTCAATTGAGCTGAAAATTTATATGAATATTATAAATCACTGTTGCACTAACTATAAGCATGTCGGCGAATCTAGCATTTATAGGTTTTTACAGGGACACAGCGAAAAATTCTTTATCATTATGATCTATGGGCTCAATGTTCAGTAGCGTTAAATGAAACATCCTGTACTATTTGGACAAAAATACTCAAACACTCTATTATGGTTTCCTCTCTTTTGTTTGTTTAACAACTCCTCTTTCTTTACTTTATCTACAAAACTGTTAATTACTCAATGTTCGGAAAGTCGAGTGGAGTCACTCCAGATTTTTTTTCTTCAAAATAGTAATATTTCAGATGCATTTTGAATTTCCAGTGTTGTTTCATAATTATTTCCATAATAATTTTCAAATGCTCATATTTTGTGCATTAAGTTTTAACGTATTTCTGTAATAAAGTTTTAATATTAAATCCACAAACGTCATATTAATCCAAAGTATTAATAAAGAGGAATTTTATTTAGTCTGTTTAACGATTCAGAGACTAACTAGTTTCTTTTGATGTCTTGCAAAATTGATAAAGAAAGTTAGAAAACAAATTTCTAAAAGTAAAAAATGTGATGCATTTTTGTTTAAATATATAGCAAAAAAATTTGACTTTAGTATAATTGAGTGGTTTTCGGGTATTTTTTTTTTTTCTTCTTAAAAAATAAAACTAGCATACACATAATGAATTTTTTTTTTTAAATAAATTTTTATAAATAAAAATTATTGAATTTTATAAATATTTCACGTCCTAATATATAATTAAAAAAAATATTTCTAACACACGGACAGTACAGAGAACTAAAAAAGACACCAAAGGCAGATTCTTAGAAATGTTTCTTAAATGTTGATATTATTATGATTTATCCTGTGACAGAAAAGCTGAAAGAAAACAGAAAAGAAAATATATAAAAGCTAATACTCTGCCATCTGTGACAGGCGTTAAATAAATAGAAAAATCAACTGGACAAATACGAAATAAAGGAAAATGTTAAAACGGTTTTTTTCATAATGATATTAAACATGTATAATATTTTTGTTGCGATAAAAGGTCTTTTTTCGACAAATTATGTCTATAATCGTACTTTACCGAGTAATATATTTTATGTATATATACCTATATATAATTTTTAAATGGTAAAAATGTCAATTTCAGTATGTTTTGAAGTGTTCTTTGATTACATTAAGTCCATAAAAGCTTCCAACCCCCCCCCCCCCCCTTTTTTTTTTTTTTTTGACAGTAGGGTACTTGGAACAAAGTAGTCTGAAACAGTTTTCCATACTATGATTATAGTTGGTGCATACACACGCAGAAACAGGTGTAGACACATACACACACACACGCACACAAGTATGCGAACACGCACGCTAAAGTTCATTATGCATTCTTTTATAGTTTGTTGCTAAATTCTTAGCTCACCATATTACTTTAGATATTGGGAAATTATGTAATCATAAAAAAAATTGATATTTTAAAAACTTGCTTTTTGTCTTTTCACACATTTTTAGGCATTAAAAAATATATCACAAAAGTGGTATGCTCTCCATTTGCAGGCTAGTCATTTGATTTTAAGTTAGATAATATGTTAAGCCTACATATCATTCAGATTCCTCCTTACCCTCTTCACATGTTGTCCTATGGGATTTTCGTTCCTTCATATTATAAGGATATTTCATAAAAAAATAAATTTTTTGATTTTATATTTTTATTTTTAAATATTAATCTTTGAACATTCCGCATTTTAGCTGAGCGGGGATTTTTTTTTTTTTTTTTTCAAATAAAATTAAATGTCTATTTTATTAAGATAACTTAGGAAACTTTTCTTAAATTTCTAAACGAAATATTTAAATTTATTTTTAAAAATTGCTAACTGATAAAAAAGGTAACATGTTCAAAAAATATTACTTAAAGAGTTCGAAAAACCTAATTAATAACTGAGATATCTTTTCGAAAGGAAGCATTAAATATTTCATAAGATAAAATGGGAAAGAACAAAGTGGAAATATGACTGATTTGCAGCCTTGTTATCTATTCTATATCTATATCATTATATAAAGCGCAAAAAATTGTTTGTTTGTGGAGGGTAATCTCTGAAACTACTGAACCGATTTAAAAACTTCTTTCACTGACCGAAAGCTACAGTATGCCATATTGTTATAGGCTATATTTAATTTTGATAAAATAAATTTTAGTTTAAAATCTGAGCATTTTAATTAAAATCCCCATAGAAGCCGTAATAGAAATGGAAATAATGAAATATTAAAAAAATTAGCTGCTGCCAACATAAAAGAAACATTTACATATTCATTTCGTTTTTTAAATATCTTGACGTGAAAAGAAAAGAAATATATTTGCACGTGCATTAAATTGAAATTCACATAAAGCTTTTTTAATTGTTAAACTTACACGTTAAATCTGACGTCATTATAGAATTAAAAGTGTTTATTTTTCTAATAATTTAATTTGATAAATGATATGATATAATATCTAAGCATCAATGTTTAAACCACGGAGTCTTTATTACTCCGTGGTTTAAACTGATGTGTGTAAACGAAATTGGAATTTAAAAATAAATAAATAAATAAAATAAAATAAAATAAGAAATTCTATTTTATAATATTATTTATTTTAATTTATAATTGTTGCCAAAAAGATTTACGAATTAATTTATTTTTAGACATATAATAAAATATATTTTCATGCGAACAATAATATAAAAAGTGAACTGGATTTTTTGTAAAAAAATAATAAAGATCGAGGAAAATTATTTCCCCATTTTAATCCCCATATTTGGATATAGATATGTATTAGTTATTATGTGCATCCGTTAGATTAAATTGTTTTTGTTGTAAAATTGATAAAATTGGAATTTTAAATTTCAAAACTCTAGAAAAAAAAAATGGCAAATTTCCATATTCGATTGAAAACATAAACATTTCATTTCAAAGGATGATATTTACACAATAAACATCCAACTAATAAACTAATTAAAAGGGAAAGGATAAATATTCTATCATAATTTGAAGTCAAATTTGTTTTCAAATGTCTAAATAAAGTATCTGATATAATATACTAATATGTTGCAGCGGAATAGATTTGATATCCGTCATCCTTGGCAGAAAAAAAAAATTTCGCCAAATTATCTGGCGAATATAATTTAATTCCTTTCAAAAATCATGGTTATTTTAAAAACTTACATTAAGAGTGTAACGAATAATATGAAACAATATTTCGTACAATACATAATACGAAAATATACATCTGCCATGTATATTTTCGTATTACGTTTTTGATCGCCAAATACAAAAAACGCCAAGGGTGACAGTTTTGAAATTTAAAATTAAAATTTTGTCAATTTGACAGCAAAATAACTCAATCTAACGCATGCATACAATAACTAATACATATCTATACCCAAATATGAGGATTAAAATCGGGAAATAATTCTTCTAGAATTTTAATTAAAAAAAAAAAATCCAATGAGCGATTAACATGGAAAATCTTTTTCTTGCATCCATGGGCGGTCAGTGATGTCATACTTCGCTTGCGTATTGAGATGTTTAAATTTATTTGGCGACTATTTTTAGCAACTAACAGTTATGGCAAGTAGCTCAATATACATAGCGCATACAGCCGTGACTGAAATGTAGATAGCATTTAATTATTTGAGTTACATTATGTTGACTGGAAACCTATTTAATATACCTATGCTCTATAGCTATACTAATATAAAAAAAAGAAAGGTTTATATGCATATGTAGAGAACGATCGCTAAAACTAAAAAGCCGATTGCTTTTTTTTTTTTTTTCTTTCAATAATCAAAAGTTACACTGTCTCTCTCTAAGTGCTAGAAGCTATAATAAATTTTGGTAAAATAAATTTTTAATTAAAATTTTCAATATTTTAATTGAAAACAAAGCATAGATTTGATATCTATCGTCATTGGCGATTTTCTTATTTGGCGATCGAAAACGTAATACGAAAATCTGTATATTATCGTAGTAAATACGAGATGTATGTGTTTACTTCAATTACCCTACTACCGTAGGTAGTGGAAGTATTGTATAGGTTTTGGCAATTGGTCAGTGTGTGTGTATATGTGCACGTGTGTGTGTAATCTTCTGGCTGTCATATCTCCAAAACTAATAAAAATAGAACTACTAAACTTCACAAGTGATTCAGGTCTGGTGTACAGATAAATTTCCCAAATTTTCGAGAAAATTGAAAAACCGGAATTGGGTCATCGAAAACCAGAAATGGGACCGTAAGCCCATATTCAAAAACACCTCTAATGATTTTCTTCAAAGTTGCTGTATAAATAATATATTAGATGCCCTTTCGATTGAAAAGTTGCTTAGTTCAGGAAAATTGATAGGCGTCCTCTATAAACAGCTCAATTTCAGACTTCGCAAGTGCGTTCCTTTAAAAACGCCTGTACGGATTTTTTTCAAACTCGCCATGTTAACTTCCTATTAAATATCCTTTTGTATGTAATTATTGTTTTTAGGTCAATAATTGAGTATGCTAAGTTTTGGTAAAAGTTTGTATCTCAAAAACGGCTCTAACGTATTCTTGAAATTTTTTTCTTTAATCCAATTTAGATAACCTTTCTCAAGTATTACGTGCTTATTACAGGAATATTAACGGTCATCCTGATTAGGTAGTTCAGTTTTAGATCTCGGAAATTCGTGTTTAAAAAAATAACTATCTATTTTTTTCCCCTTATTTTTTAACTCGCTATGCAAACTCTGTTGCATGTGTCTTTATACGTGTATCAAGTTTCTCTTACTCCAAAATCTCATAAAATGCAAGTAATATCTCCAAAAAATTGTATATATTACGTGTAATAGTGGGTAATGGAAGTCGTGTGGTTGTTTCACACCAGATTCTGCAATAGTATATATTGTACGAATATTGTTTCATATTATTGATTTCTCCTTTAATATACATTATTAAAATAATAATCAATTATGGAAATAATTAAATATATTTGCGAAATGAACAAATAAATAATAATTAAAGCTATTATGACGTCAATTTTATCGAAAACATTTTCATGTCATAGGTTTATTTTTCAATATTTTTTATTCATGAGTAAAGAAATGTTTCTTTTTATGAAATAAATAAATAAATTGCATTAAGTAAAAATTGCCAACATTTAACAACTAATTTAAAAAAATAATTGTAAAATTATATTTTGACTTTCCAGTTAATAATATCGCCTGACTATAATATAAAAACTGATATATTTCTTGATTTTTTACATATCAATCCATCTTTAACTAAAATTTGTTCATCAGTGCGAAGCCGGACGGGTCAGCTAGTCATTATATAAAGCGCAAAAAATTGTTTGTTTGTGGAGGGTAATCTCTGAAACTACTGAACCGATTTAAAAACTTCTTTCACTGACCGAAAGCTACAGTATGCCATATTGTTATAGGCTATATTTAATTTTGATAAAATAAATTTTAGTTTAAAATCTGAGCATTTTAATTAAAATCCCCATAGAAGCCGTAATAGAAATGTAAATAATGAAATATTAAAAAAATTAGCTGCTGCCAACATAAAAGAAACATTTACATATTCATTTCGTTTTTAAAATATCTTGACGTGAAAAGAAAAGAAATATATTTGCACGTGCATTAAATTGAAATTCATATAAAGCTTTTTTAATTGTTAAACTTGCACGTTAAATCTGACGTCATTATAGAATTAAAAGTGTTTATTTTTCTAATAATTTAATTTGATATGATATGATATAATATCCGCGTTTGTAATGATCGATAGATGGCGCTCTCTGAACACTGCAGTTGTTAGTAAATATAACAGCCACGTGTAATTATTATTCTTTCTCCGCCATTTCATCATGGAAAGTCGATTGCATAATATGAGGATATGCAGTGGTGTGATAATTTCACCTTAGCCCACCAGAGGGCGAGCATTTCATTACAATCGCGGATAATCTAAGCATGAATGTTTAAACCACGGAGTCTTTATTACTCCGTGGTTTAAACTGATGTGTGTAAACGAAATTGGAATTTAAAAATAAATAAATAAATAAAATAAAATAAAATAAGAAATTCTATTTTATAATATTATTTATTTTAATTTATAATTGTTGCCAAAAAGATTTACGAATTAATTTATTTTTAGACATATAATAAAATATATTTTCACGCGAACAATATAAAAAGTGAACTGGATTTTTTGTAAAAAAATAATAAAGATCGAGGAAAATTATTTCCCCATTTTAATCCCCATATTTGGATATAGATATGTATTAGTTATCATGTGCATCCGTTAGATTAAATTGTTTTTTGTTGTAAAATTGATAAAATTGGCATTTTAAATTTCAAAACTCTAGAAAAAAAAATGGCAAATTTCCATATTCGATTGAAAACATAAACATTTCATTTCAAAGGATGATATTTACACAATAAACATCCAACCAATAAACTAATTAAAAGGGAAAGGATAAATATTCTATCATAATTTGAAGTCAAATTTGTTTTCAAATGTCTAAATAAAGTATCTGATATAATATACTAATATGTTGCAGTGGAATAGATTTGATATCCGTCATCCTTGGCAGAAAAAAAAATATCGCCAAATTATCTGGCGAATATAATTTAATTCCTTTCAAAAATCATGGTTATTTTAAAAACTTACATTAAGAGTGTAACGAATAATATGAAACAATATTTCGTACAATACATATTACGAAAATATACATCTGGCATGTATATTTTCGTATGACGTTTTTGATCGCCAAATACAAAAAACGCCAAGGGTGGCAGTTTTGAAATTTAAAATTAAAATTTTGTCAATTTGACAGCAAAATAACTCAATCTAACGCATGCATACAATAACTAATACATATCTATACCCAAATATGAGGATTAAAATCGGGAAATAATTCTTCGAGAATTTTAATAAAAAAAAAAAAAAAAAAAAAAAAAAAAATCCAATGAGCGATTAACATGGAAAATCTTTTTCTTGCATCCACGGGCGGTCAGTGATGTCATACTTCGCTTGCGTATTGAGATGTTTAAATTTATTTGGCGACTATTTTTAGCAACTAACAGTTATGGCAAGTAGCTCAATATACATAGCGCATACAGCCATTACTGAAATGTAAATAGCATTTAATTATTTGAGTTACATTATGTTGACTGGAAACCTATTTAATATACCTATGCTATATAGCTATACTAATATAAAAAAAAAGAAAGGTTTATATGCATATGTAGAGAACGATCGCTAGAACTAAAAAGCCGATTGCTTTTTTTTTTTTTTTTTCTTTCAATAATCAAAAGTTACACTGTCTCTCTCTAAGTGCTAGAAGCTATAATAAATTTTAGTAAAATAAATTTTTAATTCAAATTTTCAATATTTTAATTGAAAACAAAGCATAGATTTGATATCTATCGTCATTGGCGATTTTTGTATTTGGCGATCGAAAACGTAATACGAAAATCTGTATATTATCGTAGTAAATACGAGATGTATGTGAAGTAAAACAAAGTCCTGTTTGCTGAAGTTCGCTGCTAGAAATTTTCTGTAATTCAGAAAAATACTTTCTATCAACAGATAAATTACGTTGATAGAACGTATTTTTCTGAATTACAGAAAATTTCTGGCAGCAAACTGCAGCAAACAGGACTTTTTTTTTGACAGTGTACGGACGGTGAGCAATATCAATTCTGCAATTTAAATCCCTCATGCCTCAAAGCATGTAAAAAGTGAAAAAAAAAAAAAAAAAAAAAAAAAAAACTGTGTACGCATTATTTCCAGAACAAATGATTGTAGAAGGGTCAGATAAGTTTTTAAATATCACTTACGATACTCGCAAAAACCTTACGGATTTGTAGCATCCTAATTTAAAAACTTCGTAAGTTATTCAAAATTTACAATTTTCGCATGTGAGAATACGAAAATTCTTCTGTTAAATGGGCATCAAAACACATATTTTTACTCTAAAGATGTCAGACCAGCTTTAAAATATCAGTTATAATGCTTGCAAGAACATTATTGACTACGAAATTCTAACTCTGGAAACTTCGTATATAATTTGAATTCTACAAATCTTTTAACATGGCAGAATGAGACAACATTTTGCATAAACATACATTACGAGGAATGTTTTTATCATAAAGGTGCACTACTCTTTTAAAATCTTACTTTTAATATTAGGATGAATATCATTAACTGCAAATTTTTTAATTTTTTAATTCATAAGTTATTCAAAATTTACGATTTTATCAACATGGCAAATTAAAGCGAAAAATTGTATAAACGTCCAGTATGAGGAGTATTTTCACCTTAAAGGTGTCAGACTTTTAGATGTGAACTTTTAAAATACCATTTATTGCCTTGATCATTACTGACTACCAATATTCTAATTTGAAAATTTCGTCAATTATTCGCAATTCAAGATAGCAAAATAGAACAATATTTCACATAAATTTGTATTATGGGTTTCATTGCGTTTGAAATGCTATGGAATTGGTTGAAAACTAAAGTACGAAATATATGTTAATAATAATAACAAATCAGGATGAGGTAAATGTAACGACCTGAACGGTTAATAGCCTAATAGGTGGGGCATTTCAGTCTGTGTCTCGGGCATTCGGCCAAATTCATATCTCTTACCTTGAATATTGTATGTCCTGTAGTAGAAATTTATGCGGACAAATACATATAATGAATGACTACGCAAAGTTCACCGATGCCAACTAATTTATAAATTACATATTTATTTAAAAAAAAAATATTAAAATGGACAACGGACAAATTTTAATAAAAACTTAAAAAACATGTATTGTAATATAATATTTATGTAGAATGAAATGCAAGCTGCATATCATAATCTGTTATATCTTTTTTTTTTCAGTAAAATCTGTACCACCATAATTTGCACTTTTCTTTACCTAGCTTTTCTGTTTCCGCAATTTTCGTCGTATAATCCGCAAGCAAAATATGTCCTTCCTCCAGCACAAATTTTGCTTAACAGAAAAATCTACATTTTTTTGAATTAACATTTCGTACAATTATAACTTTATCTGTTAAATAACATTTCTGGTGCAAAACTGACTTGTCTAACCTGCGGATTATACACCGAAAATTACGTTAAATAAAATTTACAAAATATTTTTTTCAATTCATCCCAGCAATATGATATAAATATACCATTAATATTCACGTTTTCTTAATACATTTTTATATGTAACTCAAGCTCAGAAATTTGGAAGTATCATTTTAAAGAACAAAAATTTAAAAATAACATAAAAGATAAAACAAAAAACCATCCTCAAAAAAGTATTAAATATCACATAAAAAAAAAAAAAAAAATTGGGTTATTTTACATTTTGTCTGACAATCCCACTACGAGTTCTTATATTTATAAAATATTTAAAAACAGATTATAAATATATATATATGTATTTTTCAAAGAAACTATGTTTAATTATCAAAGAATTTAATTAATCTGATTGATTTAATAATTTAATGAAAAATATTCATTCCACGTACAAAAATTTAACTGACAGGGAAAATACATATTGACACTTTATATGTAATATTCTTACTAGCATAAACCTCAATCTGACATATAACCGGATAATATATTTCCAAAACATTTCATATAAGCACAAAAAACGCCATTCTCTAGGATAATATTTTCGGAAAGCATAAACATTTTGTTTGGTTGCTTATATTTTCTTGGATATTTCTTTATTGATAGACAGATAAAATAAATAAGAATAAACCAAATACGGTGAATAAAGGGAGAAAATATAACGGTTAAAAAGCGGAATTGATTAAAGTACATACAATGTTTATGTTCATGATTTTTCTGCAAAAATGAATAGAAAATTTATACAACATATATATATGTATATATATAGGCTTGGTATTTATTTTATGACATATTTAAAGGATAAACTTGCATTCCAAATGAGTTTTTACAGTACTGGATTAATATTTGAAAGTCACATATGCTTATACGAGTAAATCTAAAAGTAATTTGCATTTGTCATAATTTGGTAACGCATATTTAACCCTACAAGGCTCATTTTTTTTTAGTGCACGACAAAAATATATAGGTTGTAATTAGTGATCAGAAGATAGGGAAAACTTATAAAAATAAAAATAAAACCATATTTTACGGAAAAATAAACTTTTTAGCTCAACGTACCGTATGTGAAACATGCATAAAAATATGATTTACTAATACGTTTACTATTGTAATAATAAAAAAAAAAAAAAAAAAAAAACTTACCTCTGCAAAATATACACTTCGTTATAACACACAGTATTTTTTTTTTTTTTTGAGTCAAAACTGTTCAATAACTATTCTTTTTTTTTTATTTTTGAATTCAGACAAACGACTAACGTATCACTTTCATTCATTTTCACAAACAAAAACACGAACGACATCTGTAGGTAAAGATTCGTATCACTACATTGCTAAATGTCAGTAGCTTCTATCAGGATGTCAAGAGATGTCGCTACTAATAGTTTTATAGCTATAGGAACGATTAAAGTCTGTGTCCCACATATGGAACTGGATGCCTTGTAGGGTTAATAGTTCACGGGGTTACGAAATATGTACATAAGAGTTTTTAAATGAAAGGAAGTAGGGCTTTTTCAGTGAGCGTATTTGAAGTGTGGTTCATGATGGAACGTCAGCTGCATCCATAGTCCTTACTGAAAGTAACAGAGATTGTACAATTTTCACGAGCTAAACGCTTAAATCACGCAAAACTTTCTTGTAAATTTGTTGCAATTAATAAAATGCCTACAATATCCGGACTCAATATCCGGTGAGAGCAATTGCAGAATAGTTACTATTGATCTTCCAGCAGTTGATCTGCAATCTCCAAAAGTGTGCAAATGTCGCCATAATGGATACCGTTATTCTGATCGACTAATTCTGAGACAGACGACGCATAAAAATTAAGAAAATTTCAAGTATGTTTGGTTGTTTATATGAAAAGAGCATCCTTATTACACTAAGGGAAAGAAATATATATATATATATACCGTTGTCATCCAAATAAATGATAAATTATGAAGAGGGGTTCATACAGATCCAAAATGCTTTAGAAAATTACATTTTCGTGCAAAAATTCTGGAAAGAACAAAAAAAATAATAATAATAATAAAGAAATAAATAAATTATTATACTAAAATTAGACGACGGTGGAAATAAAATTAAAAGAATTTAAATATATTTTAGAAATAAATAGTTCACCGACTATTAAAAAAGTATTTTCATTTTTGTATACGTTTAAGAAAAAAAAAAATCAGAAATGACCTTTTTTAATGTATACATTCTATTCTGTTGGTGGAAAAATTCTGTCATATTTAGTTAAGTACATTCTTAAAATTTATATAAATGCCACCAATGATAAATTTTTTGTGTCAATTGTTTAATTCAATATACGACAGAACTTTTCATCCAGCCTTACATTTTTTTTATCCTTAATCAATTTCATATTTCTAATTACTAATTACTAAAGCTAAAAAATAAAAAAGAAAGAGAAATTTCAATGTATTACTATTGCTGATAAACTGAACTATTGAAAGTAATACCATAACAATGAAGTTGAGTATATTTTTAAAAGTTTTAAACATTATGCTAAATTGAATGGTTAAAGAAATAAGCTACTCACGCAAATACAATTCATGAATTACACATAATTCTTAAAATATGTATATTCGATTTTATTAAATCGCACTAATTTCAGAAATTAATTCATATTTAGTTATATATAAGAATTGCTTTTATTTTGCCATTTAATAAAACAGGAAAATTAATAGGTTTGGTATTTATTGAAAGCAGCCCTTGGTCTAAATAGTTAATTTTAGTGCCGTGAAATTCAAATATTTTAATAATTAAACTTTAAATATGCCATAAAATTTATCTCACACATAAAAATTAACAGTTCTTTTTGCGAATAAACTACGCTACAAGATCTTACACTTTTTTTTTTTTTTTTTTTTTTTTTTTTTTTAGTTATAATTTTATTTTGAAAATATAAACAGACAAGACATTTAAAATCAACAAGAACATAACACGTAAATTATAACAAGATTAAAAATTAGAAGAAATATTCCATCGACTATATTGTTCATAGAGTATTCAAAATTTGTAAAAGAAATAAGAAAAGAATTCCATTAAAAATCATACAAATGTTTTAATGAAAATTAAAAAAATATATAAATATTACTGAAAGAAAAATACTAAAAACATAAAAAAAGAAAAAAGAAAAGTACACTATCTAACTTACTAAACACTTTCTAAAATTAATATTATTATTTGATATATAAATATTAAAGGATTAGAAAAAGTATTAAGAAAACAGACAAGAAAATGCCCTTTACCCATCTGTGACTGGCGTTGAATAAATAAAAGGATTTGTTTTCATTAAGTACTTGAACAAATACCAAATGAAAGAAAATGATTAAAATTTTTCTTTTTTCTCGCTATTAGCAAAATAACCATTTTTCTGGAATTTTCTTCGCTCTTAAATTTGACTTATAACAAAATTTAAATATTTAATATCATAATGTAGTTTGTTCGTGTTTTTATAAGTTGCTTTAAATAAATTGGTACTGTTTAATTATATTTTCGATGGTTACCCTAAATTTTAAGGTATTAAAGTTTTATAATTCTTTATCAAAGGTTTATTTATTTATTTCTAGCGTAAATTTAATTTTTCTGTCAGAATTTTATGATTTGTGTAACAGTGATTAAATTTTACAAAATATAAAAAAATATTTTCATAGGCTTTCTATATGATGCATACATATTGTACGCTTTAACTTAAAATTAACAGTAATATCTTTAAACAGAAAATTAATTTTTGAATTTAATGTTGAAATTTTATTATTTTAGGTTTTTTTTTATTACATGATTTAATATTAAAATAATAATAATAATAATTGTAATGTTATGCACTACTATAACAACTATTATAACCAGAAAAGTATAAAAGGGTATTTTTAAACGTTTAAGTTGATTATGCATTTTATGTGTTCATCATAAAAATACCCTAAATTAATTTCAAATATACTTTCAGTTTTTACAGAATTTATAAATAAAAATCAATGATTTCTAAACAATTCTTGATTTTTCTTTATTATTATGCTTGAAAAAATAGAGCACAAAATGAAATTAGGTTTTCTTTTGTTTTCTATGGTTTATGATTTATTAATTAATGAAATACGTCGATGTAATCTTTGATAAATCTTATAGAAAATTGTTTTGATATATTTATAAAACTGCCTAAAGTACACACACACACACACACATATATATATATATATATATATATATTATTTTAAATTCTAAGTAAACTATTATTATAAAATTATCTGACTAAGTTAGTATGTAATGAGTAGATAATTAAAATTAATAGAGCATTTCATTTATATATTTCAATTACTTTTTAGTATTGTTATATCACAATACAATTTGCATTACTTTTTGAGTTTACTCAGAGGGATTAAAAAGGGAAATTATTAAGAAGGGTTATTAAGAATAAAATCCATATGTAATTTTTTTTTTGTTTGTTTGTTTTTTATTTATATTTACATTTAAATCGTCAGGAGTGCGCATTGTTGTACCATAGCCTCCTAAACTAGATACCTTCCGTGTTTCTCGGAAACTTGGCAACACTACAAGTGGTAGACAGCATCATCTGGTACAGATTGTGCGACTTTTTTATTCAACTGTCACCAATAATTTTAAGAAGTTATATATGATATATATAATCGACGTTTCTTCGATACTGTTCGTCTTTTATATATATCAAACCCCCCTTTTAAAAATTTTTGGTGGCTGTTGAATAAAAAAGTCGAGCAATCTGTACCAGTTGGAGCTGTCTACCGCTTGAAATGTTGCCAAGTTTCCGAGCCACGCGGAAGGCACCTAGTTTAGGAGGATATGGTTGTACATATACATAGTAATTCATTATTTGAATGATAAAACTCCAGGAATAAAATCTTGAATAATCAATAAACAAACACTTCGGATAGTGAAGTTTTGTAAAATGCAAAAGGTATTTAAAAAGTTAATGTGAGTTGTTTCTGAAACACTCATGGATGATGTCATTTACGGTAAATAGGACCAAAGTACAACAGAAAAAAAAAACAATAATGATAGTCAAAAGAAGAAGAAGAATCAGATGCCACCGCGGTTTAAGACGAGTGGAGCGTGTTTTTTAACTAATTTGCCAGGCGTCAAACTTTGTACAGATCCTATGCAAAACCCTACGATTACAAGAAAAAAAAATGTCGGTAATAATAACAAACAGACATTAGGAAATGAAAATAGAAAAAAATACAGTGCAGAAAACCCTTTGTCTTCAGCCGAGTAGACAGAAATGTCCGCAGATTTTTCAAAAAACAAAAATAACATTGCGTAATTAATTGAAAGAAATAGAATTAAAGTCAATGCAAATTTTTAGTTTTACAAACAAAAGTTCTATGCATTCACTAATTTTTTTAAGACATCATAAATTTAAAGAACAATCACTTTATATCTAAGAATTTTACTTTTGCCAAGATGAAAGATAATCCAATAAAGAGAGAAAAAAAAAATACATCCATGGAAATGAAAAACTGAAAAAACTATTATGTACATTAATTACATAGGCATGAGAAATCGAAGCTTTTAAAAACACAAGAGAAATATCCTCTGATTTTTATGTTATTTGGTGTGCTGATGTCGAAAATGACCCTCTTTTTTTCCATCACGTCAGGATTTTCAGCAAAATCGATATGGATATTCTATTTCTCGAACAATATTGCATGTACTATCTGTCAACAGTGGTTTTTATCTACTTAAATCTATGTAAAAGGGTCGATTCTTGGTGTTGCAAACTGATTTTTTAAAAATTAATTTATTGTTTCTAGGTATAAAGGGATGAAAACCACTGTCTCACGTGTGGTCGAGGGAAAAACGAGAAATTCTCTTGGGTACTTTTTACATCAAATTATGATGCAGTTTCAAAAAGAAAATCACAAACATACATTTTTTTTTTTTTTTTTTTTTAATTAAGGCAACTTACATGAAATAGACAATTCACCAAGAGGAGAAAATATTATTGAATTTTTCAAAAAAACGTGACGTGATAGAAATTTTTCAAATCAGCACCAAAAAATGCATAATGTTCAGCTATCAATTCCCTTGTATTTGTTTCATCACAGGCTTGTGTTATGCTGCAACCTGTAATTTTAAATTAACAAAATATTATCTAAATAATTTCTATATATTATTAAAATTTGTTATTGCAAGTATGCGTAACTTCATATTATATTAGAATTACTATATTATTAATAATTATTTTGGTGTTATTTATTATTTTGTTTAAAAAACAATGCTACTCAGATTTATTAAAATATGAGGTCATTAGGCACCGAATAGGTTTAATAAGCAATGTAGGAATGAAATTCTATTCAACTCGAAATACATTTAAATTTAAAAAAATCTACAAAAGATTCTGTTTTGGTATAAACAATATTAATTATTATAAACATATTATATTAATTATTAATTATTATACCAAATAAATTAATATTGGTATAAACAATATTAATTTATTTGGTATAAACAACAAAATAATATTAATACTATATTCCCACCAAAACCAAGAATTGTTTTCTAGCATCTAAAATAAGAGGCATGGACAAAAAAAGTGTCAAACATATATAATTAAAATAAAATAAAACCATTTTATGCACCCTAATATCAATAAAAATAAAACCATTTTATACATGATTACTTTTTTTTTTCTTTTTAATAAAATCTTAATCGTAATAATAAACACTATATATATATATATAAATATATGTACATTTTCATATAAAAACTTTATGCGTAGTTATTAATGCATTATTTTATTTGTTTTCTTTTACTTCTAATACCGGACTTATACCATAGGTAATGGAAGCATTGTATTTAGTCCAAAAATTCAATATCGAGTTTTCGCCTGATTTGGTTTTAGCGTCTCTTGAGTCGAAAAAAAAAAGTTTGTGGCAATTGGTGAGTATATGTATATGTGAGTGAGTGTGTGTGTGTGTGTGTGTGTGTGTGTGTGTGTGCATGTGCATATGTGGGAAATTGTATGAGTGTGGGAAATCTTTAGACTATCATATCTTCAAAACTGATAAAGATGCAACTACGAAATTTTAGAATTGAGACAGGATTGCACAAATGATTTTTTTCAACTTTTGGCGAATATTGAAAAACTGGAAGTAGGACAGTAAATCCGTATCTCAAAAACAGCTAAACAATTTTCTTCAAAATTGATATGTAAACACTCTTCTAGATGTCCTTTCCTGTGAATTAGTTGGTTCGTTAAAAAAAATTGTTAGGCATCTTGTATAAATAGCTCAGTTTCATATCTTGCAAGTGGGTTCCTTTAAAAACGGCTGCATGGAATTTTTTCAAACTCGCCATATTAACACCCTTTTAGATATCCTTTTGTATGTAATTGTTGTTTTCCTGTCAACAACTGATGCCAAGTTTTGGTGAAAGTCAATATCTCAAGATCGGCGCTAACGATTTTCTTGACATTTTTTGCATAAACCAATTTTAGATATCATTTCTCATGTATTACGTGATTAACACAAGGAAAAATTGATAGTCATCCTGATTAGGTAGGTCAGTTTTAGATCTCAGAAGTTGGTTTTTCAAACAATGGCTCTACCGATTTTTTTTTTTTAACTCGGTATGAAAAATCCGGTTTATTTATCTTTACATGTGTATCAGCTTTCTTTTACTGGAAAATTTTTAGGTGCCAACTTTGTTAAGTCAATTTTATTTCTTCTGATTACATTATCTCCAAAAAGGGCATATAATGCGTGTAATAGTGAGAAATGGAAGTCGTGTCGTGGTTTCACAGTACAATTTTTTAATCAAAGTTTATCTACGTACATCACTGTGATCTGCACAAAAAATCTATATCATAATTCTATAATATAGTGTGTTCTATCAAAATAAAGCCACCTTGAATAGGTGCCGTAACTGAACACGAAACAAACCAATAAGAATGAAACAAGTAAATTGAAAAAAATTATTACAAATGTATATTTACTACTAGTAACAGTAACTAACACCTAGCCCCACCTTCACAGGAAAAAAAAGAATGGAAATATAAAAAAGAAAAGAAAAGTGAGTGGAAAATGCGTCCCGCAGAAAGGCAATATTGTTAACAGACAATATATCTGCCATGCTTATATATGACTTGGAGTATTCGATGGGGCATACTTTTTTCAAGCCCTAAAGGACAGTAGCATGAATATTGCCACAGCTTCAATGATGGTGTCTTTCAATTTAGCAACAGATTCAAACTGTCTGTCATTGGCATATGCAGACTTACTCAGGAAACCTCACATATTTTCTCGTAAAATTAGATCAGGAGGAAGACAGGCCATTCCATGAAGTGCACTCCAAAATTTAAAAAACATTACCAGGATGATTTTGCAACGTTGATTGGACCATTAGATTGCTAGAAAAAATCTAAATTGTACCAATAATTCTCTCCGCAAATGACAGTAAATAGGTTTCTAGCACTTTCTGGTAATTGATAGTCTTCATTCTGACTGGTAGAAATTCCGGATTAAGTTTATCAACATAGCCAAAGCCTCCCCTCATTATTAATGAGCCTCCACCTAGCTGTCTTTTGGAAAAGATTTCCTCTTCGTTTCATATGCCAGGCCAACAGAACGTAAGTCTATATGAGCCATAGAAATGAACTTTTTTCTCATCTGGGAATGTAACATGATGTCATTGGTCCTTCTAAGTTTCATGACATGTGGTCCAATCTTGTCTTCTTTGCTTGTAAAAAGCTTTCAGCATAAGCCTTCTTTTTTTAAATATATATATATATATATAGTGCATGTTGTTTGTACTTCACTGAGAAAAAAAATATACCGCCTTTCCCTAGAATGAATAAGTGGTCATTTTCTAAATCCTTTAACTAGAAATGTAGATTTCCTAGCTATGCGCATAAGGCACGCCAATAAACTGAATAGACGAAATTATCGAGAATTTCTAGTGTACACATTTCTAGATGGTGAAACAATAATCTGAATGCTCTAAATATTCTGAATCATTTATATTGCGAGAAATTCTCGCTTGATTTTCTAGAATTCGGCAATAAACCAAGATTATAGTTGCAGAAACCCGCCTCTTGTAGTCTCATTTATTTGCAGAGATTTTTAAATAACTTTGCCCTCGAGAATATAGGCAAACGCTCCAGAATTCTAGTAGGGGCTTCTAGAACTCGCTTTCCAAGGAGACTAGAATTTATAAGGATGACATGGAACTATTTTTTCTAGAGCCACAATTTAGATTCTAGATGTCAGTTACAGAATTTTTTCTCAGTGTTTTTGGAATCCCTAAATGGTTGATTTTGCCACAGTTATATTATTCTTTTTGGTCAATTGTCCGAGGGAAACACCACTCGTGCAAGACGATTATATCATAATTGTACCTGTAAATATTGTAATAATTATGATATCTACATAACTATAATATCCAAAATAAATTATACTCTAATTAAATATGAAAACGTTTAATTATTTGGAAAATCGTAAAAATGTTCTTGTATAAGATAATATTTTACTTAAAAATTACAATTTATATTTTATCAATTAAGTTTTTATCGTTCTAATCGTTGAAAAACTATTTTAAATTTATTTCTGTTGGCATACTATTTTAAAGTAAATATACAATGCATATTTAAAAAGAAATTATGTAAATTTCAAAATAAGATGAATTATCAAAATCAATAACTTTTCTTATTATATGTGTCTGACAAAAACATAAATTTTTAAACAGACAATGCTTAGATATGAAAAGTGTAAAAAAAGAAATCGTCAAAACTTTAATCATTTTTCCAAAGCATTCGTGTTATAAAAACTTATATTGCAAAAAAGACACTAAAAGGAAATAGAGAAATGTAAGGAAAACTTATAAAAATAATATCTTATCACCCAGCTGCGACAGAAGTTAAATAAATAGAGAATCTCTTTGCTCTAAGTGGAAGAACAAATACGAAATTAAAAGAAATGATTTTTTTTTTCTTTTTAATCCATATCTGTATGAATTTGAGACCAGTAAAATATCTTTTTAGAGTTTTTATTGGTAATTTTATAATTCGATTTGTAACATATATCACATATATTGGAACTGTCTTTTTTTTTTTTTTTTTTTTTTTTTATGTAATTTTTTGCAACAAAAATGAAAAAAAAAATCCTTATCCTAAATTGCTACGAAATTCAAGTTGTCGTACTTTTCTTATTGTTTGTTTGTAATTTTTATTTGTTTTACTAGGTTGTTTAAAGTGAAAGATAAAAAAAAAATCATAATATTTTTCTTTCACATTTTATTCAGTTAACAAGTTGCATGTATGTTATATGTATATATATATGTATTATTTCAAAAAAAAAAAATTATTTAGTGAAGTTTTTATTATTATCAATTTATTCTTTTCATTTATAAGAAATAACATATTTCAAAATCTTAAATTTCAGAAATGTTTCAAAACGTCTGCATTTATTTTAATCTGAATTTGTCTGCGTCGCAGTTAAAATTTATACACAATCACTGACATACATAATTGTTAATAATTGTTCATTTAATAATTCGTTTTGAAAATTAATGATGTTTCTGTTATTTATTAGATAAGTATTAAACGTCTATAACTATTACAAATTTCTTTCTCTTACCCATAAGGTAGAGAAAGTGTTGTTTTTGGGTCAAATTTTCGAACGCGAGATTTTGTTATATTTCCACGTTTTGAGGTCCCCTGAATACGAAAATCATGTTTTTAGCAAATGGTCTATGTGCATGTCTGTGTGTCAGTATGTCTGTGTGTCTGTGTGTCTGTCTGTGTGTCTGTCTGTTATCAGCATATCACAAAAACAAATTATGGCAAAAAGTTCAAACTTGGTATTCTAAATGTGTATCATATAGGGATGCTACAGAAAGCTTTTCGTTAAGATCAAGCAAATGGTTCGTGTACAGGGACAATCAAGAGAATTCTAATACATTACGTCTATTGGGAAAATTGCAGGAAAGTAGAGTTTAACGTCTATAGACTGCACTAAACCAAATGAAACGAATATATATTTTTTGTAATAGAGATAGTTAACTGGGAATTTTTTTTTTGTGTGTGTGTATGTAGGAGCCTCGCCTCCCCCCCTGGAAGGGGGGGGCAGGCGGAGTCCCCCTCAAGCGGAGTAAATTTTCATAATGGTATCTTTCAAAAGAGCTCGCCAATACCTTTAAAACGAATGGTTGAACCATCGATCTGCGATAATTTAAAACAAAGTTATCGATTTTGTTTTTTACTTTTAACAAAAAAAAAAAAAACTTAGAAAAAAAAAATCGTACTTTTTTTTTTTTTTTTTAATATTGAGAATAAAATGGACTTTTTTTGGATATTTGGTGTTCTCTAATATGGAAATCGTCTGCCTTATCATAAAGATAATTTTTTTAAATAATAATTTTAATAAATTATTTTTTAAAAAGAGAATTATTTTTTAATAACCGAATTAAGTTCTATATAAATGTAGCTGCATTAATGAAACGGGGGGTTGAGGGGGGCGGTAGCCCCCCTCACACA
This sequence comes from Salticus scenicus, assembly GCA_963930645.1. Taxonomy (NCBI): domain Eukaryota; kingdom Metazoa; phylum Arthropoda; class Arachnida; order Araneae; family Salticidae; genus Salticus; species Salticus scenicus. The sequence goes on along the minus strand of OZ005653.1, from coordinate 161,294,607 downwards.
GAGCTAATTATCATATAAAACTCTTCAGAAGCCTAATATGAATTGTTTAACATATGTTTTCATAATAGTACTCGTTATCTTACCTATTAATGTGCAAACTATATTTAAAGTATTAAATTTCAGGGTAAGAGAAAGTTGTGTGAGTGACACACCAGATTATTTATTATTATTATTATATGTTATTCTTATGTTTATTATCTATAATTACTGAAAGTTTTAACATGGTACGGCCATGGGATACTGAGTTATAAATTAAAATGCAACTCTACCAGTATTTCCATATTAACGTACGTAAAAAAAAAAAAAAAAAGAAAGAAAAGAAAAAAATGCCCGCCCTATGTTGAAACTTACGATAATTATAGAAAATAAACGTAAAAATAACATATAATTTTTAAATGAAAATTAAATGCACACTTTATGAGATATTGAAGTTTAAAAGTCAAAATATTTTACCTCAAAATGAAAATTTTTAAAAATATATACATGTGATATATCATTTAAAAGCCTGTATTATAAGCTTTCTAATGATACCAATATTATACCTTTAAGTTAATTAGGGAACAAAATATGGAAAAAACTTACGTTATGTTAGCATGAAGATACTGATTTAGGGTTGCATATTAAATTATAACTCAGCATCCTCGGACCGTCCCATGTTGAAATTCGCAATAGTTAAAGATAATAAATATAAAAATACATATAATTTTTAAAAAAAAGTTAATCGTCTACGTCTCGAGATATCGAAGGTCAAATGTAATAATGTTTGACCTTAAAGTGAAATAATTAAAAAATATATACTTGTGATATATCATTTAAAAGACTGTATTATAAGCTTTCTAATGATATCAATCTTTTATCTCTAAGTTAAGTAGAAAAGGGAAATATGGGTACATTTGTAGTAGAAGAATTTCGAAAATTTGCATTTTTTACCAATTTTTCCAGACTTGTATATCAAAACCTATAAGATATAGGGACTAATTAAGTGGTATACATTCATTTCTCAATAGGACAAATAAATAAGCCCAATTTCATAAAAATATGAGGGGTGTCAAGTTAAATATGCTATTTTTTTTTTTTTTTTTTTTTTTTTTTTTTTTGTTGATTTGATATGACTCAAATAACAAGCTCATCTTTTGTTTACCCAAGAATATATGACGTTAGTTTATCCGACTATCCTTTAACAACCGCTTTTCTTTCAAACATATTCTTTTTGCCAATCAAAGCAAATTGGTTTGTTAAACTGAATAAGGTAAATGATAAAACGAAAAAAACACTTAACAAAAGAAATTTAATTTCCCAACATAAAATATTTCCCGGTGTAATGAAACAGAATAATATCACAAAGTAATGATAATATACTGTAACGTTAAATTCGTTAAGCCATTCATATATTTTATGCAAAATTGTAATGCAATTTCGTTTTATCCATTTCAGTTATATCCATATAAAATATAAGCACACATAACATATAATTCTACGTTTTTTTTTTTTTTTTTTTTTTTTTTTTTTTTTCGCTTAGAATTTCAATGTATAAGGCAAAGTTATTACTGCTTAGAAAAAGGTAGCCTTTATTATTAAGATTACTTTATGATAAGTAACGCATTTTTTTTTTTTTTTTTTCGTCCCTTACGAATTCTCTTAATTAACTTATAAAAGCGAAAGAATAATAATCTAAGTTTCTAGTTTTCACTTCATGTAACTGCTTTCTTTATTTCTTTTGCCTTAAAAAAAAGAGCTCTTTTATATTTTATTTTCCATCTCCTTATTTTGCCTGTTGTAGTTTATTTTTTCCAATATCACGTTCCAAACACATTTACTCTCGTTAACTGGGCGTACATTAATCAAACAATTTTTCAAGGAGGAAAAGTAAAAGAAAAAAATGTTAAAATAATAAAATTATTTAAAAAAAAATAGAAATTCTTTTCGAGGTATGCTTTTTACTGAAATGTTGTTATATTAAGGAAAATTTAATTATCTTTTTCTTTGGATTAAAAAAGTAAAAATGTTAGCTAAGTAATCGTTAATTACGAAAAAATGGAACATTATGTATGTAAGATACATGGTATTTAAATGTAGTACGTGTTCTCTTGGCTATATACTTTAACACCTATTTTTATAAAATACAATATATACCATATATATATATATCTTGATACACTTTTACTTAATTTTTTTTGTTAAATCTATTCTTTTCCATTAAAATAATATTAATAAATAAAAAGAAAAATAAAGAATGTATATAGATTAAAAATTTTAAAAATAGGCTTTTATTACAAAAATAGTAAAAGCACCTATTCAGAGGATGTGGATAATATGTATACAAGATATATGTATGCAAAACTTCAGCTCTAGCTGACGGTAAGAAGTTCCAATATCACGTTCCAAACACATTTACTCTCGTTAACTGGGCGTACATTAATCAAACAATTTTTCAAGGAGGAAAAGTAAAAGAAAAAAATGTTAAAATAATAAAATTATTTAAAAAAAAATAGAAATTCTTTTCGAGGTATGCTTTTTACTGAAATGTTGTTATATTAAGTAAAATTTAATTATCTTTTTCTTTGGATTAAAAAAGTAAAAATGTTAGCAAAGTAATCGTTAATTACGAAAAAACGGAACATTATGTATGTAAGATACATGGTATTTAAATGTAGTACGTGTTCTCTTGGCTACTTTAACACCTATTTTTATAAAATACAATATATACCATATATATATATATCTTGATACACTTTTACTTAATTTTTTTTTGTTAAATCTATTCTTTTCCATTAAAATAATATTAATAAATAAAAAGAAAAATAAAGAATATATATAGATTAAAAATTTTAAAAACAGGCTTTTATTACAAAAATAGTAAAAGCACCTATTCAGAGGATGTGGATAATATGTATACAAGATATATGTATGCAAAACTTCAGCTCTAGCTGACGGTAAGAAGTAGGGGGAAAATTAAGTTCTGAGATTTGACCCACACACAAAAACAATGTACGCAAAGAAAAAAAAAAAAAAAATCGTGTTTAAAAGAATGAACAGAATTTAATTTCTATCGTAAACAAAATTCAATTTTTAAGGAGTTTTTTTTTTTTTTTTACGAGATGTTATTAAAAATTCTGATTATTTGCAAGTAAAAAATTGACTTTTTATTTTTTTCCTGTTGTCTGAAAGAAATTGCTCGTTCGACTTAATGCTTATTTTTTTAAGTAGCTGGTAACTTCCTTAAATAGGGACAATAGCATATTATTTTGATTAGAAAGTATTAAAACCTTAAAAACAGAAATATTTTCTTACAAAGGGAAATAAAAATGATCACTCTGCAAATACATTGTGTATGTATTTCTGAAAAACAGTTAGAAATGATGCTGCATATAAAATACAAATGTGTAAGAGAAACCGGATGAACATAAATGATTACCATGAATTTAGACCATTATTATTATTATTTTTTTTTTTTATGTTTTGATTTTACTAAAGAGATGCATCGAAACAACCTTGAAGATTTTCTTCATGACGAAAATTATGACGAATCATGACGAAAATCATGACGAATGCATCACTAGGGGTGCTGCTAATATTTAATCTGAAAACATGGCTTCTGTACAAAAAAAAAAAAAAAAAACTCGAGCTTATTGTTAAACATGTAAGAAAGTACCAAATGTAATCAGAGCTTCAATATGTTATCGATTGTTTACAGTCATGGATAAAAACTTGAGATCACAAATAAAAATGGCATATCTTTAACTTTACTAAAAATACATAAATATATAATAATAATAACATAATAAATCATTGTGAATTTTGATACAATTTTATAAGTGAACATTTGCAATTAAAAGTAACACTCGAAAGTTTATGTATTTATTTATTTATTTTTAATAAAAAACTGTTAAAAATGTTTGAAACTACAAATTAACATACCAACTTATGTTAATATACTGTCATATTTACTATGTCACGTATCCTTTTTTTCAAATTAATTACTTCTGAAACACTTCGGTAATGATTTTTCAAAGTTCCTGCATGTGAGAAGTGATACATATTTCATTTCCCCACTAGTGAAATACAAAATCTAAGATCTAAACTCCAAAACAGCATAATAATGTCGTCCGTTTCCTTAAATTTTTCGTACAAGGGTTTCTTACTTGTTGTCTACGGAGTTCAAATTTTGACTTTTGGTCAAAAACTCCATAAAATGGATGTTATTTTCTGATAATCAAGCTATAGTTGAACCGGATATGTTAATTAATACGTTATCTTGTAACAAGAGTAAATTAAATTATTAATGCGACAAAATTGTTACCCAGCATATCTTGGTAATCAAAGAATTCATAATATCTTTAATGAATACAATATTGGTCTTACATCGAACATAAAGTCTTGCCCAAATCATAGCTGATTCACTACTATGCATTAGCTTTGAAAAATATACAGGATCTTGATTTAAATCATGTCAGTACATTTTGAAACCAACATGTAGATGAATAATTTTTTTGTCACAATAGGTTGTTTAAAGCATAGGACTTGCGAATTTCTCTATTGCATCAAAATGTTGTTTTTCAAGCTCATATTTCCTTTTAAATTTTTTGCATATTTTATGTTTTCATCTCAATTTGGGGGATTTTGGGGTTCTAGGAGTAACTTGAAGATTAAATATGGATTTCATTGCTGTTGCATGTGCATGGTTTTGAACAGACATTTTATAACACACAATTTATTTTAATTGGCCGTTTTGTTGGCCATCCAACTAATATTTTCTGCACCATATCTGTGTGAATTGAAGGGGAAATTATGAAAGTGTCAGTTTTTGATTTGTTAATTTTTTCGAGCAATTTAACTTTCACTTATTTCGTTTAAAAAAAATGTTAAGTTTTTTTTTTTTTTTTTTTTTTTTTTTTTTTCTGAACGTTTTTTTGTTACTGAACGTTTTTTTGTTACTGAACGGTTTTTATAAGCACGTTTTTAAGTTTTTATTTTACAGATAAATGAAATAGAACTTTGTAACTAATAAAAATCACGCCGCTTGAGAATTATTGAGAACAGCAAGTTAACGAGCGAAGACGTTAATTGTTATCATAGCACTACTATATTTGACTGTAATTCAGCTTTATCTTGAGCGACATAGAATTTTAGACGATTTTGCTGTTATAATTAGAGCTAAGCTCATTTCCTTTGTGCGAGTTTTTTTGTGTAAAATTTCTATTTACTAGAAAATGCACTAATGTATTTTTTTAAAACTATTTAATGAGAGTAAGACAGCGTTTTCTGTTATCCTTACATAACTCTTTTTTTTTTTTTCATTAATTATCTAATACTTAACATTAAAGAAATTTCTACACCATAAAAATGTCTTTGTGATGCATTAATGAACAAAATAGTTCTTTCCAATGATTTTTTTTGAGTTGAGTTTGGAACTAATTATAATTTTTAAAAAAATTACCATTTTAAAACAATTAAAAAAAATTATTAGGAATCTAATATTCAATTACCAATTAAATACTTATCAGTTATTTACTTAATAAGTTCTATTGCCATTTATAGACAAGAAGCGTAGATAAATATTGCTACGTAAAAAATCGACTGAGAAATTGCTTTTTTCTGAATAAAATGCTATAAACGTTTTACTATGAGGTGATTCAACGTAAATGAAAATACGGTAATAAATGATCTCAAATTGCACCTTACCCTACCATTTCTGATGATTAAACATTCGAAGACATTTATCACTTAAATTGGTTCGTTTTGCTGATAAAGCTGTTAAAATCGTCTGTATTTTCTAAAAACGAATGATTTTTCAAGTATTATAGAAATCAATTGTTCCAATTCGGTTATTGAAGTAAGTTTTACGGTGTTCTGAATACATAAACTTTTTTTCTTTTGTGATTCTTATAATAATTATATTTAAAAAAAAAAAAAAAAAAAAAAAAAAAAAGAGTAGTTGATTTTTTTTTTTTTTGTAAATAGTATTAAATTATTTTTATTCGTGTATGTATTAAAAGGAAGCAGTTTTAGATAAAACATTGATAACGAATTCTAACTATTAGAAATAATTTAAATCTAATTCCATATTTATTCTTTAATTTATGTATATTTTAATGAAATAATAGTGTAATGATTTTTAAATAACTGGTAACACGAACATAAAATTTCTTTAGTTTGTATTCTATATAATAAAATAATTATGTCAAATTTAAATAAATTTATCTGTTAGTATATTTAATGTAATTGTTTTGTTTCTTTCGCATAACCGTCTATTATTTTTGTTTTTTTATATAATACAATATTATTTCAGAATAATTCAGAATAAATCGTATTGACGCTTCAGGTCTATATTGGGCGGACAACTGGGCCCGGAAAATTGCTTTTCTCTTATAATTTATGACCATGTTGTTCAAGGATAAAAGTAGCTAGGGCTTCGTTATGTGGGTTCTTGGCTCGAACGTTTTCTTTCCTCGGGTCTTAAAAGAATATGGAAAGAGATGGGTTTTGCTTTGTGTGCTATAGAATTGTGAGGATATAAATTGTGAAATTTGCAACACAATGAATGAATGATGCGATAGAGCAAAAATCTTCAGAAAATGCAAATTATAGGTATGTTATGCAACTGATTAATATTTCAGAGTTACCATGCATGCGTGGGTTGAACAGCGCCTTCTGAACTGATTCAGAATAAATCGCATTGACGATTCAGGTCTATATTGGGTGGACAACTGGGCCCGGAAAAATGCTTTTCTCTTATAATTTATGACCATGTTGTTCAAGGATATATGTAGCTAGGACTTCGTTATGTGGGTTCTGGACTCGAACGTTTTCTTTCCTCGGGTCTTATAAGAATATGGAAAGAGATGGGTTTTGCTCTGTGTGCTATAGAATTCTGAGGATAGAAATTGTGAAATTTGCAACACAATCAATGAATGATGCGATAGAGCAAAAATCTTCAGAAAATGCAAATTATAGGTATGTTAAGCAACTGATTAATATTTAAGAGTTACCATGCATGCGTGGACTGAGCAGCGCCTTCTGAACTGCTGATGAAACCATATAAATTGAGAGATGTAGCGGGACGTTGAAAATAGTCAATGATTATCTGCTAGCGTTTAATGTTAGGTGAGACGTGAAAATGCCTCTCGATGATAGGGGATGACCATTCAACAACTTCTGCAGTTTGATCTGAGGTAAATCATTAGATTTCATGAGGGAGGGTTTTCCTATCGCGCATTGGCAGCACAACTACAACACAGTGATGCGAGTATGGAAGAAGTGTGACTATTGATTGACAGCACCCACTGGACAGTGCAAACAGCATGGTTTATGGCAGTAATGTGACCAAGGGGGAAACATTTAATGATCACGAGGGATCTCTTATCTAGCTACTTCCTTGTGGGGACAGGTTGAGGAGGCCTCAGAGAGGAACAAGGATCCAGTTTGTTGAACTTTAAATTAGTTACAAGTATAAAGAACTCTTTAAACACATTTGAGATACTTTATTTTTGGTTAAATAGTTAATTCAAGACCATGAACAAAATGAATATGATAAGCTCACAGAAAAGATAGAATTTATATTTTATATTGGAGAATCGGGAAATTAGAGAATTGAAGTTATCTTTTAGTGATGAGTAGTTTTGTTTTTAAGGTTATTAAGAGTCTGAAATAAATTTTGGCGAATAGTTAGTTTTCTGTTAATTTTAAAATGATGTTTTAGTAATGGACATTTTTCCATTATTTAATGGTACGGGGAAATTCTTTTACCACATGTGCAAATATCATCGGATTTTTTACTGATCTTATGTAGAAAAGTCGGAAAGCATCCGTGACCCGTAATGTAATAACCAATAATCTGATTTGCACAGATATAAGAGGTGTCCACCTTTTTAATGAATTCGTAAGTTCCTCTTACTTTAGCAGAGGACGACCATTCTGACTGCCAATCCAACATTAGTTTACCTTTGAGTATATATTTAAGTAAGGAGACCGGGAATGGTAGCTGAAGATGATCGGTTGTGCGCTCTGCAGAGCTCGCTTCCCTCACTAGACAATCCGCTAATTCGTTTCCAAAAGTGCCAGCGTGCACCGTTGTTCACTGAATTGTTGCTTGTTTATGGGGATTATTTAAAAGTTTATTGTAGCAGTTTAGGATTATTTCGAATTTGGGGAATATATGATTAAAAAGGATATTGCTGAGTAACTGTCTGAAGTAATTAGTACAGAATTTGGTTGGGTGCTTAGTGAACAGAACCATCTATGGCTTCTATTATTGCTGGAAGTTCTGCCAGCAAACCCGTGTTTAGGGCAGCTTATTTTGTCGTTGACAAATTAAATATGAATTAAAAAATTAGACAAAGGCACATGCAACATCATCCGGGATCTTAGAACCATCTGTATACATATTCAGAGGGTGGGAAGAAGCGAATTCTTCAATGAATAAGTTTGTAAGATTAAAATAACTTGTAAAGTTATAGGTGAGAATTGGTAAGAAGATATTATCGTAGCAGATTTTAATATTGTTATGCATAATGTATGAACGACTATTTAGAATTTCAAATTTCCGAAGGTCTTTTTGTAATAAGAGGGTAATGGGGGGAGAGCCTGTGATTACGTATTGGGCGTCACTTGATGTACTTTGTATAAACTGAGAGTTTGAAGTAGCGCTAAGCGCTGGGCTGATTTTAGTTTTTTGACCCCATGGGAAGTAAGATCCTCAAACTACACTTGGTAACGATAGGTTAGCTGTTTGAGTGTTACTGTTTCGTACCAATTTTTTAGGAATTTGTCTTATCCTTTATCTTTTGATCCTATAAGGCTGAGAGTAGAGGTGAATAATATTAGTTTAGAATGAATTTGTTGAAGATACTCTAGCCAGTTGAGTCTGGAGTCTAGGGTTAGACCCGAATACTGGATTGACTTTTGGACAGGAATTGAAATGTTGTTGATCTTAAAGATTGGATTTCTATTAAATAGAAGATTATTTTTACAAATTCCAATCATCATGGCAACTGTTGTTTGCGGAGGTACTGAACAGGGGAGCAGCCCCGGCTCACCGCTCGAAGAGCGGTGTTGAGCTTTACAAGGACCGAAGTCCAAGTAGGGCTGTCCCGAAATAAAACCTCCTGCACGCAGGAGGAGCATTGGGGTAGTTCCTGCCCTGCCTGACGTTTATTAAGAAAACAAAAGGAAAAAAAAAAAAAGAAAAAAAAAATTACAGTGTGCATCGCCAGGCCCTTGGCCTACACGCGACACTGGGCGATGCTATAGACAGTTTTTTAGATACATCGATCTTGATCAGTTCTAGAGTTATACAAATATTTACGAAGGGATTTACTAATTAATTTGAATGTACGTCCAACTCCTGCCTGGTGTTGCCCGCCGTTAAAATACAAAAAATCATCAGCATAAGCCACGATTCTGTCGCCCATTCTTCGATAGTCCGAAATAATTTTGTTAGCTATTATTAGCCACAGGAGAGTGCTCAAACAGGAACCCTGGATGAACTTTTAACAGCCTAAAAGCACTTGAAATGATCAGATAATTGCGCACCTATAAACCTATTGTGGATGTGAGAATCGTTTTCAAATACGTTGGAAGGGGTGAGTAGCCTATCAGGGATGTCAGGAGATCCCATACCATAGAGTGGAATGCCCCTGTGATATCGAAAGATGTTATAGATATGTATTTGAATCTAGTTATTAAATCAGCTCTTATTGCTTTTAATCTTAGTGTTGCCGTCATCGTGCTTCTTCCCTCCCTGAAACCATGCTGAGAACATCTAGATAAGAGGAGTTTTCCAGAATCGTCATTTCTCGACTTTAATGATTTTTGCGAATAGCTTACCTGAGGAGGGGAGGAGGGTGATGTAACGGTATCATTTTAGGGAAGTAGGGTCTTTATTATTCATTCTAAAGAAGATTACTTTTCCTCTTCTTCAGTTATCTTAGAAAAGGTCGTATGTGAAACATTTGTTAAATTGACTACGTAAAAGGGTTGGTAATTTTGAGATAAATTTTAAACGATTCTGGCCTCCATCATGTCGTGGATGGATGGATGGTTGGGTTTTACGTCGCACTAGTGCTGCGCAGATGGGCAATTCCATCATGTCGTGACCTGGAGCTTTATTGAGAGCTGAAGAGTTTGAGGCTAATGATAGTTCTTTATGTGTAACCTGATCAAAATTGTAAATGTTGTTAGTATTGAGTAAAGACAGTGATGTTGAAGACTGCGTGTGTGTGGATGTGAAATGCTTCTCTGTAAGAGATGATAAGACGGTGTTATAAGAACCTGTAATGTCTGATGAATGAAATAAATCAGTTCTTTTGAGACTTTTAATCCTTAATATATTGAAGATTTTTTCCATATGCAGAATTTGAAGTTTCGCAAAAATTTATCCAGACTCGTTTTTTGGCCTCCCTAATTTGTATTTTGCACGTTCATGCTTATAGATTATGTTGTAAGATTAATTATTTGGATTACGAGTTTTTCTCTTATAGTTAGTTCATTTAGTTTGATTCTCGCTGTTTTAAGACTTTAGTGTACCACGTGAGTTTTGGTGTATATGATAAGCGACGCCTATTGAAAGAAAGAGCCAGGATTACCTCCATGATTGAGGGAAAGTCTGAGACCTAATTGAGTAGTGAATCTCTATCGGTGCAGGAATTCAAAGTTACTGACAGATTATCGTTATATATGTTAAACCATGTGTTGAATTTTCTAAAGCTTGTGAATTTTGTTTTAAATCTATATTCTGTCCTGAGATGTGAAGAGAAATGGAAGGAATAATTTATGTAGAGGTGAAAACTGTTAGTTATGCTGTTGCGATCAGTGTTCCAATTTATTAGATGCCGTGAAAGATAATTTCCACTAAAGTTTAGGTCTGGATTTCCGGTTTTTTTATTTAAATGAAAAATGTATGGAATTACGGAATCATTCAGAATTGTAAGCTTGTTTAGCATGACGTAGTTTTGTATTAAATGACCTCTGTAGTCGTCCCTTGAGTAGTGGAATGACCTCAGCCGAGCGTTAGAGTCAACCCTTCAATAAAAAACTAATCTGTGTTAGTTCTTAGTTAGTGTCTGTCCGTCCAGGATTGTAGGCCTATTTCTTGATCATCTTTAGGGGAATATAGTGCGAGCCGATGGTCAATTCATGGTCATCCACCAACAGATTTGTGAATACAAAATTCTCGAGAGTTAGATCTAGAACTACCCAGCAAAACCACAGATGACGGCCAACACGAGGCCAAGTGCTGGTTGCCAACAGTAGCTGCAGCTGGGCCGTCGGTGGCAAAAGTTACGGTGCCGCAGGGAATATGTTACGCCGGCCGTCAGTAGGCCATATTCAATCGATCCACTGTTGGCAACCTGCAGTAAGTTAAAAATAAGTTAGTGGGCCAGTGAATGGATCGCTGCTGGCAGCTAGCAGTATGATGAAAATATGTAATGGGCCACTGTTGGTAACCGACATTAGGTTGGAAATTGTTAGTGGGCCAGTGTTGGACTACCTGGTGGCAAACATAATTTTCTATGTTATTGCTGGCAGCCTGCAGTGGGCCAGCTGTGGCAAACATAAAAAATTATATTACTGCCGGCAGTCTTCATTGGTCCTTTATATTTTCCCATTAAAGGCCCGCTTCACTCACCGTCGCCGGAAGCCAAAGCCAATGTTATTCTATGGGAAATTTTCTTTGCAAATAACTTATTAACTAATACATATTTTTAAATTCTGTTTTCATATTCTGAAAATTCCCAACTGTTAAATTGACGGACCTTTTTTAAAAAATTATTTTTTTATATTTTATTTTGAAGCTGCAAAATACGATTTTTCAATATGTGAAATTTTTCATTTTGCAAATTTAAAATAAAATATTAAAAATTAAAAAAATACATTTTCAAAAAAGGTCCATCAATTTAACAGTTGGGAATTTTCTGAATGTGAAAACAGAATTTAAAAATATGTATTAGTTATTAAGTTATTTGTAAAGAAAATTTCCCATAGAATAACATTGCCTCGGACTTCCGGAGACGGTAAGTGAAGAGGGCCGTTAATAAGCCAGCAGTGATTTAGTTATAGCTAGTATATTTATTTTATTGGTGATACCTTTAATTTTATTAGCGCTTTTTTCTTTTTCTTTTTCTTTTTCTTTCTTTCTTTCTTTCTTTTTTTTTTTTTTTTTTTTTTTTTTTTTCCTCTCTCTTTTTTCTGATGAAGTAGCAGCCAGTTTTTTCTATGCATCCAATATTTAATTTGATTTTGTACCTATTCATTTTTAAATACTATTTACAAGTATTTGATTCATACACTATGGTTGTAAATTCAGGATTTCTAGTGCAGCATATAGGAAATATTCAGTTGATCCATTTTCCTTATGATAAAAGTTTAATTTTTTGTTTTCAGTGCAAATATTTCTCTATATTACATTTTTTGGAATAAAGGAGATTATGTTTTTTTTTTTTTTTTTAAGTGTTCAAATTTCAATATGTTTAACTTTGTTACGCTATTTGATATAAATAAATGTAACTTTACATATGAAAATTATAAAATATTGAAACAAAAACTGTTATAAAGAGAGCATTGTAAAAAACACCATAAAAAAAAAAAAAAAAAAAAAATTGCAGCAATTGTTTCCGGTCGAAATAGCCCAAAGACCCTTCATCAGGCGAAACAAAGTGGGCATGAGTGCAGCAAAAGTAATTTGCTGCATTCATGCTTTTTGTTAGACTCACGAAGGGATGTGTTATTATTTCAACCTGAAAGAACTGATGCATTTTTTTTTTCATTGGGGAAGGGGGGGGGGGGGTCAATGATTATGTTTATTTACAAATTTTTCTATTTATTACTATCAGGATTTGTTCGCTTTGCTGTTCATACAGTTAAACGAATTAAAAAAAAAAAAAAAAAAAAAAAAAAGAATAGAAAGGAAAGAAAATCAATAGATAAATATATTTTTTTTTATATTACTTTAAATTAACAACTAAGGCAAAGTCATATGAAATCACATAAAACCAAGTTTCAATTCTCCGCTGCATTTGGCAGCGTCTTCGTCTTTCGCGCAATGTTCAATGTGTGTGTTTATCGGTACAGGTTCAATTTGTGTGTTTATCGGTAGACAGGTGGTGCTACTTTTATTCAATAACTACAGTTTTACTATAACTCAGCATCTATTGAACATCTTAGTTTTGGTACCATGTATCAGGGTATTTAGTTACATGAAATAGTTTTCCTATCCTTAGCTCTATTATATTAAATTTATATTTAGAATAAATTTATTATATTATAAATTTATAATATGATTAATATAATTAAAATATATAATAATATTAATATAATTATTCTATATTTATGTATTCATTTTTCAAAAATTCTGTCAGCAATTTCACACCGAAGATAGTATTAAGATATGCCATTAGCACTATTTAAATCCCATGAGGCAATTATGTTTTGAAATGTTTAAATATCACTTCCAATTTTTAATATTTCATTTTGGTTTGTTTATTTTAATAATAGTTAGTCATATTTCCAAATGTATAAAAGAGCAATACTTCGCTATTTATAACTACTTCACTCGTGTCTTCTTTATTCACATAATGAATGGTCGTGGAATCATTTCGAGCTGAAACTTTTTTTAAAATTATTATTAATGTTTTTTACAACTTTGTAAATTAAATTTACAAACTTCTTTATTCACTTTTTTCAACACAAGTTCTTCATTACATTTTTTGCTGTAATAAGGGTATGTTTTAAAATCTGTCTCTCTGTTTTAGATGTTTTTTTTTTTTTTTTTTTTTTTTTTTTTTTCAATTCATTAAAATAAATTATGCTAGAACGATTTTAGAGAATATTTAGTAAAATGACAGGAAAATTAGTGTTGAAGAAGGAAAAAAGTAAGTAAACTTTATAGATTATGAAACAACACACCAGTCGTTTCCACTCAAATTAATTAAGCTTGGGCTATCATCAGGAAAAGATAAATTGACTACAAGTTCAGCATAATGTCATCGATGAAATGTAGTAGCTTAAAACAGCTTCAAAACCTTGAGGTCGATAACCGAGTTAAAAACTATGTTAACCATAAAGCGAAGATTAGAGATAGAAGTTTGTTTGAAATGCAAAAATTTCAATTTTTTGAAAGTGTCATTTTTTCTGCCATTTTGTTAATATCAAAATTTCTATGTTCATATATTTTTTAATATATAAAAAGTAGAATAAATGGATGTATAAGAATATTTTAGGCTACAAAATTTCTTTCCAATAGTGGGGTTTCGCGATTATAAAAAAAAAAAAAAAAAAAAAAAATGATTAGATAATATAATTTGAATAATTACGACAACAGTAAAATAAGTTCAGACAACCCGACCCACATTAAAATAAATAATAATAATAATAATAATAATAATCTGCATGAATTTTATCAGTTATTACTACACATATTTTACTCCTTTTATATTTTATTATTATTATTGTTGTTGTTGTTGTTGTTTTTAAATAAAGTGGTCAGAAAACGTAAAAATGATTTATCAATTTACACATCTAATAATTTTCCTGTTAAAACAAACTGGCACATGCGTCATGAAGATATAACAAAGAGAGTTTACATAGCGAATTAACAAAAAAAAAAAAAAAAAAATCGTTAGATCAGTTTTCTGAAGCACTCATTTACTAGATTTGCAATTGCTTCCACCTAATAAGGACTTTTGTCAATTTTCCTGTATTAAGCAATTACTACATGCTAAAGAGCGAGTAAAAAGGGGTTTATGTAGCATATTTGAAGAAATTTAAAGTCGTTTTTGAGATATCGGCTGTCTGTCCCACTGATAATTTTCACCAAAATTTAGTAAACTGATCTGTTCACCATAAACTAACAATTGCATACGAAATGATATCTAAAAAGGAATTAATATAGCGATTTTGAAGAAAATCCATAAGGCTGTTTTTAAAAGAAAGCACTTGTGAGACTTAAAGTTGTTGTGTATTTTTATAGGACGTTTATCAATTTCCCTGAACTAGCAAATACAAAAGGACATCCAAAACAAAGTTTATATAACTTTGAAGAAAATCGCCAGTTTTTGAGATTTCCAGTTTTGAACAAAAGTTGTAAAAATCATCTGTACACTATACCTGTCTTAATTCAGAAGTCCGTCGTTCTTTATTAGTTTTGTAGATATGATGGTCAGAAAATTTCCAGAAACATATACAATACAGATACACAAACACACAGACCAATTGCCAAAAAACACTTTTCTGACTCACGAGACCTTAAAATATGTAAATCAGGTGAAAACTCTATATCAAAATTTTTTAACGAATACAATGCTTCCATTATCTACCGTATTCGGATTATGGAAATGAATAATAATATTAATTATTAGTTGACACAAATACTAGCATAATTTCAGATAGAAATCATTATTTTATTGAAGAATTTGTTTAATAGTGTACTTCAAACAGTTTGGATCTATAAACTGTTAATAAGTTGTATACTTATAATAATTTTCCTTTAAAAATAATTGATGAATTGACTAATTTTTCTTCTTATTTTTTTCTTTTATTTTCTGAACACAGTTCCTCGTTATCTAAATAAATAAATCTCCTCTCTACCCAGCCCAACCCAACGCTGACGCAGCAATTATCAGTTACATTTTGTTGTTGTTTCATGAAAGAAGTACAGTGGTTTTCTGTTCTGATTTAATGTCAAGTATGTGTAGGATTTCTCACGCATGCAAAAATTCCAGAAAAACAATTTCACTTGTTAATATAATTTATAATTTTACTTTAAATATATTTTGGAGGACTATTTCAGTATCGTAAAAGTGAAATTATTTTTCTTACTTGCATTTAAAAAATAATGATTAATAAATAAATAAAATAAAACTGTTAGCGCTACCAATTTTTTTTTTTTCCCCTATAATAGTTTATAGAAATTACATATTAAAATTATTATTTATGAAAATTATTTTCTATGATGAAGGTAAGCGATTTTCATTTAAAAGAAGTACAATATACTAAATTTCGAAAGAAAATTAATTTTATAGTAATATATATATATATATATATATGCATGTATATATGAAGAAAATTTCTGACATTCGGTTTTCGAAGTATTTGCATGTTTTGCGATTTCTGAACACGATTTGACCATTTTTAGAAAGTTTCCCTCTGTAAATGTGTATAAAAATGTGTGGACGCTGTATCTCACGAACCAATGGACGAAATTTAACCAAATTTGATTAAAATCTTTCCCGATTACATTCGTGGATCATTCTCTCAACACACGGCTCTATATATCTACTTCTTCGTAATTTTCAATATGAGGAAATTTCATATAAATGATTTGAAATAAATGATAGTTTTTTTTTTTTTTTATTATTATTATTATGAATTAAAAAATAAATATTTAAATAACCAACAACTAACTAGGATTTTTTTTTTTTTTTTTTTTTTTTTTTTTTGTATAAGTTGAGGAATCGCTCGCCCTTTCCCATGAGGGGATAAATTTTTATTGTTGGTATTTTTCAAAAGAAACTCATCAATAACTTTCAAGTAAATGACTGAATTAAATTTGTGGTAAATTAAAACAAAGTTATAAATTATTTTCAAAAAAAAAAAAAAAAAAGAAGAAGAAGAAAGCATTTTTTCAGAATTTGGCACAAAATTGATTTTTTTTTTTTTTATTATTATTATTATTATTGACAAACACTGTTCTAAAATGAAAACCGTTTCCATGCATTCAGGAAAATTATGTTAACAAATCATTTGCACTACTCGAATTTACGTAATAAAAAATATAGAATAATATTTTGTGGTGCCACAACATACTAGTTTTTGTCAAAAATAATAAAATCAATAAATTTGCTTTAAAATATCACAGATGTATAATATAATCGTTCGCTTAAAGATATTGACGAATTCTTTTCAAGAATACTCATATTGGAAATTTACTCTATCTTGTGTACTTCTCCCTCAGGCAGTGGCGGATCCAGAACTTGACTTTTGGGGGGGGGGGCTAAGATTTTTCAAAGTGTTATTCTAGACCAATAAAAAATTTGCAATTGAAATATTCAATTGTGACTGTCAGTGTTTTGGGGAGCCCCCCCCCCCCTTAAATCCGCCACTGCCCTCAGGGGTGGAGGAAGCGATGTTTGTACATTAAAGAAAAAAAAAAAAAAGCGGAAGAAGTAAACTTTTTAGACTACTATCACTTTCATAAATTTTTGAGCGCACACAAAGAGACAGACAGACAATTTTTCAAATTATGTTCATGAGAACAACCCAAAACGTGCAAAATCTATCGAAAACCAGATGTCGAAAAGTTTCCCGAATCTAATGCTTTCTTCTTAACTACAGTGAAGGAAGGAAAAAAAAAATAATAAAACATAAACTATAAATAGTTATAATTGTTCTAATAACTTTCTCCCGTCCATATAATATAAATATATAAATTAAGATCCAAAATTTTTATTTTATTAAATCAATTAAAATAATAACAACAGTGATAAAATACTAGAAAGTTAGCGACTATCATAATTTACTAAAACGGATCAACTGGATAATTGTTATATATTTCTAGAAATCCTTTTGTTATAACAATGGCTTTAGAGTCAAACATTTAAAAAAAAAATAGTATTTAAAAAATAATACAAAACCAAATTAATAATTGAATTACTTACTAATATATTCTTTTTACGAGATTTTCAACGTTGAAGACACACCCGCAGACTACAATATCGAACAAGAACTTCGTATGAAATGGCGGACAGCGAGGGAATTTCAAATCAACAGAAAAAGAATCACAGCGCCCTCTATGCATACAAATTGATTATGGCATAATAATTTGTGGCCACAACATGAAAAACATGAGGTTGGCCGTGTGGTGATACCCTGCACAAGGCCAACTGTGTTTATGCCACCTCTGGGCCACCGACTATTTTGCTTTAGGCTTCCATCACTGCTGGCAGCCATAAACGGCCCGTTCCTGGAGTTATATGGGACAACCGGCAACTGATGGCAAGTGCAGGATGCCAGCAGTAGGCCATAACGAGCCCGCCAGTATAAGTTTTGCTGGGTAAATATAAGTTTGAATTGACCACCAGAATACCTGCAGTCCTCTTTAAAGATAGAAAACCAATCCATCCTAATGGGATACTTGCTAATTTATTGTTTTTAATGTTTGGATCCTGAATGAAAGCTATATCGATAGAATTTTTAATCATATAAATGAAAAGGTTGTCATTAGCAGATTTGGATTTGTTCAAATTTACTTGAGTAAATTTCAGTGAATTTTTAAAATTTGTAATTGAGTTTACTTTGGGAAAAGAGAAAGACTGTTGCTGTGGGCTTACCTGTGCTGTTGATGGCTCTAAATTTAAATTCAAGTTATTTTTAGTGCTTTTGTAATATTGACTTGTCATAAAATGCTCAGAGTCGGAACAGTATCGAAGCAGTTTTTATTCATTGAGATGCCCTATGAGAACCGAGAGGTGTTTGACTTCTCGTTGTTTGCGCTAGTTGGCTTTGATCGATAGAAATGTTTTACGTCAGCTGGTCTCCTTTGTGCGGGTAGAGGTCCAGATGGTCTTGAAATATTAGCTGGTTTATTTTGCTGAAGATTTTTTTAATTTGGTTGTTGATTTCTTAAATTGGATTGTTGTGATTTCTGAAAAGTCTTTGTGTAAAAGTTGGTCAGTTCTTTTTCTATGAAAGATAAGTACACCGGACAGGTTAGGCTTGATGCTTGATGATCGCATTCCGTATACTTAGATGATTTACAATTGATGCATTGTACTTTGTCACTAGTGCAATTTTCTGTGTTGTGTTCTCCTGTGCAATTTGCGCAGGACGGTAAGTCATACTTACATAGGTGCTTGACATGGCCAAATTCTTAGCGAAATGTACACCTCTGGATATGTTTGTACCTTGCTATGAAGCTCTTTTGCACTGCTATGAATATTTTTCCTCATTTTAGGAGTTCTCTTGCTTTTATTTGATTTATCTCGATTATAGAGTGATGATGATTTTCTTCTTGATTCAAGTTTTTTCAGTATTTCTAGGTCGGAATCTTTTAGAGGGTCGGTGTTCTTTATTTGAAACTCTAGTTGTTCTGGTGTTTTCCTCTCCGATAAATTGTGCAGTAGGAGTTTAACTCTTCTTAATTCCGGGTTCATTAACGTAGCATTTTGATTAAGTACTTCATCCTTATAGATGAGCTTTTCTATAGAAATCTTATCTGCTGAGGATTTAGTTTTGATTATTACATTGTTGTTTATGTGACGCTGATACATTCTATGTTTAACAGCTGTTTATTCTGCAGGAGTTCTTTCGAATGTTAACTGTTAGCTCATTTGGTGTCATTGAATCTTCTGTCGGATTTAAGATTAATCTTATTAGAGCATAATCAGCTTGGAGGTTAGTGGATTTAGAAGAAGGAGCTTCCTCAGGATCAGCCGTGGAAGAATATTTGCTTGATGAAGGATCCAGTGAATGGCTTAGTATGCAGTCATTCTATGTGTTTTTGATTGTTGCTGTGATTTTGATGTTATTAGGGATAAAATACTCTTCTGCTCGTAATTCCTTAGATGGAGGAGGAGTTCCTGTAGATGGACGCACTGCTCAGCGACTGCCTTGTCTCCATGATTAATTTCTTCGTAGAGCAAATTAATGGGATTTGCGACTAAACCATTGTGATATTGTAAGTTTAAATTGTTCAGTTTATACTGTAGTGTTGTTAGATGTATTTTCAAATTTCTTGATGATGTTATGATTGTCGAATTTAATTTTAATAGGTTTGACTGGAGGATTACAAAAGAATCTTTCTTGTTGGAAATTGTCATTGACTCGGATGAAGACGACAATGGATGGGAGGCTTGATTTTGTGAGTTGGATGCTATTCTTTTAATCCATTTGTTACTTAGATTCAAAATATTTAAAAAGGTGGAGTAATAAGCTGTGTGGGTCTTTAGAAACTGTTTAGTGTCTTTGTCTGGCAAAGCTTTGCGTCCGTGGTTGCAAAAGTATTTTTAATTAGCTTCAAAACACCGATGGAATGTAAGGACCTTCTCGTCTGTCAAGTTTCTAAAATCCTCTTCTAATCGAGATGAAGCTGGTACAAATGGTTGAGCGGAGCCAGAGTTAGAGGTAGCCTGATTCACCCTTGAGGGCTTGAATAGTTGAGACCTGCTCTTGGATATTAAACTTCGCTTCTTCTAGGCGATTCAGAAGAACTTCAATCTCAGTAAAAGGCGCGATTGAGGAATGTTGAATTGGCTCTTCACTAATGGAAGTGTCCGCTTGTGAAGGGAATAAGTGAGATGATTGTCTCTCAGAAGTGAGTTGACTGTCTAATTGAGCTTTCCTGTGAAGTTTTTATTGGTCTCAGTAACCTTTGTGGCAATGGAGTGGTGGTAATAGGAGGAGACGCTTTACAAAAGTTGTCGTAAGAAGAAGTGTCCCTTGATGGCTGCTGAAGATGAGGATCTAGAATAATTATAACCGAATCATCTGCATTATCTTTGGAGATGATGGACTTATCCGTAGTGTGAAATGACATCGTGATAACTAATTAGACTAATAAGGTTAGTGAGATTGTTAAGAAACCGTTAATATTTAACGTATACATTATTCACTGATGATCACTAAAGGTAAGCAAAATAAAGCTTAATCTATAATCGTCCAAGTTGGAGGAGGCTTCCCAACCACAACAATGGCTCAGAAAAAAAAAAATAAATAATGTGAAGATGAATTTCTTCACATAGTCGTGATCGTTGACTAATGTAGATTTCTGTAAAGAAAGTCAGGTTAGCAATACTTCAATAATGAGTCCAATTGCAGTCATCAGGAAGTCTTTATTTTGTGAAAAGTCTTTTAAAATAACATCAAGGATAAATATTCTTAAAATCTTAAAACACAAAGCGTTGGTCATTATAATACAAATTCAATAACCCTAGTGAATCGTTGAGATTGTCGCGTAAGATGGGGGAGAGAGCGAACGTAATTACATCGGTATTATACTATGATCTGGAGCAGTTCTGAGATCCTTACCCTAGAACAGATCCGAGATGTCTGAAGAAAAAGAGCCAAATTTTAGAAAAACAGCCAAATTATAGGGCTAAATATTTTCATTGTTTATCGGATAAAACTATGTTAATTTTTTGAATTTGTAATGACGGTTTATAATTGTAGTAACCCTTTAATCGCCAACATTTTGCCAAACTACCGTTAGACAAGAGAAAGAGACGGTTAAGAAATGCAGTCATCAATATTGCGCAATCTAAAATAAATTACATCCTGTGTTGAAATAATATAAATTCTGAGAATGAGTTTCCTTGTTTTATGACTATTTGAGAACACTTTTTATTTTATAATTACGTTTAATGTCAGAATTTCCGTTAGATATTATTATTATTTTATTTTATTTTTATCCCATAAAATAAAGTACTTCTCTATTTAAAAAGATAAACACTTATTTATGATTTAGATATAAAAGATATACAATTTAGATTTCTGAATAATGTGTGTTATTGTTTTATGTTAATAAATAGTGTAGGTCGTATGTATAATTAAAATTGTGTAATTTTAAACGACATTTAAAAATAATTCTTTTTTTTTTTAATGCTTAAGAACAAATTACGTAAATATAATATTTCACTTAAAATTTAATTATTTTTTTTTATTAGAATAATGCATTCATTTATCATTAGATTTTATTTTATTTAAAAATTCAATTAAAATTTAACCAAATATATGTGAACACCTTCACATATTTCTCCCCTTCGCCTAAAAAGAAAAAAAAATCGAAAGGTAATCAAAAATATCGCTCTCTCTCGCATCAAGACAAAAACATACTACAAATTTCAAAATAACTTTCTATATAAAATCAATATTACTTCAAAAATATTTTTCATATTATAAGGTGGCTAATAATGTAAAATTAAACATCAAATATATATAATACCAATAATTAATTAGAACTTGTTTGTACTGGACATAGTTATCTTTCATAAGAAGCAACAATGTATATTGAAATCATGACATTATAATTATAAAATAAGCAATGCAATGTAGTATTTATAATAATTCACAGCTGTATGACAATGCGTTCTCAACAAATTTTTCTTGAAAATGTATGACAAATTGAAGGCAAGGAAAAAGGAAAATCAATAATTACAAAATTAAAATATTTTAAGTATTCACAAGTTTATGCAATCTATTAATTTGCCTGAAATTATTTATTATTTACTAATTTCAATAAAACAATATTTTGATGAAATATTTTGGTATGAATTTTTTTTTTTTTAGAATATAAAGAAAGTACCAGAACGCCAATATGTGAAGACCTAAAACTTATACAAATTGAGCCAGTGTGTGTGAATCAGTATACAAATTATAATTGACATTATGGGTTGTGAGGCCACAGCCAAAAATAACTTACTGAGTTAGGGTGTGAGGCAGAAGAGGCATATATATTATGTGTAAATAAGATTACAGCAAGCATTCTGCAACACGACATAATTAAATGTCTTTTGTTTGTGTAAAGTGAATTGCGAAAAAGAAAAAAAAAATAGCCCAATCAATAAAGTAATAGGACACAAGTACGAAGTCTGGAAAATTTTTAATAGAAAATGTAATTAGTTTTTTTGTTCAATTATAATTAATTATTTCTAAAAAAAATGAAGTAAGTTCATTTTTCAAACATTATGTGGTTTAAAAAAATGAAGAAAGATAACAATATACTACTAATTCCCTTTTCCTTAACAAATATAATAATTTATAAAACATGAATCACAACTGAAAAGTGTAAATTGTCAACATGAACAAATTCTAATAATATTTTAATAATATTTATATTTTATTCTATTAATAATATGTATTATTCGTGATGTTTGTATTGAATAATGATTAAATAATTGAGAAATACAAAATGTTAAACTTGTTAAGTATGCATGATACGATACTTTTTTTTTTTTTTTTTTTTTGTGTGTGTGTGTGTGTGTGTGTGTGTTTAGATCACTTACGTCTTGGACAAAGATGTGTAAATATTAGAACCTATATATTTTATATTTATTTATTTATTTTTATACAATACTGCAAGGTAAGCCATGTGAAATAATGTGTAAGATGGATAAAATTATGTGCATTTAACAAAAGTAACCCTATTGCAAGACTAGAATAACTAGATTTACATGCAGGTTACCTTAAAAGTGTATGTATATAGTGTATAAAAATTGAATAGTTCCTTTTTTTTTTTTTTTAAATAAGGAATTTACCTTCAAAATGGACAATAATATTAAATAAAAATTGAAGTATTTGTGAAAATTTTTTGTAATTGTGTATGTGGTATTATATATGTATAAAATAAATAAAATATAAGTGTACATGTGTACAGTTAGAAAACATCTGTATCTCGAAAAACTATACATTCATGTGAATCCTTAGAAATGATTGAAAAAAAAAATCACTATAGCAAAAATTGAAAAAAAAATCACATACGCAAATTGAAAAAAAAAACACTATAGAAAGAAAATAAAAAATATGTTCAAGTGGAATAATAATTTTTCTTCTTTTTTTTTTTTATCCATAATATGAAAGAACAAGAAATTTGTAATCAACATTCTGCATCATTGATTAAAAATTGATAAAGACTCTTTAACTTTATTTGTTTTCTCGTGTATGTGTGAACAAAACCATTATTTGAAAACAAAAATCAATAACTAATACATAATGGCATATGATTTCCTTTTTAGCTTGAAACCCTTATGATTAAATATGTTACCATGAATTGGCACAAGTTTAATTTTTTTTTTTTTTTTTTTTTTGTTTTTGTATAAATCTCTATATTACCTTAAATAATTCATTGCCATTACTACTTTTAAAGATGTATCAAAAAGCAATTTATCTAATTAAAGTAAATTTTTAATCATAAGGCCAAAAATAATTAATTGAAAAAATTTTTTTTTGAAAGAAACTGCAATGTTTCACAAAAATGTCCCTTTACCCACTGTCCATAAATAAAAAAATAAATCGGTCCAGCCGAAAAGAATTGTCTGGACAATGGATAACAAAACAGAAAACGTCCCATACACATAAAGGCCTAAAAAATGCATGAGCCATCCTTCTGCAAAACACAATAACCCCACACAAAAATTACCTTAAATTTTGACTAACAAAATGAAATCTTTGCATTAAAAATTTAAGAATTTATAAGAATAATGAAAAAAAAATATTCAATAACTAGAATTATGAGAAGACCCCTAGCAAGTTTGTGAAAAAATATAAAAAAAAAATATGTATATGATAAAAATGAGATACAAATGCATATCACTGCATTGATGTGTTAAAAATACCACAGGAAAGGTAATTTCGTTTTATGTGTCCATTCTTCCTTTTGTGTGCTATGTGTAAGATGGATAAAATTATCATTATTATTATTATAATTATAAATAATTTATCTTTTATAAATTTCTAACTATATTTTACAAAAATAGAATAACAAATACCAAAATTAAAATATTGCTGATCACCTGACATGTGAACACATGACATGCCAAATAATTAAGTCAGAGAAAAGTGTATAAACTCAGAAGTGAACACGGCTGAATAATTGGGTTGTGAGGCCAATTAAAACATGCCATAATGTGTGAAATGTGTTAAAACGTGTAAAAATGTGTAAAATAAGTGTTGAAAACATTGCCATCTAACCGTACCCCAAATTAATCAAATGACAATGAAGTTCTGACCCAAAAGCCAGCACGCATAAGAACTCATGTACATAATGCAGCAAAAATGTATATAGAAAGAAACACATAAATTTGTTACTTATTTGTGATGATTTTTTTTTTTATATATATAGTTTATCGGTAAAATTACCTTGTAAGCAAGTAGAAAAACATAAAAATGAAAAAAACATTACATTCTCTATATATATATTACTAATAACTTTAAAACAAAGTGTATGTTTAATTGTATTCGTATATTAATCATAAAATACTTCAAAATGGAGAGAATAAAATGTAAACAATAGTATAATTAGTGTATTATTGTGTTATGAAATACTGTCATTTAAAATTGAGCAGAATTATAAATATTACATATATATATATACTCCTTTATTGGCTTATGATTATAAAAAATATTTGATTTTATTTATTTATTTATTTATTTTTTTTAAGTATGAAGATTGCATGTGTGAAAGTGTTGAAAGTGTACATATTTTATATTCAAGTACATGCAGTAAAATAATCAATACAATATGTGTTTATTTATTTATTTATTGTATATATTTATTAAAAATAATTAGTGAATGTTTGAAAAATAGCTTTCGCATAATAATATTAATGTGAAATGTGGTTTCCCAAACACAATTTTCGGTGTTGAAAATTTAAACTTATAGTCAAATGTCAGCACATTATATAAAAACAACCTGCATAATAGATAGACCAAAGCAACACAATTGTGTTAACAGGGAGTGTGTGTTTATGTATATTTATTTATTTATTTATTTTAACAAGTAGCTGTGACAACATAGTTAAATTAATTTGATTTTTTTTTTTATTTTTTTTTATATACAAATGCGAGATTAAAATTCTCGATAACTTTTAATCATGTCCGTAAACATTCTAGAATGGTATTACTGATGAAAAAAAAATAGCCACAATATTATTATTTATGATCTCTGATGACAGCTCTTTAATTAATAATGAAATAAAAAAAAAATGTGCACATGAAATTGTTTAAAAAAAGGTCATGACAATATAAACTTCTAATGAGTTCAACGAGGCCTCTTAAAATGAGCTTAAAATCAATATAAAGACTAGCTACAAGGGCTATCATAAATGCTCATATCAAATTCCATAAAAACTCGAGTAAAGGAAGTATAAATAACTTCTCAATAAAAGATGAATTCAAATTGTTCATCAAGTCGACTAAAAATTAATTATAATCATAATCAGCTGACATGTATAAAAAGGCAAAAAAAAATATTTGCTCAAAAGTTGCGCAACGCTGTTTTCTAAAAATGATGCATCTAATACACAAGGCCTGATATTTGATGTTATAAAATTTGCTAGCAATTAGATGTAAATACTAATATTAATGTATACATATTAATAAAAATAAAAAGATACACATACAAATAAGAATATAAACCAACAAATAAATATTTATGATAAAATGTGAGTAAATAAGTATATATGATGCTTTAACACAGTTAAATTATATTTACATTAAAAAACATAAAAATATTATTATTCTACTGATTACTATTTCCTTTAATATTATTTTATGCATGGTGAGTGACAGATATGCATCTCAGTCTTTCAGAAAGAATAAAAAAAATATAAAAATAAACATGCTTCAACAAAATATTTTCACCATTGTATGAATAAAAAGAGTGTATCCATTTCATTTCTTTTTTTTTTTTTATGCATTTGTTAGCTTCTCAGTTTCTTTGCTTATAAATTTTTGTTTAATCAGTATAATCCAGTTCTTGTAATATATGAAAAAAATAAATAAACTTGATGTGTGTAAAAAGTGTAAACAAAAAAATATAAAAATCTGCCATTGCACAGTGTTAAAAATATATATATAGGCATAGCAAATTAATACGAAAGTGAATTTTTGAATGTACGTGAAAGATGAAATGTGTAAATTTATAGCAATGTGTGAAAATAAGAACATCATGCATGTAAAATATTATGGGCGGGAAAGTCTTTTATGAACAACAGCTGTTTTACTGTAATGACGTAATCCCGTCACATCTACATGCAGTGAACAAATGTAAAAAAAATGAGAAAAAATATTTAATAAATAAAGAAACAATGTTTATCAATTTAATTACCTTATTGCCTTCATTTAATTATTATTTTTTTTATTTACATATGTATATGAAAAACAAATGCAGAACTGTAAATTTAGCAAAGTAAATATTTTGTATAAATGAAAATAAAATTCTAGCAAAAGTAAAATTGTGCAATGCAAGGTAATCAAGGCAGATCTCTCCCCATAAAGAAATCTGGCCAGGATTTCCAAAGAAAGAAATATACCCCGAGTACCAAACAAACACTACTGCACTCAAGCCGTCATTAAATGCAACAGTGGGGCATAAAATTATAAAATTTAAATCTTAAAATGGGAAACGTATAAAACTTTTGAGATGTAGAAAATAAAAATTATAATGTGTATAAATTATCATTAAAAAAACTTTACAACTCGCTATTATTTAATAGAACCTAGAAATAGTGTATGTATAAAAACATGATTGAAAATGTGTTAGTGTAAGAGAAAAATTTTATTACAAACGTCCGAAAACAAATATTTCTAAAGTTTCAGGATGAGCCAAACCAATCAATTTATCGATGATTGATTACTAATATTCCCCACAAGAATTGAAAGATCAATTTTATGAAAATGTGAAATGTGTAAATGCAAAATATTTATAAAAAAAAATGTGTTTGTAAGTGTGTAAATAGTGGGAAATGCTCACCTGCCGCTTATAAACACCTAGTCCCTAACGATTGCAGAAAAAAAAAATTCTTACTTAAATTATTTTAACTTATTTTTTTTTTTTTTTTTTGATAAAGTTATAAAATGTACATGTAAAGAAAAGATGCCTAAAATCATAATGTAAAATTGAAGTATTTTGAAATGTTTAGCAAGAAGGTATGAGAACATTTTAATGAAGGGCTACCTATTTGTGACAACAATGTAAACTATGTGTGAAATAACTTTGTTTGAGTGTGAAACAAGAATGAAGAAAAAAATTAGAAATAAGTTTTAAATATATAAAACAATGTATAAATAGATAATACTTAAAAAATATTTATGGTCTTACCAAAATAAAGTAAAGCATATTTCAAATACAAAGGCCAATATAATTTATGTAGAATTCAGCCTGAAATACTGAGAACAGATTTAACTCGTTTATCTTCTTATTCGATATAAACAACTTTGATTATAGATGTGCAATTAAACATCACTCCCTTCAGAAAAAGATGAGATATTATAATATTTATTACTTATTAAGTCTAGATATTCTATATCTTTCTCTCAAAGAGTAAATTTATTTGAACTTTAATAATATATAAAGTCGATAAAATGTATATATATTCATGTGCATTTCAAATTATCTAACAGAAAACTCAAAAATTTCACATTTTCTAAAAGAAATTATTATGAATCTAAAAAATGATTTTCTTTATAAAATGGATAATGTATATACCTGTATATCCATACCCAACATTTTAATATACAGATTAAATACAAGAAAAATATATATAGAACTTATAAATAAGCAAGAGTACTACTATGCAAGTAAAAATTATAATAAATATAAAACGAGAAAAATATAAATTTAAAATTATTAATACATATACTTTTTAATTAATAATTATTAGAGTTGCGTGCTCCACTCAAAAATTATTTAAGTGTTATAGAATATAAAAAGTTTAACTTTCTACTTTCGAACATTTTCTTCAAGACTAATGAAAAAAGTACTTACCAATCTTGAAAAATCAAAAAATTTTTATTTATTTATTTATTATTATTATTTTCCCTCCTTCTGAAGCACTGTAATTCGTATTTTTTTTTACGAATTTGAAATTCCTCTTTTTTTTTTTTTTTTCTTTTTTTTTTTTCTTTTTTTTTTTTTTTTTGTGATTGTACGAAAATGACGATTTTTAACATACAATTTTATAACGCTCAGTTAACTAAAGTTGGTTTGTATACTTGTTTGTAAAACAGCACACACGGGGAGAATCGGTACAAGAATGCAAATACCGCAGCCTCTGCCATGGGATGGAAATGCACAACCACTAGAAAACGGAAAATTATCGTGAACTCTGTTTTATTATTAACGTAGATTTTTTCGCTCACAAATCTTGATTGTGGTGGTGTCACATGTGAAGCAGAAATTATTTTTCTTAAGTTTTGTAGGAGAAAACCACGAGTGGCAAAAATGTATAATATCACCATAATGTTTGGCATAAATTTTGAACAGGATTGCTTGAACGGAAAACATCCGGACATGATGAAGGGTATACCGTGTCCGAAACAACTGCCATCAAATCGAGAGAACGGCAAACCCTCCAAAGTACTGTTGCTCGAACTGGAAGACAGGAGTTGACAAATCTTTTAATAAGTGACCATTGTTCATTAATCTGACTGGTGCTTCACTCGTTTAATATACACAAACAGGGCATACACCAATTTTACATGGTATTGCGTCGTCCAGTATCATTGCTTTAAAGATTTTCTTGTTCATCTCCGATAGACATATAATCGTCCATGCGAAAAATTAAGCATCAGGCAAATATGGAAAAATCCGAACAAAATATGCGTACGAATAAACACAGCCCCTCTCCCCCATGTCGACCAATCTCAACTCCTGGTGCTTTAGCACCAATTTGTGTGAAGATGAATTTCTTCACATAGTCGTGATCGTTGACTAATGTAGATTTCTGTAAAGAAAGTCAGGTTAGCAATACTTCAATAATGAGTCCAATTGCAGTCATCAGGAAGTCTTTATTTTGTGAAAAGTCTTTTAAAATAACATCAAGGATAAATATTCTTAGAATCTTAAAACACAAAGCGTTGGTCATTATAATACAAATTCAATAACCCTAGTGAATCGTTGAGATTGTCGCGTAAGATGGGGGAGAGAGCGAACGTAATTACATCGGTATTATACTATGATCTGGAGCAGTTCTGAGATCCTTACCCTAGAACAGATCCGAGATGTCTGAAGAAAAAGAGCCAAATTTTAGAAAAACAGCCAAATTATAGGGCTAAATATTTTCATTGTTTATCGGATAAAACTATGTTAATTTTTTGAATTTGTAATGACGGTTTATAATTGTAGTAACCCTTTAATCGCCAACATTTTGCCAAACTACCGTTAGACAAGAGAAAGAGACGGTTAAGAAATGCAGTCATCAATATTGCGCAATCTAAAATAAATTACATCCTGTGTTGAAATAATATAAATTCTGAGAATGAGTTTCCCTGTTTTATGACTATTTGAGAACACTTTTTATTTTATAATTACGTTTAATGTCAGAATTTCCGTTAGATATTATTATTATTTTATTTTCTTTTTATCCCATAAAATAAAGTACTTCTCTATTTAAAAAGATAAACACTTATTTATGATTTAGATATAAAAGATATACAATTTAGATTTCTGAATAATGTGTGTTATTGTTTTATGTTAATAAATAGTGTAGGTCGTATGTATAATTAAAATTGTGTAATTTTAAACGACATTTAAAAATAATTCTTTTTTTTTTTAATGCTTAAGAACAAATTACGTAAATATAATATTTCACTTAAAATTTAATTATTTTTTTTTATTAGAATAATGCATTCATTTATCATTAGATTTTATTTTATTTAAAAATTCAATTAAAATTTAACCAAATATATGTGAACACCTTCACAAATAAATAAATAAAATTTAAAATAAAATTTAAAATAAAATCTAATGTGTGCCCCTAAAAAAGAATCAATTATAATTAATAAAAATTAAAATAAATAAATAAAAATTAAATAAATGAAAAAAAAGATAAATAAATAAAATAATAATAAATAATAATGATAAGAAGAAGAAAAAGAAGAATAACAATAATATGAATTTGAAATTGATGGTGGAAAACGTTAATTGAAAAAGGGAGTTGATTAACAGCGTCAGAAAAAAAAACACAGGAATAATTACAAACGAAAACCCCTATCCCAAGCATGTGGCTGTTAGTAAAAGGGAAGGGTGAAAAGTTAAAAAAGAGAGAGGTGGTAGAGATGAGTACGTAGATGTTGATATAAGCAGAAAAAATTGACGGAAAAGGAGGAAAGCACAGAATATTACAACATCTGTAATTTAGCAAGCATTTACAGAGATACTGAAATTTAATAGATTTTGAGTGTGTAGATGTTTATTTATTATGTGGTTGCTAATTTAAGATTAAATAATCAAATGTTAGATTATTAATACAAGGTTTTGTTAAAGATAATGAAAATGATTGGTGTTGAAATTTTGAGTAAGTAGATGTTGATTTAAGAAAATATAAGATCAGTTGTGCTGAAAATTGATTTGA
This sequence comes from Salticus scenicus, assembly GCA_963930645.1. Lineage (NCBI taxonomy): Eukaryota > Metazoa > Arthropoda > Arachnida > Araneae > Salticidae > Salticus > Salticus scenicus. The sequence goes on along the minus strand of OZ005653.1, from coordinate 161,263,549 downwards.
GAGGAAAGTAAAAAAGATGAGTCTGCAGATGTTTATATAAGAAGGAAATATTGGAGAGGAAGGAGGGAAGCTCAGAGTATTGCAATATCTGTAATTTGGGTAGAAAATCCTGAAATATTGAAATTTAAAGAATATCAGTGTATAGATGTTGAATTATCCTGTAGATGAAAATTAACGGTTAAATGAACTACTGCATGAAGTATTATTTCGAGCTTTTATATATAGTACATTTTTCCCTTTTCCCCCTTCTCTCCCTCCCCTTTTCTTTTTTAATATGTAAATGTTCATTTAGGAAAAAGTAAAAGGTCAGTTATGCAGGAGGGAAGCATGGAAAATTATGAATATGTGAATTAACAAGAGATTGCTGAAAAAATGGGATTTGTAATAATTTGAGTGTGTTTATGTTGATTTATTAAGTGGTCGTTAATTAACAGTTGAATGATCAAATGGGAGATTTATAAGTTTAGGTAGCTGTAGAAATTAAAGTAGAATATCAAAGAAACTGTAAAATCTTATTCTGGCTGCAATGATGTTGCTTAAAGTAACCGATACAAAAATATTTATTTTGCGATTTAGGAAAATAAAAGGTCAATTGTGCTGAAAACAAAGAGAGATAAAAGAGACAGAGAGAGATAGTCCGTAGATGTTTATATAAGCAGGAAATATTAGAGGAAAAGGAGGGAAGCACACAGTATTACAATATTTGCAATCTGGCAAGATGTTCCAGAAATATTTCAATTTAAAGAATATGAATGTGTAGATGTTGATATGAATGTGTAGATGTATGTGGCTGATAATTAACGGTTCAATGAACTACTTCATGAGGTACTATTTCGCGCTTTTGTTAATAGTATTTTTTTTTCTTCCCTTTCCTTTACGCTCTTTTCCCCCTTGATTGTCTTTTACCCTCTCTCGCTTTTTTTAATCTGTAAAAAAGGAGAGATCAAAAGAAAAAAGTAAAAGGTCAGTTCATAGATATAGTAATAAGACATAGATTGATCAGCGAGAGGGAAAAAGTGATACCTTATTTTCGTGAAAAGTTACTCAAATGGCTGCCTTTCCCCGAGTAAATCACACACAGGAATACACACGGATAATTTAGCAAATAAAATTTATGAATAATTTATTTACTAAAGGTGAATGAAAAAATCCAGATACAGTTTCAAATAAATTTTTCTTTTTATTCTTTTTTCCAATACTCTCTAATGGCTGATTTTAGAACTTTTTTTACGGCATCAAAATTTCTTGCTCGATAACATGGGGATGATAGATCTATATATATTACTATATCTATGGGTCAGTTATGCAGGCGAAAAGCACGAAGAATATGAAATATATAGGAATTTATAAGAATAAAAAAAATAATGGGATTTGGAAGAATTTGAGTGTGTAGATGTTGATTTATTAAGTGGTCGTTAATTAACGGATGAATGATCAAATGTGAGATATATAATTTTAGGCAGCTGTAGAAAGCAATGAAAATGATTATTATTGTTAAGATGAGTAAGTTGATGTTGATTTAGGAAATAGTAAAAGAACAATTGTGTTGCTAAAGGAGGAGTTAGAAGATTATGAAAATGAACATAATATTACAAGAAAGAGAAAAAAAAAAGAGGGGGGGCAACAAATACTCAAATAAACTGTGAAATCTTATTCTGAGTGCGATGATGTTGATTAAAATAACTGATGTAAAGATGTTTATTTAATTAATACTGAAGGATTAGTATAATGTCCTAAGTATGAAGTTGTGAAGCAAATGTCTGAAAGTATAATGTTGAGATAAAAATAATTATTAATGAGTATGTAAGTGTTGATTATAGAAATGACAAATGGTTATTAAGCCAAAAAAAAGAATATAAACTAAAGATTTTTTTCATTTTAGGATTCATTTTACCAAAGTAACGTTTTTTTCAATTATGAGTTAGATTCTAATTAAACCCTTAAGGGCCCCGCTTCACTCACCGCCGCCAGAAGCCGAAGCTAATGTTATTCTATGGGAAATTTTTCTTTACAAATAACTTATTAAATAATACATATTTTGAAAGTCTCTTCTCACATTCTGAAAATTCCCAGCTGTTAAATTGACGGACCTTTTTTAAAAAAATATTTTTTTATATTTTTTATATTTTATTTTGAAGCTGCAAAATACGAATTTTCAATATGTGAGATTTTTTCATTTTGCAATTTCAAAATAAAATATTATAAATTAAAAAAAATACATACAAAAGTTGAGAATTTTCTGAATGTGAAAACAGAATTTAAAAATATGTATTAGTTAATAAGCTGTTTGTAAAGAAAATTTCCCCATAGAATAACATTGGCTCGGGCTTCCGGCGACGGTAAGTGAAGAGGGCTGCTAAACGATTAAATCAATAGAATCGAATACTTAATTATAATACTGCACTTTAACTATAAATCACTGTATTACAAATAAATTAAAATAACTTTTATTTTACTCACCCCTCTACCAGAATCCAAAGTAAGAATAAGTCGAGATTCATACACATTGATTACTTTTAGATTAACGAAGAGAATGTATTTTTATTCCCTGTCATAACAGAATTTGTATTAGAACTTCTAAGATCATTCAGAGATCCAGAATATGTGTAAAAATTAAACTTTGAATATAAAGTTTGAATAAAGGTCTAGACACAAATACGTTGCTTAACGAAAATTTGAATAAGTCTTTGAATTATGTTAGATTTCTTAAAAGTCTGCGTACGCAGACCAGTCTCTTTCAACAAGTTTCAGTTGGAAGGACTAACATGAGTTGCGCAGTCCACGATATCAACCCGGTTCTTCTGTGAAATTCTGTTCCAATGAGAAAAAAAGTCACTGAATTGTGTGGTGCTGACATCTCTTTTCTTTTGCGGCAGGTACAAACTCTTTGCATCCTTTAACAACAAAATTTTAAGGTGCTCCAAAAGGAGTAAGATTGGTAGATTTGTTGAATTTAATTTTAATACGTTTGAATCCATTCCTTACGTTACAGTTGGGAATAATCTAAATTATGTCCCTAATTTGGAGAGAAGGTTTGCTTTAGATTGACATACTACAACGGTTAGTAAATTAATATCTTGGGATTCAACTTCCAAATCTGGCAACCATGATAACGCGGGATCTGGCCAAGATGGAGAATTTCGACCAAAATGTCTACATGTAATTATATAAAAGATGGATACGTTTAACAAAATTAGAGACGGCGTAATTGAATGCGAATGGTGGCGAAAAAAAGAACTGACTATTAAACTTGAGGGTAGAGATGTTTTAAGAAGAATGAAATAAAATTAGTTCCGTAAAGTATAAAAATAAAAAGGTCCGTTTGACAAGGAATCTCCATTTAGAATACATTACGGGGAAAACAAAGAGAAAAAAATCGAAAGCAAATAAAAGAAGTTCACAATTTAATTATTCGGGAGAGTTGTGTACTAAAAATTTAAGGAGGAGGGTTATAAGACATCCTAAGTCCATTATAAAATGAAAAATGAGCTTTTGAAAAGAATTAAATTATTTTTTTTAAATACTGGCCGCCATTGCTGAAACAGGAATGGGAAAACTGGTAAAATTGATAAACTTAATGAAGCTTAAAAATGATAATTTAAAGCAATTAAAATGGATAAAATAAGGTTATTTAGACACATTAGCAAAGAATTAACATAAGAAATAAGTTAACAGGAATATAAATAAAAAGGTTCAGTTAAATAAAATCCCGTATCTCCGTGAGATAGGGGAAATTAAGGAATTAATGTTAAAATACATAGAAAATTTACATTAATATAACTTTTGAACTATTAATACTAGGAATAAAATTTAAACACCAATTAAGAGGGCACACATTCACGCGTCTAAAGAGTCATATTACGTAGTTGGCACTTACACCGTTCCTACTTTAAAAGAGTCATACTATTGTAACAATCGCAGCTATCGTAGATCACAAGTCGGATCTTACAATCGGCAGCCAAAGTATCCGAGCACTAGCAATAATCCCCGGCTAAAAAGGGTACACTTAATGCTGCCTTTTTAAATAAATCCTTGTCGAGTCATGTTCTTAGTCAGTCTAAGAACATGATTCAACAAGGATTTATTTAACAAAGCAGTATTAAGTGTACTTTTTTTAGACAGGGATTATTGCTAGTGCTCGGATACTTTTGCTGCCGAGTGTAAGATCCAACTTGTGATCTACGATACCTGCTATTGTTACAATAGTATGCCTCCCTCCTTAGTTAGCTGTAAATCAGAGCTATGAGTAGAGCGGCTTCTGTTGGCAATGGTTACTTGAACTTGATCCGCAGTGTGACGTCACACGGCCCTATTAGATCACTTCTCGGCGCCAACGCGCCAACGTCGTGAAAGCAGCCGTAACAATCGACGATTTCTCCGGAATCAAATGCATTGTGGAAGTTAGGGGAGCCACGCAACACCGCCACAGCAGAACTAACTTAGTTTTCTATATGAAGTTGCATTCGTTGCAGAGCACTTAAATTGATTTAATTAAATTTAAAATGCATTATTCAGATACGCAAAAAGATATAAATCATAAAAATAATTGTGGCAATAATTTAAACCAATGAACTGAAAAGTAATAAATGATATTAGTCGTTTTCTCCTAAATAAAACATACTCTTCTACAAATTTTTGTTTTGCATGAAAGAAATAAAATAAGGACTAGGAAAAAACAAAACAAAACAATTATTTAAGAATTATTTTAACAAAAAAAAATTACGAGGAGACAGATCCCTACCCGTTTTTGATGAATAATAAGGTAAACAACAGTACACCATTTTACAAGATACAAAGCTTATTTTCACGTTTGTTTACATATCGAATCGATGACACAAACTGATTTTAAGGGTCGGCAGCGAGTGCCATCTACTTTATTCCGCGGCATGCTTTGATCTTTGCAGTTTTGCTTTCTTTGTAGTTTTACTTTTCATCTTTACTTTCACGACGTTGTCGCGTTGTCGCCGAGGTATGATCTAGTAGGGCCGTGGATGAGGAGAATCAAGTAATGGACCTTATGCACGAATGGCAATAGCTGCGGGTATTTACCAATTTAAGCGTCTAGTATTGGGTGATACAAAAGTAAACAAAAATTTGGAGCCCAGCGATTAGCGGAGAGATGACGCGTGATGCATAAAGTTCGTTCGGATATCTGGGTGTAGAACCGCAAAAGTTGACGTCAACGCACAATGGTAGGCATCCGGTATGCCTGACGCTGACGGACCGTATAGCTTAATCTGGACAGCTGGTGCACACAAATGGTTTTGGGATAAAAAAAGAATTGTTGAAAGTTCTTCCTAGTTTTTTCAAGGAGGTTTACAGGAGTAGGCATTGAGAAATGGTGGTGGTGTTATACTATTTTGCAAGAAAAGGACAATCAAAGATTTTCCCAAGCCATAAGAAGATGTTTTTAGCTGGGGATTTCTCGTGGTTGAGCGATGACCCTGCGATAAGTTTCCGAGGATAACGCAGGCTCCCATCTTAGAAAAGTACTGATCGATGATAAAATTGGAACCTGATTTTACCGAGATCTTTAAAAAAATGAAAGCACGGGCGAGTTGGTCATTATGGGTTCTTGCTTTACTTTGAGAAAATAAAAAAAGAATAATTCAGGTGCTGATCATTTTAATGGAAAATTTATTACTTTTTCTGTGCTTTCCCTGAAAAGCAAGAATGATACTCATACTCAGTGATTGCATAATATGTTATAGAGTACGGTTTATTTTCATGAGAATTGATAGCAATGCCCTTCATCACATTTTAACTTTGCAATTGGTTCGAAAGAATATGCATGTTTTCTGTCGAAGTCTTATTAGAAAATACGTGTTTATCAATGACGCAATTTATTACATAAATAATGTATTATCTGTGTAAATGTATTTTTATTTTTATTTTTATTTATTTTTTAAAAATTTAAGGTTATTTTCACACTTACTTTGTAAATACCAAATTATCTTCCTTTCGGTTAAATTGTCAAAAAAAGAAGGATACTCCTATTTTCATTTTCGAAAGAAAAAAGCATTCCCCTCCCCTTAAAAGTATGTTTAAAAATATCATAAAGGGAAGTCCAGTGACAGAAATCATAAAAAGAAAAGGTTCTTTATCCTCTACTACAAATATTTTAAATGAACTATTTACTTTAAACCATAAATTATAGTACACAAAAAATGAGGCTCAAAAGTAAGCGTTTTTTATGCGTTAATTATCATATTATAATATTTGATTGCTTCATTTTAAGTGTGAAGTAATAATAACATTAATAATAATAATAATAATAATAATAACAAAGAGATTTTTTTTAAAACCCTTAGAACAAATCTTTTTCTTGATTTCTTCATTTTTTGTTGACTGTACGTTATTTTTACCTTTTTTTTTTACATATGGGATTTCTTTATTATATATTGTTTATTTACCGTTAACTTAAATCGCCAAATACTGGCATTGTTAAGTAAGTGATGTATCTACTCATATGTTTACAATTATCCCATTTTATAAAAAGCTTTATTTTATAGAAAATAGTTTTATTTAATACCTAAGATTCAATTTTACTTTAAATTATTCAGAGAAATAAATAAATATTGATAATGCTTGAATGAGTTTTCTTCGAACCTTTTATCTTAATGGAATATCCTTAATTCACAAAGTTAAACTTTTATTTTTTTTTTGATTAAGTGATGCATAATAAAAGATAGTGCGCGCAGTTCAATATAACTTTTTAAAACGAATTATCGGTAGATTTTGAAGACTTCTTTTTAATTTTAATAACATATGTAATGCTATCAAAAAGCATTTAAAATTACGACGTTAATGGATTCGGAACATTTTTTCAGAGTTTGAGAAAATCGTTTAAGAAATCAGGAAAAATTGAATAACTGCTATTTTAAAAGTGTTACATATTCAGAATGAAGTAAATAATAAAAACATAAAAACGTTTTTTTAAATGTTATTTAAAAATGTAAAAATATCATATCTAACATTTACAATTAAAGATATAATAGTAAACATATTCTTTCATTTTTATATAAATAAATATAAAACATATTTATCATTAAGAAAAAAAAAAGTACGTTTTGCGAAGAATTAAAAAAAATAATATAGTTCCGTTTTACTGATGTATTATTCTGGAGTGACTCTAATTTCTCTTACTCCACATTGGTATAGATATACATTTATGTTTGTAATAATTACAACAATTACAACACCATGAAGGAATGATGCGAATGAGCTATAAAATTTCAGAAAATGCAAATAATATTTCGTTAAGTAAATGATTAACACTTCATAGCCACGCATGCGTGGTCTGTACAGCACCCTTTGAACTGCTACTGAAACCTTTTAAAAAGAGGACGTTGAAAATAGTCTATGGTTTTCTCCTAGTGATAAAATTAGATCAGAATTAATGATTCTTTTTGATGAAAGAGGGGAATCTTTCAATAACTTCCGCAAATCGAAAGGGGGTACCATTCTCCTTCGCCTACGTGAAGGAGGATTTTTCTATTATGCAATGGCACAGCTCGTATACAGCGTAACAGCAGCACAGTGATGCAAGTTTGTAAGCAGTGGGCCGATGACAATCAAACAACTAGGAAATCTGGGTGTGAAAGCCAAAAGTTGACCTCAAAGCACAATTATAGGCATCAGATCCGCATGGCGCTGACAGACCGTACAACTTGATATAGGCAACTAGCAGCACTTTGGTCCACTTCTGCAGTTGTATTATTTTCTGCAACATCAATTTGGCGACGTCTGCTGCACCGTGGGCTGCGTGTAAGAACTCTTTTATACAGGATCCTTCTCCCACAAAACCATTTACTTCAGCGTCTACAATAGGTTCATAGACATAGAGACTCTCGTACAGATTGGCAACAAGTGGTTATTTCTAACGAATCCCACTTTAATTTGAGGTAACTTGACGGACTTACACGTGTTAAACGCTATGCCGATGAACGCTACCTTCCGGAATACTTCATGGAACGTCAAAGCGGACGAACATCTCGTGGTTTGAGGTACAATTTCGTATCATGGGCGATCTCATCTGCTACGGTTTACGTGAAATCTTAACAACAACACGTACATCAGTGATGTGCTGGAGTCCGAAATCGTCCTTTTCTTCAAGGTATTCCTGGAGCTATCGTTTAAGAGGACAATACACGCCCACGTGTTACAAAGAATGTTTCAGACTTTTTTCAGCAGAAAACATACAGCTTCTTCCCTGGACTGATTATTTGCCGGATATACCGCCTATTCAACATCTCTGAGATTTCGTCGGTCGACGTTTTGTCGTGGCCTTTGTCCTACAGTTTCTACAGATGAACTTTGAGTATGCATACAAACATAATGAAATACTCTTCTCAGGCAAAAATTCAAAATCTGTTTAGTTCTATACCACGTCATAGAGCAGCACTTATTACAGCGCGTGGTGGCTACACAGAATACAGATTTTGAATTTTTTTTTTTGTTTTGTTTTTTGTTTAAAAAATTAATCAATTATTTGTACCAATGCCAGTAGTTTGTAAATAATTTTATTAATTTCTGACAATTCCTTCATGGTGTTGCAATTTTCAGAAACATGAATGCATTATTACTGTTTTGAATTGTAAAATATGATTTACAAGAGTTAAACATTTTTATTGTGCTTTAAAAACATTTCAGGCTAATACTTGGAAAAGGTTTTGTTTGATATATATTTCAGTGTAAATAGCGGCTACCTCTCAACTCAACCCCTGTTTAAATGATGTAGATACATTTATAATACATAAGCGCCTTTTAATTAATTTATTTTAATAACTCAAAGAATACTTGAAGTGGAAAAAACAGTTTGGTATGTTTCGACATTTTCTTCTGTATGAAATGTATGTGTACTATCCTATCAAAAACAAAATTTCTCTGAAGAGCAGACTACTAGGGAACGCAAAGTCAAGAGCATTTTCCTCTTAATGTTTTTTCACTTAGTAATGTTTTAAGCGAGTATTTCTTTTATTTTTTCCCTGTACGTGACATGTTGTTGGAATTAGACTTGTAGGACTAAAAAAATTATGCTTGAAATTTACTTAACACAGAATATTTAGTACTTATGTAATTTACTAATATTTAATAACATTAAGTAATTAAGGACAATCTTAATTTTTATTGTGAAAATGTGAGATGTAAAATAAAAAAATAACATGTATAAGAGACTAATTTAACTCAGACTTTCGTAAAAGTTAGCTTTTTTTTTTCTTTTTATAAAGTTTTATTCATATTTCATAAATAGGTAAATTCTAGCTGTAAGTAATTTTATGGAGTTTTGTATAAGCAAAAACTTGCCTTCTTTTACATGGCAACAATGTAAAATATAATTAACAGTGCATAACTTTATGCGATCTTCAAAGTTCTAGCTCAAAATAATTAAATTTATATAAGAAAAAATTTCTTACCTTATACTTGAAAACAACATAAACTACAAGTGAAAGATCGTAATAACATATCATCATTTAAGTAAAAATATTTAAGTGCTCATAAATATTTATATAGCGCAAAATATTTATGTAATTCAAAATTATTATACGTATTTTTATACAAAAAATAAAAATGTCTACTTATACATGGCAATGGCGTGACCTATAAATAGAATTTAATATCCAAACTATATATAAAACAAAATACTACATATATATACAGTCGGTAACAAAAGTGTCCGAACACTAGCAAAAATTCTTACGTAAAAAAAGTACACTTCATACGGTTTTGTTAAATAAATCCTTGTCGAATCCTGTTCTTAGTCAGTATAAAAACATGATTCGATAAGGATTTATTTAACAAAATCATATGGAGCGTACTTTTTTTACATAGGAATTTTTGCTAGTGTTCGGACATTTTTGTTACCGACTGTATGTATATATATATATTATTTTATATCAATATTTTTATTAGAAGGAAATACTTTTGCATAATACCCATATAACAATGATCTTCCTACATCGCTCATCTAGCATATCCTGAACTTCCCGGATTCTTTACGGAGAAAGAACAGACATGTTTGGGAAATCTGAAGGAAAATCTAATTTAACATTTCTAGGAATGATTTTACAGATGTTGTTCTCGGGAACTACGACGGAGCTACGAAGCTCGGAAATTTTGACAATGGTCCTGCGGAGGTCGCTATGGCATACATTTTGCATTCCTAAGAAAAATGTTGGGAGGAATAAGGCAAATGTGGGACTTACTGTGGGAGCTTATACGGAAAAATATTAGCTATAAGTGTAATGAAATTTATATCAGAATGAATGCCAGTATACGCTTTGAAATTTTAGTAGTTTTTTCTTTATGTTGTTTTTATTAAAAATATCATAAATTTTACTGGTTGAGTGCGAAAGTTCTATCCGTTTTCGGATATGCAAATTTGCAATGGAATTGACGTCACACATGACATTGTAACGACGCAAATCGTCGGCCAATCAAACATGTGGATGCCTCACATATAAATGCATCGTGTCTTACAAAGTTAATCATCTCAAACAAAAATATCAGAGGGTGTAACAAGGAAAGCGAGAAGGAGCATATAAAACATTGTTTATTATACGATTTCGATAAAAAGAGTACGGCAGCCGCATCATATCACAATGTTTGTCAGGTTTATGGGGATGATACAATAGTCGAAAGCGCATGTCGTCGATGGTTTCGTAAATTTAAGAAAGGAGACAAAAGATGCCGAGATCGGGCTAGGAGTGGACGGCCATCACACGTTAGACACGATGATATTCACCAAGCAATAAAGAACAACCCGAACGCAAACGTGCAATAATTAGCGGAGACCTTCAACGTACACCGGACAACGGTCTAGAGACGGCTAGTAAAGTTGGGTTTTACGAGAAATTTGGATCGTTGGATTCCACATAACCTGGCAGCTAATCAACGGGATGATCGAATCGCCACCGGTGTTTGTACCTTTCGCGGTAAAAAAATGACTCATTCTTGACACGAATTATGACAGGAGATATGTACCGTAACGTAAAGCATCGTAGGACTATGTGTCGCCCTTCTGATCCGCCTGCATCGACTTCGCTAGCTGAATTTCATCCCAAGAGGGTGTTATTGAGTGTGTGATGGGATGTGCAGGGAATAACTCACTGGGTGGTCCTGCCACTTGACCAAACCATCAATGCTGCCTTCTACTGTCTACTGTTAGACAGGCTGCATTCAAATTTGGTAGCAAAGCGGCCAGGTCTCATCAATCGTCGCGGTGTTATCCTTCATCACGATAGCGTCGGGTCACATGCTGCTGTCACCACTCGCCAAAAGTTACTGGGCATTGGTTGGGAGGTGCTACCCCACCCTTCCTATTCTAACGACTTGGCACCAACTGATTATCACCTATTTCGTGCGTTAAACAACTCCTTCAGTCAGAAAATCTTTGATGATCTTGATGCTTTGAAAACTGCCATCCAAGAATTTTTTGACTCGAAATCACCGGAATATTAACGCCATGGTATTCATCTCCTACCAAAAAGATAGCAAGAGGTTATAGATAGCAATGGGGATTATGCAGAATAACAGGTACTGTTCATTTTGCGTTTATTTGTTCTTCTTTACGGGTAATAAAAACGGGTGTAACTTTTGCACTCACCCAATATTTAAAAATAACACGATGTTTGAAAATTGAATGCTTCTAGTAAACTAACTAATCGAAATTTCTTCTACAGTAACATTTCTCAATCCTGTACAGGACAACAGATACGAATTATTGGTACTCGGAAATTCTCAAAGGGAAACTGATGACACGGTGAGTATAGGATACAAAAAAAATATGGATACTAATTGGAATGTTTTAATTTAAATGGTCAACTTGGAAACCTTCATTTATTTCGAATTTTTGGGTATCTTCTGTGTATTTCTCCATTCAGCGGGCTGTAAGGAGATAGCTCCAATCTTCTGCAATGTTTCCTGTCATTTGTCTTAAAAAAAAAAAAAAAAAAAAAAAAAAAAAAATATATAGTTAACAAAATAAATTTTGTTTTTGATATTTTAATTTTCTGTTCGCTAGAGTTTTTTCTTAAAAAATAAAGAATAAAATAAATAAACAGAAGATGGAGCATGCGTGAAATAACTATTCATATGACAACACATGTTAATAGTTGGCACTTAAAATTCGCATGGTGTGTTACTGCATCATATTAAAAATGATCAATCTTTTCTGTAATTAATTTGATTTTAGAATCCTCGTTTGGTTTAAAATTTAAAAGACAAATTATTTTCAAATATGATATTTATTTAGAGAAATTTCGCTTTAGTTAGGGCTTAATATTTTGCGTTTTTTCTTAAATGGGCAACTTTTTACGTACATTTTAAAAGAGTAAAGAATAGTCAGTGTCATCTTTCCATGATTAAAAAATAAAAGTGTGCTTTAATTTTGGATATTGGGCTCAAACTATTTAAGTGAAATATCGAAATACATAATGTATGATAAAAATCCTCTGAAATATGCAGTGATGATTTTCACCCGTTCCATTAATATTTTGTTAAAAAAAAAAAAAAAAAAAAAAAAAAAAAAAAATTAATAATGTTTCACTATAAAATGTACACGTAATCTTCTATTCATCTTTGTAAACAGCTAAATCATCAAATGTAATTGCTACATTCAAGTCTCTTAATTAACCCCTTCCACTCCAGGGACGTACGTGCGTACGTCCTAGTGTTAATGGCCATTAATACCATGGACGTACGTGCATACGTCCAAAGAAAGCATACGATACTATTTCAAAATTATAATCTGGTATTTCAGACATTTACACTACAGCTAGCCTGGAGCGGAAGGGGTTAATCATATTAAGAGCAGAGCATGAGATAAAACACTAAAACATTTTACCATGGCATTATGTCATTTAAAATTTTTCTGTTGGGTTTAATTTAATTTTAGAATTAAAATATCTCTCAGTAGGAATTTCTATAATTATAAAAATAATGCATGAAGCAGTTCAACATTAGTGTAGTTTAATTACTTAAATGTGAATGTACACATTTTAAAATTTCAGAAAATATACTCTCCAAAAAGAGTTAATTGAACACAGAAGGAAAAAAAAATTAAAACAATATATTTAAATGTTATTTTTACCGAAGAAACTTTTACTTTTTCTTGTATTTTTTTTCTTAAATGGAAGATTTGAGACATCTTAAGCAAACAAAACTCCATTAAGATAAAAGCTATGAACGAAATTTATCCACCCATGTCCAATACTTTTCGTTACCCCTTAATAAGACAAAAGAAAATTAAATTCAAGGTACGATGCTTTGATAAAAACAGTCGCTTTAGTGGAGTGAAAACATGTCAAAGATACGCAAAAAATATTTCTTTTTATTTGTGTTTTTTTAGTTTCGTTTTTGGTATAATGCATGTTTTTTTTTCTTTTTATGCATTTGAAGAAAAAAATATAGTTCCAGAAACGTCCATTTTTATTGCATGAAAATACTGAAAAATATTGATAATGATAAAATACATAATACTCGATGGTGTTTCTTTGCCTTATTTTATTACTAAATACAAATGATGCAATTTAAATGCAAGACGTATAATAATTAAAACTTTTTTGTTTAAATATCTCGTAAATAGAAATTTTTATTTTTTATGTTTTTTAATGAACACGTAATTTTTTTTTTTTTTTTTAATTTATAAATCTTTGTTAGGGTAGATTGGGGAAAGGCGCTGTAGCTTTTGTTTACAATTTTTGTAAAATCTAATGTTTCTCATAATTGTTATTTATCCATATTTTGTGAAAAGTTATACTTACGTACACATATTAAACATTTAGTTGACTTCAAAAGTGTTACAAAAATGTACAAAATGCTCGGGGGCTTTGCCCCCTGCTCGCTCCGCTAACCAACCCCCCGATGGAGTCTTCGCATTCCCCCCAACTCACTTTACTTATTCACACATGCAGAGCTCTGTCCGCCTATTCGCTGTTTTCTTTCACTGAAAAGACAAAAGCACAAAATTATTATGGAAATCCTCACATTCAATGACAAATTGAAATATATAATATTTATATATTTTTTTAATAGAATGAATTTCATAATATCTAGACCATTTTGTATTACAGCTTTAGTATATGACCCTTTTTATTCATTTTTTACAACCTTAGATCCAGCACCGCTTTGTAATTGGAAAATTGCGGGTTCGGTTCTCGCGCAGGCCAAAGACCGTCGCATACACTAATGGTGGCTTGTGCACGTAAAATATGTCGTGGCCGCAATATCCTCCATGTTCCCATAAAATATATACGTCTGGGGGCCACTGAAGCGGCGGACCATCCCCTTCGTGTAATACCAATATTGTGGTGGCATGTCTCCGGAATATCCGTAGGGGTGCGTCTCAGACCGTCGCCAATTATCCATAGCGCAGAAATGGTGCGACGTCAAACACAACATACCTACAATCATTGATCATATTTTAATTTTCCCGTGTAAGAAAATTAATTTTCTAAAAGTAGAGAAAAAAAGTTGCTATTTATTTTCTTTCTTTTTTACATCCATGGTCTCGGGCCGCGGTACCCTAGTCTAGAGCCCCTAAATAAAATAATAGGTCGGCGCATCACCGCCATTTTTTTGCCTCCGAAGAGGACAGCATTCCTGCTTGGCGTTCTTATCGCTTCCCTAATGATTTTAAGAAATCTTGGTCTGAAGCTAATCCGGTCAAGATAAGAGCGATAAGCAACAATAATATTCCTAAAAACACATTTTTTTCACAGTACATTCTCAGGATGTCATTTTATTCTGAGGATATCCTATGGATGTACAATGTGTTGTTAGGGCGGTTTCTGTTTCTTTTACAAAATGTCGCCAGAACGCAAATACACAGTAATAGAAGGTCTGTGAACACTTTATATTCACTTCTTGAATGATTATAGCAATTTATCGCTAAACGAACTTCCATATCATAGTTTACTTAGCTGAAATTATGAAATATAATGAAATAAGTTACTCTAACGTAACGTAAGACGATTGAAAAAAAATGTTTCTGGTTTGTTTATCAGAGAAACGCGCTGGGAACATGTGGCAACCCTAAGGCAACAAAATGCCTGATGCGCCAGCTCGTATACATAGGAGCCTTACCTAGTCTGTAAAGAGCCGAGCACGTAATTGGAAGATTGCCGAATCGATACTTGAGCCTACCAAAGAACGTCGTGTACACTAATCGTGACTGGTGGTGCACATAAAATCTGTCGTGACCGCAAAGTCCTCCATGTTCCCACCCACACTATACCTCTGGGGATCACCAAAGCGGGACGTTAAATGTAAGACGTTTAACAATTAAAAAGGTAACAGCATTTTTGTTTAAATATCTCGTAAATAGAAATTTTCATTTTTTATGTTTTTTAATGAACACGTAAATTTTCTCTTCGACCTCTTTTTTTTTAAATATATATAAATCTTTGTTAGGGTAGATTGGGGAAAGGCGCTGTAGCTTTTGTTTACAATTTTTGTAAAATCTCCTGTTTCTCATAATTGTTATTTATCGATATTTTGTGAAAAGTTATACTTACGTACACATATTAAAAATTTAATTGACTTCAAAAGTATTACAAAAATGTATAAAATACTAGGGGGCTCAGCCCCCTGCTCGCTCCGCTCACCAACCCCCATAGAGGCTTCGCCTCCCCCCTAACTCACTTTACTTATTCACTCATGCAGAGCTTTGCCCGCTTATTCGCTGTTTTCTTTCACTGAAAAGGAATATTAATAGTGCATATTACAAGACAAAAGCATAAAATTATTATGGAAATCCTCATATTCAATGTCAAATTGAAATATATAATATTTATATATATTTTTAATAGAAAGAATTTCATAATATCTAGACCATTTTGTATTACAGCTTTAGTATATGACCCTTTTTATTTATTTTTTACAACCTCAGATCCGGTACCCCTTCGTAACTGGAAGATTGCGGGTTCGGTTCTCGAACCGACCAAAGACTGTCGTGTACACTAAGGGTGGCTGGTGCACGTAAAATATGTCGTGGCCACAATATCCTGCATGTTCCCATCAAATATGTACCTCTGGAGGCCACTGAAGCGGGGAACCATCCCCTTCGTGTAGGACCAAAATTGTGGTGGCATGTCTCCGGAACATCCGTAGGAATGCGTCTCAGACCGTCGCCAATTATCCATAGCGCAGTAATGGTGCGACGTGAAACACAACCTACCTACAACCATGGATCATATTTTAATTTTCCCGTGTAAGAAGATTAATTTTCTAAAAGTAGAGAAAAAATGTTGATATTTATTTTCTTTCTTTTTTACATCCATGATTTCGGGCCGTGGTACCCTAGTCTGTAAAGCGCCGAGCACGTAATTGGAAGATTGCCGATTCGATACTTGAGCCGGCCAAAGACCGTCGTGTACACTAATCGTGGCTGGTGCACATAAAATCTGTCGTGACCGCAATGTCCCCCATGTTCCCACCCACACTATATCTCTGGGGATCACCAAAGCGGGGGGGGGGGTCCCTTCCGAGAAGGATCAAAATTGTGATGGCATGTGACCGGAACATCTCTAGGAGTGCGTCCCAGACCGTCGCCAATTACCCATAGCGCAGTACTGGTGCGACGTTAAATCGAACTTACCTACCTACTTACGTACAACATGGATCATATTTTAATTTCCCCGCGTAAAATGACTTCATGACAGAAAAACAACGTCATTGGGAGAAGCTTTCTTCAAAATGGCAAATAGAGTACCATTATAAACTTGTCGTTTTTAGTTAATAACTTCTTTAATTAAAATGATAGAATTTTCTAATCAGCTGAAATGTCTCTCTTGTAGTATTCGGAACACATTTATACCTCTCATGACGCGAAGAATCCTGTCCTCCACTAGAAGATGCTGTCGCAAACAAAAAAATTTGAAGCCAGTGACAGTAACTTTTTTTTATTATATAGAGAAAAGTTTTCCTTAAAGCTTTAGTTTCGGCTTCTTACCCCGATCTTGGGGTAAGGTAAGATGACTAATGGAATTTTAATGTAAAATACGTATTTTAGTTGAAACGAAAAAAATAAAAATTTTAAAACTATTTTAACAGTATTTTAAAGTACTATCTTATTATTATGCATTACCTTGTTTGACATTTTGCTAAAATTAATGTTGAGATAAAACATAAAATAATGAAGAGGACCACTAGACATCTTTCCCTAAATTAAAACTATGGGCATCTTACTCCGAAAAATTTCATCACCTTACCCCAAAACGTTGAACAAGATATAAAACACGCTTATTAGCTTATAAAAGGGGAATTGACTTCTCTTACAGGTTTAGCTGGAATGCCATATATTATACTTTTAAAAATTATTCGAATTATTGTTTTGTTTGACGAGTGGTCCAGAGATTCTGCTCTCAAAGCTGGTGCACGAGAGGTATCAGATTCAATAACAGATCACGCTCGTTATCGAGCTGTTCGAAATTTTCCGTGTTTTTTTTTTTTTTTTTTTTTTTTCTTTTTTTTTTCCGAAACATACGTAATTACGGGCTGGGATTCCTTAGAAACACTCCTAAGGAGGCTATTCAACTCAAGCTCAGATCCTTAGCGTAAACAGTTGGCTTTAATTCATACACAACTACACCGAATTTTTTTTCCCCTTTTAAAACTACAATTTACATAACTAACTAAGCAAGGAACAAGTTATTTTTTTAAGCATTTACCAGATGAAGAGTGATGGACTATTGATTCGAACTAATCTATGAAATTTCTAATTATTACATCTCATTCCTGATGTACATACCTCTTCTACGAGTGACTTGGCAATCCTTTACGTCATCTGCCTGTGAGAGAACCACATGACACTCCATCTTATCCCAACTTACCTTACATAAATATTAAATCTATGTTTAGATAAAACTTTAAAAGTACATGAAATTTTTACTTACATTTCAAATACTTGTTTTTACAAACTAGTATAACGCATTTTCTTTTAAAAACAATTACTAAACATCAACTGAAATAAAACTGAACGTATCTAATAAATCGCAGTAAAAAATAACCACCTTTATAACCACTTTCGTTGTAATTTCGAACAGTAGTAAGGAAATCAATCCAATAACTAAAGAACTTTCATTATCTAGAAGAACTGATACCGTAAACAGTATACAAGAAGTATGTGAAATAACAAAATTTTATTACTAGAATAACAAATAAGTTTTTATTAAATTCCTTTCTATAACATGTAAATAAGAAAGTCAGATGTTCTTACTCTGAACTATCTTTGTATTATATATTATTTCTATAAGATTATACATATTTTTATTTATAAATAACCGAGGAAATATTTTAGGAACACTTTGTTTTCCTGTGAGAAAACAAAAGACACTTGTGAAAAAAATAAATAGGCTCAGAATTTTCATGTGAGTTTTAAGGATTTACATGAATGATCAAATATTAATAGGTGTAAAAATTATTAGAATAATTTTAAATTTTTAGTTTTCTTTTTATTATTTTGATAATGTACGCAATAATATGGGAAAAAAATAATTTCACTTATTGATACAACATGGACACTTTTGAGTAAATTTTTAATGTTTTTCAATTACATTTAATAGTGTTTATAACTTCAGTTTGTCCATCTGACCACATTTTCATTTCCATAAATATTTTTTTCTAATTTCCCGTAACAATCTCTAACTGTATTTAACAATCACTTCATTAGTACTAAATATAAATACACTTTGACATCATTGAAAAAGTTAAAAATGCACAAACTGGAAGTGCATCTTCAGTAATATCCTACAATAAGTCCGTTTAATGTAGTGTGGCCTAGCAAATGAATTAATGATTTTAATTACATCACTTTTTCTATTAAAATCCCTTCATTACTTCAAGAGAAAAAAAATCTTGTTCATAACAAGAACACGACTCCCATTAACCATTTTACGCATATTATATTTTCTTTTTGGAAATAATGTGATAAAAAGACAAAATTGATTTTACAAATTAGATGCCTAACAATTTTGTTATGAGAGCAAATTGATACATACATTGGGAAGACATATGAAAGAGAGTTTGCATAGCGAGTTAAAAATAAAAATTCCGTGTTTAAAAAAATAAATATTTTTAGAATCTATAACTGAACTATCTAATCAAGACACCTGTCAGTTTTCCTGTTATAACCAAGAAATACATGCTAAAGGACAATTAAAAGGGGTTTATGTACCAAACTTGAAGAAAATCATTAAAGCCGTTTTCGAGATACCGACTTTCAGTGGTCCCACTTCTGACCTTCACAAAAACTTGGCAAATTCTTCTATTCACTAGAAAATAAAAATTTCAATAATAGCTGAAAAGTAGTTAATATGGTGAAAATGAAGAAAATCCATGATACTGTTTTTAAAGGAGCAAGAGCCTACTTGAGAGACCTAAAATTGACGTGTTCATATAGGACATTTATTAATTCTTCTGAACTAACCATTAATACATACCAAAAGAATATCTAAAAGGGAGTTTATATAGCAACTTTGACGAAAATTATTAGATCAGTTTTTGATACGCGGACTTAAAGTCCCGATTGCGACTTTCCAATTTCCACTAAAAGTTGAAACATCTCTAAACTAGACCTGTTTTATTGCTGAAGCTTCATCGTTTTTCTTTATTAGTTTCGGAGATGTGATAGTCAGAAGTTTTCCCATACACATACACACATACATACTGATCAATTGCCAAAAACACTTTTTTGGACTCAGAATATCTAAAACGTGTTAATCAGGTGACAACTCGATATCAAAATTTTTGGCCGAATATAATAGTTTCGTCTTTTACGGTTCATTGAGTAATAGATATATAAATGTTTGTTGATTTCGTAACAAATTATAACGATGTTCAATTGCACTTATAAATAATAGGCATTTTAGATTGTAATATATCTGAACTGCTTTGAGAGTATGTTCACAAATCAAAAACGATATAAGTAAGACTTTTAATAGAAGGCATGCTACAGTAAATCAGATAAAAATTAAATAAAATGCATCAGAATTATGGGATTCTAAAAATACAGATATTTAGGGAATTGGAAATGCAAACCGACAGACGGAAGAGCTGAAGTTATAAAAATTATTCAAGTTTGTTAGAAAGTGTTAATAAAAGAGTCAAAATTCTTCTTAGAAAATGTAAAATAATATGTATCAATTGAAATTGTTTTCCTTGAATTAGTGCCTGCATTAAAAGAAATAATAAATAAAATAAATGAAGTTTTACAATTACTCCTGATTTCCCCACGTCTTTCACTGGGGAATTCTAATCAAAAATGAACGTCCAAGCAATTTTATTTGTTTATTTATTTCGGTGCTTATATAAATCAGAAAAAACTGAAAATATCATACATTATGATATATAAGTGTTTTCTATAAAGGGATGATTATCGTCTTTTTATTTATTGTTTTGTTACAATTATAAAATTTTGTTTAGTTAATTACCTTTGTTTTAAATGGACGTATACAGGATAAGGCTATAACTATTTATCTATTTAATAAAGATAGCATTCAGTTAGTTAAAATAAAAAGTAATATATACTCGAAAACTATTTTTTTTTTTAGTGAGTTAGTAGGCATTGCAATTTTATTCCAGATCAAATACTCTCGAATAAAGTTTAACACCGCAATTTAACATAGTTAAAAAAAAAAAAAAAAAAAAGGGAAAAGAGTTTAAAAAGCAGAAAATAGCATGAAAAAACACACAGTTACTAGTTACTAGTGTGAAAGCATGAATAATTAATCTGACATCGATCGAATTATGTACAAAAGGTTAAAGACATCTAGAAGCACGAAGGATTGTTTTGGAATGATATGATTAGCCGACAAAGCCTTACACTTTAAAAAATTGTATACTGGATTGAGCACAGTGAAGGTCAAAAAATATACCAGACAATTGTCATAGAAATAAAATTACTTCTGTAAAGCTACCATGACTTTTCTATCGATAAAAAAAAATGACCTAATAAGCGGTCAATACTCTAAAAACTACATTTTTTTTTTTTTTTTTTTTTTTACAAATACGAGTACTGGAGATTTTTCTCAACGAGCAGAGATGAGTGTATAATTTATCGCTCAACATTCTAAAAAATTTTATGAATATTTTAGAGTATATGTTACATCTATGCAATATTGCAGTTAAAAACACATTAATATAAAATTTAACAGTAGTATGTATCACAATTATTTCTCTCTCTTTCTCTCTTTTATCTTAACTGCTAAACACCATACCAATTTATCAGTTCATCAGTTAATGTAATATGACTTTCGGTAAATTAGGACCATACTTCAATGTATTAACAGTTTTCAAGACTAAGTTACTGTAAATTTTACACTAAAATACAGTTTTCATTCCTTGTACTATTATAACGATTGAATTGGGATATATATACATACATATATATATATATATATATATATATATATTAATATTGCCAGAATATATTATTATATATATTAATATTGCCTTTCATCTTATAAAAATGAAAAGAAAATTTCTGTGAAAGGAAACAAAAATACACATATAAATGAAAGACAAAATTAAGCGGATAGCAGCGAAAGTCAATGTTACATTTCATGTAATTTATTTTTAACACTTTCCTATAAAAAATAATGTGAGACCTCACATTTTTGTCATGAAGTAAAAATACAACGGCTGGAAAATATTTAATTTAATTTAATTACTTAATTTTAATTTTAATTTTAATTTTATTTATTTATTTATTTTTATTTATTTATTTATTTATTTATTATTATTATTATTATTATTTATTTATTATTTGCATTACAATGTCACATTCTCCAAATTTAAAGTTCTTGGGATAATATTTTTACAACTTAGAGACAACATGTTTGCAGTTCTACATACATGTACAGAGTGTCCTAAAAGTTCCAGTACTGACGCTGATGTATTTTTTATTTACAAAACAACAAACCTTAAAACGATTATTTTTATGCTAATGATAAAAGGCACATTTAAAATAATGGAGGAAAAAATACAGAACTTACATTTATAATAAATGTTCAAAATGTCCACCCTTTTCTAGGAGGCAAAGCTGAACTCGTTTGCGCATGTGTTTAGAAACGCCTTTTAACATGCTGGGAGTGACTTCTTGTAGAGAAACCTGTGTACACACCTGCACAGAACCTGTATTACGAAATTGTCGAACGAGCTGATATAGCATATTTTTACTCGGTATTGCATCATCTGGAAAGTTATATCGCCAAATATCTTTGCATCTTTCATAAGATTTACATTCAAAATAAGCTTCAAATAGCGTAATCTCTGAATGCGTGATAAACTCATTTCACTATGAAGAACAAAATAACGTAAAACTTTATTCTCACACAACTTCAGCGAAAAAAGAAACAAACGATAAAAATTTAAGAATTGATGCAATAATAAGCAGACGATAAAATTTAATATTTAAAAAAAAATCATGAACACAATGAGTTCTTTAAGTTGGAGTACTGGAACTTTTAGGACACACTGTATAATCATTTGAAAAGGCTTCCAGAAAAATCAATGCAGACTGTTATTGGGGAATGGAGCATTTCCGCCAAGGTTAGTTTGTCCGAATTAGCAAGATAAGCAGATTTTTATATCATTGTTTAACCGAATTCTCCGATTAATGGGAACCGGAAGTTAAATTAAAAATTAATCTTAAAAAAAAAAAAAAAAAGCCGGTTTGAGAGCATTGGTAATCACAAAATAAAAAGAAGTTAAAAGAGACTAAACGTATTATTCCTGAGCAATATGAATTTACATTACATTAGAAAAATTATGAGAAGTGATCAAAGCTTTCGCTTCTGTTACATTGAAATATATCATGTGAAAAGAAAGAAACGATATAAAAATATAGGAAAAATACATTAATCGTATATCAGTTTAACTCCTTATTCATAGTTTTAAATAGTCATTTCGTTACATTTGAAACGCTTTTAAAGAGTGTATAATTTAATTTTTAAATTTATTTATCTAAAATATTTAATATAATTTTTGAGAAAATTTAATTTCATGATTTGTAATAATTTACATAGTATATCTAGCAACGTTACAACAATTATCCTGTTTACGAAATCGGACGTTTACATTTATTTTATTTTATTTTATTTTTTCACTGATTTGGTGTCTCTAACGTGTTTTGGTACGCTGAATTCAGAAATGCTTGATTTTTCTTTCTACATTGTTAAAACTTCAAACTTGAATCACTATATGGAGTAAAATTATAAGCAATACCATAATATGGTTCATCTTCAATTTTAAGTTTTCAACTTCTTGCGATTGAATTTCAGTTGCACCAAAACTTGACACTACCATACATACACTCACAAGGGAAGTATTCAGCGTACTTAATTGTAATTTCCTTTATATTCAGGAGATGGCGCACTAGCGCACTGAAAATCCCTGATTGTAAGCGGGAGAGTAAAAATAAAATCTGTGAAGTGAGATCGCGTGGGATTATTCAAAACCAACATTCATTATAAGAAAAAAAGATAGTTCTTTATTCAATTGATCACTAATCAGATATTATTATAAGAAAGTTTATTGAAGTATTTTATTTTAAGTATTTCATTTTAAGAAGAGAAAAAAATCTATTATACAGTCAGTGAAGTATTAATCAGTAAAATTATTTTTGAAACTAAACCAAACTTAAAGAGCATGATCGAAAATATCGGGTAAAGTACAAATTTTGTGCAGCAACACACCTATGGGTCAAGATAAACCCCTAGAAAATTTAGCTCCTTTTATCAAAATCGGCGAAATGGAATTAGCGGACAAGAAAGCGTGGCATAGTGCCTGAGTATTAGACCTGAAATAGTCTTCAGTTCGATCCCGCTTAGGTCGAATGTTGAGTTTTTTTTAAAACATAATATCAATATTTGGTTCAACATAAAATTACCAAATCATGGTAAAAGATTAAACCATCGTGTGGTTGCAGCTATTTCAGTACCAAGTTTTGGTTCAAACTAACACCAAATTTTTAACAGTGTATCATGTAAGAGTTTTTCACAAAGTAAGGATGAAGATCGGAAGAAATCACGCAGAGTCAGTAACAAATCGAAACTACTTATGTATAAAATATATTAAAATAAACTACTATTTACAAATTATTTTTAAAAGTGTTTCTTTACATCGAAGCGCCTTTCAGAGCTTTTTCACTTGATGCAGCATTCAACAATAATCTGCTAACATGTTAACACTCTATCGTTCCTGATATCCCCTGTCCCTGATTTCTTTGATGTCTTGATGAAATAGCTCTTCTTATTCTACACTCAGATTTTACGGAAATAACTTAGATGGGGTTAAAAAAGTGGAGCTTTAAGCTCAGAAAGTCCCCTTTTCTCTCAAAGCTGTATATGTTGGTAATTTTTGAATAGTTTTTCCTTAATAACATCCAAAAATACATCAGAAAAACACATCACCTTAAAGGGGAAAAATGCGTCGCAGACCTGTATTATTAATTATAAAAATTTACTATTTAAATTGAGTATATTTAAATCCTCTATAAATATTTTAAAACTGCATTTCTTTAAGACGATTTATTTCAGATAATAGATATTTTGAGAGTGTTCTGGAAAGGGAGATATCATTATTCTTTTGAAAAATCGAAAAATGGAAAAGCAAGCCTTTTGATAGCATAGAATATACTTTTTCCTTGCATTTTTTTTATTCCTTCGCAATTCGTAATATATAAGAATGTAAATGGAATAGAATTCTCTTTTCATCCCATTTGTGAATAAAAGTCGTCCCAAAGAAAAAAATAGATACATATATATATATATATTTTTTTTTTCTATACCTTCTCTCTCAAGCAGAGAACACGGCATGGCAAAATACAGAGAATGTGTTTTTAAACCATCTGTTCGAGACTAATGAGAGAAAAATAAAGGTTTTTTTTTAAGGTGAGTCATATTTAAGAAAGAATAAAAACGTGAAAAATGTATTTGTAAAATATTAGTCATTCAATAATATGGAAAGAACATTTTAAATGTTTGATTAAATATAAAATAATTAATAAGAAAATAAAGATAAATAAATGCTTTCTAAGAATGTGAAATATTTTTTCCATGACTTTGTGTGTTTTAATAAGAAGATATACATTTTTTCTGACATTTAATCTATTGTGTTACAAGTAATTACATGTATATGGAAATTATAATTTATCGTTAAAGTGGTTGTAATGAGAAATTCGTTATTTATTTAATACATATCACAGATTTTAATAGTCGTTGTTTATAGAAATTATAGCATATAGAGACAAATATTTTTTTCAGAAATATAAAACAAAAGTAGCTCTCGAAAAAATATGCATTAATTTTCTTTTTATTAACTTTTTTCACTGCGAATTCCTAATTCCTAATTTTTATTTTCTCTTATTCATACACATGGTAAAGAAAATATTGCTTTTGAGTCAAATTTTAGAAATTCGATTTTATATTTACACATTTTGAGGTCTCTTGAACCCAAAAATTAGATTATTAGCGGTTGGTCTCTGTATCTATGCCTGTATGTCCTATTATCAGTATGTCTCAAAAACAAATAGTAGCACAGAGTTCAAACTCGTTATTCTAAATCTGTATAATATTGGGATTCTACACTACGCTTTCTGTTGAGAGCATGCAAAGGGTTCATGTATAAGGACATGCACGATAATTCAAATACATTACGTTTACGGCAAAATATTTGAAAGATACATTTTAACATCTATAGGCCGCCCGTACTTAATAAAAATGAAATGGAGACACGTTTTTTAAATTCCTAAAATGACGTTTTGAGTACAAATGGAATAAAAATCATTCACTATTTCCTTACAGAGATACCCAGAAGAAATAGAATATAATAAGATTAGACTTTCAAGACGTTGGGAGGTTATTCCAGGTTATACGGTAGGATATCAATATAGAATTATATTTATGTACACTATGGGGTGTGTACATAATTTACAGAAGATCTACAAGGCCTACCAATAATTAAGCGAAAACATTATTTTCTTCTGAATGTAATGGATGGAAGTGCTTTACTATATTTTACCATGTCCAAGAAAACTGCTCAGGAATAAAAAATAGTTCCGCATACTCATACGGTAAGTAAAGTATCTTTTGAAGTTAAATTTTCAACACTTGATTTTTGCATAATTGTGCTTTTCGAGGATCATAGAATAGCCGTACTTTGAAGTTCATAAAAAGCCAAGGCGGGTCATTCTCGTCTTTGGAGCTCAAACTATTCTGCTAATCTGAAACGGCCTTCCTTAGATTATTTGACTGGGGCAGCGATATCTCTCATTGATGTTTCTATTAGGTTCCACACAATTGCAATTGCACTCATTGGCTGAGATTTTTACGGTTCCTTGCACATGTATAGTTTTCGCAATTCGCAAGCTTCTTTATGTTTTTAACGTCTATTTTTATGTTTTTCTCTTTATTGATTTTGGTGAGGGTTGTGGTATCATATTTCATGACGGTTTCGAGGATATCTATTGAATTTTTGATTTTTCTTTCAGTCATGCCTTTGTAGAATCCAGTGTTGTGTTCTTTTCTATTTGTTACTTTATATCTTAGATTCCTGCTGATTCTAACGGAATTATGGAGTCTTTATCACTGCGGATATGTTGGAAGACATTTTTATTCGGTTTTGTGGGAATGTTTACATTAATTTTAAATCTTTCAATTTAAGTTTGTTGGATGCACCTTTGTCGTATGAAATTGCTGTAGTAAATTTTGCTTTTGGTTTTTCTCCAATTTTTATGCAAATTACATTTTTATGTAGTTATTGACACGATTTTTTTTTCCTATAATTTCTAGGATTTATTCGTCTTTTAACAGGGATTCATTAGAACATACATTATTTGTACGGTTAATGTACGATTGGATTTAATTTAACTTATATCTGAGGAGACTTTTATATTTAAAGTTTAATATTTTGCTGCTTCTGTTAGGCTTGCGACAGACGATGGTTTGGATTAAGAGAGAATTTAAAGGGACAAATTCATCAAATATATGACATCACTTTCGCCATAAGGGGAAATAAATGGTTATCCATGGTACAAATAATAATAATATTAATTAATTAATTAAAATGATAGATGATAAGTGGTGGCATCCAAGAGTAGAAAAAAAAATGAAATTATAACAAAAATGGTTCTGTGAAAATAAAAAAAGAAATAAGGTTTTATTACTAAGGCCAATAACTCCATTTGATTGAAAAGGGGAAAAAAAAACAGATTAAACGGAATCGATTTTAGAATTTATTGTGAAAAATGTTTGCAAAGCGATCAAACAATGTTTTTCCTGGCTAAGTATTTCAACCCATGTATTTTAAGATAATGAGCTAAAAAATAAAATTGTATTTAGTCCAAAAATATTTGCATTTATTAACCATTTGATAGACATTTTACAAAATTTATACTAAATAATGTCGTCACCAATTATTAACCTATTCTAAAACACGTATTTTTAGTTCGCTTCGAGGAAAGAAAAAGGTCTCCTCAGTTTCATTTGGTCTTTTTATGTAAATTTCTCATGATATATGTTCAGAGCGAAAAAAAAAAAAGTTGTTCTAAAAGGAAGATAAAAAAAAGAAAAATCTCGTCACCATTTTACAATGGAACATTTTGAAAATGCAGCATATCTAGCAACATTCCTTTAAAAAAAAAAGTAGTCTTCTCGCCCATTTTTTTTTAATTATTTATTGTAGATTTTTAATTTAAGAATTGTGCGAGAAAAGAAAATTTAAATGGTTTGGACCTTACATTATAATTTTATCTTTCTGTGCATATCATTTACCAAAATTTACCAAATAGCATAGCTGTGTTCAAATGGAAAGTAACTTATATATATTATTACAATTATTATTTATTTCTCTTTGTTTATGATCATATGACTATATTTTTTCATTGCATTTTTATTACTAATATATGACTACAGTAACTAATATGGTTATAAACTTAAAGAGTTTACTACAGTTAATACTTTAGTGATAACAAAAATATACTAGTGTAAAGTGAAATGCACCTAGAGACCCTCCCTACAAATACACTTATCCACAGTTGATCTTAAAGATATCCCTTTGATCCGCGTTACATCCTAAAGGTATCTATTTCATTCTGGAGATATCCTACGAATGTCCTGGAAAGAAGATGTGTATGTAAGGTAATACTATTTAGATATCAAATATATATAAGATAAGCGTAACGCTACAAAATTAACCAAATCAGCAATAATTTTTTCATCATAATTTAACTTTTTGTGATATTAATCAGTAATGACACAGTAAACAAATATGTGTATATACATATATGTTCTAACCCCACTCGTATGCCTCAAACTTTAACTCGCATGTCTCTTTAATTCTTGCTTTCTTTTATTTTAGAGTTCCTCCTTTTTTGTTTCGTTTACTTGTAATTTTTTTTAAAGTTATATTTATTTTTTAATATTTTTTAGTATAATGTATGATTAAAAACAGTTATATATATGAATGTATATACACAGATAAACATTTATTTTTCATTTCATATTAATGGAAATAAAAGTCTAAAATTTTCAGATATGAACTTTATCTTTCTGACAGTCATGAAACAAAATGATATTTTTCTTTAGATAAAGAGAAAACGAACAATATATTGGAAGAAAAATGAACTAGAAAAAATGATTTTTCCTATTATATATATTTCTTATTTTGAAAAAAGAGTCATTCATCTGTGTAATACTTTTATTGGAAAAATAGTTTTCCAGTTGCAAATATACACAAAACAAATCTTATTCTAAATTCTCAGTAATATGTGCCACGTGAAATTCAAAATACTTGTTTAAACATTTGTGTAGGAGATTTTCAGTAATATAATACGTTTAATTTTGAAAGTTTTGTCTGCAGTATTTATTTGTTTATATTATATTATTTATTTTTAACATTTTTTTTTTTAAATACATTTTATTGAGAGAAAAAGAAAAAGAATTTGGCTGTTAAAATGTAGTTGAAACGATTTTTAGTTTTAGATTTCTTTTTTTTTTTTAATATTGAGAAACTAAAATTTTGTTGCATTTGTAAAATAACATTCATGAAAAGGAAAAATTCCTAATTCTTTTTCTAATTTACTTTTGAAACAATTTTGTAATGTATTTAGAAATTCTTAATTTAATTAATGTAATAAGGAATTTAGTAATGTATGATAAAGTTAGATTTTCCTCATTAAAAAATTATATAACTAGTAAATAAGCAATATTGATTTCTAATTGAATTCAAATAAATGATTTTTTTTCAGCGGTGGCTTTTGGATGACATTTTAGAGGCATTGTATTTAAACGTCTAGAAAAAGTACATTAGAATAGTATATTAATTTACCTGATTGGTATATTCACTTATTTCATTAAACAATGTATATGTGATGACATTTCAGCCGTCAATCATATGAATGAACTCCATATGACAACGTACTATTAATATCCATATTTAATTTATTCAAATAATAATAAGAAAAATACTTAATGATACTAATCGGTATTTTGTGTTGGTGGGCAAATCATATTTACCCACCGCAACTGATTTCTCATTCTCCATTTTCCTGTGAGTTTACAAAGAGATACAAACATTTCTCTACATTTTACAAACATTTTTATCGGGACTAAAATTTCCCAAAGGTGTTTTTTTTTTTCTTCTTTTTTTTTTTTTTTTTTTTTGGTATTACATGATTTATTAACCAATCAGCGTCAATCATGACATTACAATTTTTTTCTATACTTAATACTAGAAAGTATTGGTTTCATAAAAATTTTAGTCTGCGGGATTTCGATGGATTTACACCTTGTGAGAGGTGTAGAACACGATTTGGCTAAAAACGTCTGTGACTAAAAACTTTCTAAAAACGTCTGTCTGTGTGTGTTTGACAAATTTTTTTCTGTCAACTGTATCTAAGGA
Source organism: Salticus scenicus (assembly GCA_963930645.1). Classification (NCBI taxonomy): domain Eukaryota; kingdom Metazoa; phylum Arthropoda; class Arachnida; order Araneae; family Salticidae; genus Salticus; species Salticus scenicus. The sequence continues at coordinate 161,233,651 of OZ005653.1, read as the reverse complement.
ATTATTGTACAGAATTTTATACAAATTGATATGTACTTGAAAATTTACATAAATTAGTTCCTATCAATGTTTGGGTGAAAATTGTCCAACACGTGGTGTTGCGATTCCGCTTTTACTAAAAATTGAACCAGTGGCGGCTCGTGAACCGAAAATAGGTGAAGAGCTCAAAAATAACATTTAAGTATTTTTAATGCATAATTTTTATTAAGTATGGTCTTAACTAAAATTAACTAAAAATACTTATTTAAATGTAAATTTATATTCCATAAATGAATACAGTGTAAAATACAGTGTCAAATACAGCCTCTTCACCTATTTTCGTTGCCACTGGATTGAACATGGCGTTATAAGAACAAAATTTTCCATAAATATGCATAATGAGAATTATTTTTAACGAACTATTATGAAATTAAAAAGAATTATTTATTATAGTAATAGTCAACAATAGGAAAAAAAAATTGGATAGGCGGGAGTAATGCTTTCTATGTAAGCAAATTTGTAATATGGGTACTTTTCAAAAGAACTCCTCAATAACTATAAAATGAATGATTGAACCAACGATATATGAAAATTTAAAATAATGTTATCGATTTTTTTATTTTTCATTTTTAACAAAATAATAATAATAATAATAATAATAATAATTTTTAAGACAGGTGAAATTTTTTTTGGATAGGTGGGAGTGATGGCAAATTTGCAATAAGGGGGAAAATTTTATTTCGAAAGTACCTATAAAACGAATGATTGAACCAATGATTATGAACCAATGAACAGTATATAAAAAACGTATGATTAAACCAATGATAAGGGAAAATTTAAAACAATGTTATCATAACTAATGCCTTCGAGAATGGCAATTTTGCAATATAGGTATATTTCAAAAGAACTCTTCAATATCTATAAAACGAATGGTTGAACCTACTATATGTGAAAATTTAAAACAATGTTATCGATTTTTTTTTTCATTTTTACCAAAAGAAAAAAGAAAAAAGGATTTTTTTTTTTTTTTTTTTAGATAAGTGGGGCATAAAATCCACTTTCTTAGAACATTTCGTACTATACATCTATTAGAAAAATTTTGTCAACACTCATCATGGATATAAATTTTAATACGTAATAAATTAATAAATTATTTGTACTGAGCGAATTTGTATAGGAAAATATACAGGAAACTTTTTGTGATTTCCAAAACATACTAGTCTATTTTTGTAATGCAAAAAACAGGCAAACATTTCGAGCCCGCTCATGTATTTGGCCTCTAGAGCAAAAGATTCTAAGTTAGAAACACAGGTTATAAACGAATGTCCGCCCAAGTCCTCACTTATCTATGAATGTTGTGTATTTTTATGAAATGAATATGGATTTTATTAATATTATGCAATAAAAATTATTATTAATATTAATTGCGTTTTTAGCTCAATCTGAGAAAGTTACTACGTGAGTAAAATTTAAAGCAAATACTTTTAGGGCAGACTGTAAAAGTTACATCTTGCATAAGTAGAAATTGTAGGGTTTTTTTTTTTATTTTTATTCCTCTTATACTATAAACATACATAAAAGTGAGTAGACATTACTTTCTACGAGTAATTTGTGCTGTAATTTGCCGTAGAAAATTTTTGCACTGTAGTTTATCTTTTGTATAATTTTGTATTGAATTACAGTTTTGAATATGAGAAAAATGGTTTGCTAAATATAATTTTCCCCACTTCCTTTTTCATTATTGCTATTACAAAGCGTATTTTTTATATTCCATATAAAAAGTTTCCTTAAAAAGTCCTCCTCCCTCGCACGGGGTGTTCACACAGGCATAAGACCCTAATGCAGTCAATAGCATTTAAACCCTTACAACCACAATTTTATAAAAGATTTTTTCCCCCTCAATTTTCAAATCAGGGATCTAGCAATGTGCAATGGACGAAACAATTAGCTTTTGTTGAGGAAAATTATATGTTTACGTCAGCCTTTAAATATAAAGTAAAACATGTAACAAAATTAAAAATAAATTGTTTTGAAAACATTGTTGAAATATTTATTGATATTACTTTGAATATTTTTAAAGTATGATTTAAGAAAATAAAGCCTTTAAAGAAAGGGAAAACTTTCTTCATTAATAAAATAAAATATGAATAGTTAAAAAGTTTAATGCAAAGTATTTTTTTAGACAATTAGATTTCTGTTACTAATAAGAAAATTGTTTCGTGAATTAATAGAATTATCCAGAATAACTGCATTTATAGAATGTTAAACATCCAGAATTTTTAGAAGTTTCAAATAAATGATTTATTCGATAAAAACAATTTAACTATAAAAATTGCTTACCTGAAATAAATTCATAAGAACAAAAAAAAAAAAAAAAAAAAAAAAAAAAAAAAGAGAGAGAGAGAGAGAGAGAGAGAGAATAAAAATATTATTAACTGAATTAGATACATCCCTTAAAGAAACAGGTTAACTATAGTAACAAAATTAAAATTATACTTGGAAGATTTTTTTTTTTAATAATTATTAGTTTAATAACTAAACTTCTAAATAATAAATAAATTTTATGGAATATGGATAGCCAGTTGTTTTTAAATAAATAAATTTTAAAAGTTTCATCAAAAAAATGTAATAAAGTCGTTCGTAATAAGAAGTATAATTTGCAAAATGAGGTGAAAAATTGAGTAGTGTCGTCCTTTAGTGGACTAAACAGAAATTATTCCAGATGAATTTAACTTAAAAAAATTTAAAAAGAGATGATGACCGCTTTTCTTTTTATTTTTGGTGGTAAACACATCTATCACAAACTTAGAGTGCTTAGAAGAATTAATACATCTAAAAGTGGGGTAACGTCTACTTTGGAATAAAACTGAATCCAAAAATTAGTTTGATTAAGACCTGTTCTCCGTTGCTAAAGTATTATAACACTCTCAGCTATCGTTTTTAGCTCTTTCGAAGTAAACGAAGATATTATTAGATATCAATTAATTACTGGTCATATAGCCGGTACTAGTAAAGGAATTTCGCCTACCATGGTCCGAAAACGTTTTTGTATTGAAGTCATGTATGCCCTTAAATCAATTCAATGTGTCTCATTAAGCCGAATAGAGAGAAGGGTTTATACATAGTTAGAGAACATTCCGTTTTCATAAAGATTGAATAGCAGCCCGTACTCTTCATATGTCATTCAATGCTGACTTTATAAAGTAATGTTTATCATGCTTTAATCTGCAGGATCGGACACCAGATAATGGCTGAAGCTGAATGCCTTATCGGTTGAATGGTATTTATCCGCGTTACGTATTAAACCCTTGACACGTGACTACTACAGGAAAAAAATACAGAATTATAATGTTTACATTAGCGTTTTATGGGGACATTTTTGCATTGTATAAGGAAATATTTGTCTCCTAGAGGGAAATTCATGGAGAAAGGAGAATCAGAAGTCACATGTTGGGTATGATTTAACCTCGAACCCATGAAAACGGATAATGTCCATTCCTTGGTCTGTCGTTGTTTGTCCGTTTACATAAAATTAAATTATGAGAGGCATACTATTGTAACAATCGCAGCTATTGTAGATCACAAGTCAGATCGTACACTCCGCAGCAAAAGTATCCGAGAACTAGCAATAATCCCCGTCTGAAAAAAATACACTTAATACTGTTTTGTTAAATAAATCCTTGTCGAATCATGTTCTTAGACAGACTAAGAACATGACTCAACAAGGATTTATTTAATAAAGCAGTATTAAGTGCACTTTTTTAAGACGGGGATTATTGCTAGGGCTCGGATACTTTTGCTGCGGAGTGTGCGATCCGACTTGTGATCTACGATAGCTGCGATTGCTACAATATTATGCCTCCCTATGGTAAATGTATTTTATATTACTTTAAAATTAACCTCTTGGGTTAATTGCCTCATGCTACGCTTTTAGTTATTTTATTTTATTTTATTTTATTACTTATAAATTTATTTATTTATTTATTGAGAAATGATATTATAACCAAATTTGTGCTACCCGTACATACAATCGGCTGCAAAATTATTCGAGCACTAGCCAATAATTCCTATATTTAAAAAGTACACTTAAGACTGTTTTGCTAAATAAATCCTTGTCAAATCATGTTCTTAGACTGATTAAGAACATGACTCGACAAGGATTTATTTAACAAAGCTGTATTAAGTGTACTTTTTTTTGGCAAGGATTATTGCTAGCGCTCGAATAATTTTGCAGCCGACTGTATTACTGCTTTTAATTAATGACCTGCAACTGAAATTTATTCTTTTCAATATAATTCATAAAATTTAATATCCTCTGTCTTAAGCTGCTGTGTCTCATTATCGATTTTATTCAGTTACTTAAGCCTTGTTCTGGATTATTTTTAAGGTGATAATTACTTGTCCCGGTACACTCAAGAACATAATGTAGGGAGGTGGACAGTTGTCCACATGTACATTGTGGTGAATTTCTTTTTCCAATTTTATAAAAATTGCTGAAATGTACCGTAGTTTGTAAAAAAAAAAAAAAAAAGTTCTATTGTTTATATTATAATTATGATCGTTTTTGTGTATTAGTTAAAATCTGTGTGAGGATTCAGGTTAAGTCAATAGTAGGTCGCCGCAGGTAAGCAGTGAAAAAGCGAATCGTAGCGCAGCAAAACAGTTTAAGAATAAAGTCTGGATCTAGCACTCCCAGTGACGTAATACTTATTAGTTAGGATGTAACGCCAACAGTCGACGGTGCGAAAATTTGTGTTGGAATGATTTTAGGTACGCACGGGGTTGCTAAGAGGATAATACGATTCACGCAGGTTACATGAAGTAAGGAATATGAAAGGTTTTTGAAGATTTGGAAAGTGAAGCTATTAGAGGTGGTTGGTTTCAGTGTGAATAAATAACGGAGTGTTTTATTAGCACTGTGTTGTGTTGGATGGAGCAGTAAGCTTAAAAATAGATTGCTGTGGATAGCTTATGAGGTAGAGTGTCGTATTTTTAGGCGTTGATGTTTAGTTGAGTTCGGAGTGAGTTAAACTGTGAGGAGATCGTAATCATCTCTTCATAGTACGAATCTAGTAGTGATGAGTCATCTTTGTAAGAGCAGCCACAAGTTCTGTTACCTTACATCTTCTCCAAGTGCCCTTAAATTACAAGTTCTAATAAAATTTGATTTAAAAATTATATCTGAGTCTCGTCTAAACTTTTATCAAGTTAAACTTAGTTAAAATAATGGGGTCCCAACCAGAGCTAGACCGGGATGAAACCCCACATCTGTATGTGACCTTTTCTGACGTTTCTCAATCAATTTGCCAGTTCTTCATTAAATCTTTTTGTAATTCATATTTTAGATGTAACAATGGGGTTGTGAGAAACTATAGTGTCGCTACATCCTGTGGATAGCTTCCCTCGCCTGCTCATCTGCTTTCTCATTTTCTAGTACACCGGTATGACCTCTTACCCAGTCAAAGTAAATGCTTTTATATGAGTTGTAGATTAGTTCTTGTACTCCTCTTATTAGAACATCCTGTGATTCTAAATGTTTCAAGACCAAAATATTTGATTAGCTATCTGATGAAATTAATACTTTTCGAAAAGGTGGTGTTAAGAACCAGTCTATTGCATATTTAATTGCAGTTAGTTCAGCTTGGAAGACAGAGTTCTCGACCAATAGACGAGTACTTTTTGAATAGATTAACTTTTGTTACTCATATGCATAACAGGCGAAACTTGTACATGTATTAGTTTTAGAACCATCTGTATAGACAAATAATGTAGCTTTATAAACTTTTTGTGGTAACATTTTAATTTTTTCCCATGAGGGCTGTATTATATATTTTGATATTTTTGTATTATATTTCGGGACAAATCTATCCATTTTTGAAGTTGAAAGTCTCGCCACTATCGAAAACTCTATCTCTCTTTTAAGTTGTTCGGTTAATGGTGGAGTTTTTAATAGTGTCTGTAGTGCTATTATCGGTGTTTATATGTAGGCACGAGATATTCACAAAAGAACAGAACGTTGTACCGAGAAAAGAAGTCTGTAACCATGCGATGGTTACATATGTTGAAACCACACCGCATAGTCATATTCATACGATTCCCCATAAATCAAACATTGTGGAAGACCCGCGTATAGCAGCGAAGAAATCTTGTCTCATTAATCTGACATATATCCGATAGAACATAATTGGGGCAATCTTTATAAAGTTGTTCCTGCCCAAACTTTTTCCCTCGTGTACCTATATAAGATGCAACAATAGCTGCACCAAATATAGTTTTTTACACCAATTTACGTGAGACAACTTAATCTTTTTAATATAAAACAGATGCACATCATGCATTAGAGAAATGGGAGAAAATATTTATTATTAAATTTCAAATCTCTCCAAAATAATGTTATAAAAAGCATTTTTTTTTTCACTGGTCATACGTTTTAAAAATATTTATGTTTCCTTTTGAAAAATATTCGCATTGAAAATATTAAATTGAAAAATACTCGCATTGAAGAGGAAGTACCTACCCCTGGAGGGATTGTACTTTCCACGAAAGTACGGTAGCGACGCTCTTCTATATACAAACATTTTAATCTGCTCCACTATTACAATTATAAATATTTTTTATTTCAGAATGTTTGGTTAAAAATTATTCTCTTTGTGACGCTTACACGAAATATTGTCTTATGCAGCCATATTAAAAATTTGAAAAACCGTACAACAGTGCTACCTGTTGAGTGATAGACACCAAAAGTTAATCAGAACCAACTTCATTCTAGGTGCATTTAATTATAAGTTTATGTAGAGCTCTATATATTAATTCGTTACACAGTTCGTGAGATACAGGAAATACAACATTTTGGACACACATAGGACAGAAAGATAAGCAGAGAGACAGACATTTTCTAGAAAGAGAGAAATTTTGTTCAAGAAGTCTCAAAATGTGTAAATGCATCAAAAACTTTGGGTTTAAAATTTTCTCGAATTCAATAATTTTTTCATGCATATATAGAAGAAATTAAAAAGCAATATATATACTTTCCACTTTGAAAATATCAATTTTTCTACATATAATTATTTATGTCATACATTTGGAAATGAAGCATGTGTTTATGAAAAGCCCGTCTAATTTGAAAAATATCTATCCTTTCTTACACGACATTCCCTAAAAATGTTTCACTGAACAAACAGAAGTTTATTCCACGATAACTTAAGTAATTAGAGGCAAAGTGATTTATTAAAAGTTCGCCAAGCTGAGATAATTAAAATGGTTTTCAAGCATTTTCTCATCTGGAAACTTCCGACATTAATGACTGAAAGTATGAAGCATGCATTTTCTTACATGTTCATTTAACAGTAAAATTAAGCTTTTTGAATTAAAATGCGTGAAATAAATGTTTTTCATATTATTCTAGTTTTCTAAATATAAACATTTATTTGGTCTAAATATAAACTTTGTAAACGCAATATCTTATATTTTAAAGGAAATTCGGGGGGCATTCAAGATCACCCCAAAACATTATTTTATCGGCTTAAGAAGTACTTTTGACTTTTAAAAATCAAATGACACGGCGAAAAGTTTGGAAAATATAGCTCTGTTTAGATTTACATTGTGATGATATAAAAAGAATGTCGCGTGGAAGGGACCTATCTCTGGCGGCTTTTGTATTTATTTATTTTATTTTATTTTATTTTTATTTTTAATAGAAGTTCTGGAGGAGGGGCCTAGCATAGCTAGAATCTTTCGGCACTGCTGCTAGAGCGGTGGGCGGCTCCTCGTCCCTGTAAATTCTTGTAAATATATAAACATTATCGTATCTATTGCAAATATTCTCTGCCGTTAATTTTTAATATATTGTTTTTAGAATTTTGTATCAGGAGGGAAAAAAATTATATTCTTAAAAAAAAAAAAAAAACCTTTAAAAGAGTGTTTTTTTTTTTTAATTAAAAGTTTAAAAATTTCTTTAAATTATTATAATTAAAAATTTGTATTCAAAAATTAAATTGAATATTAAAAAAAAAAAAAAAGAAAAGAAAAAAAAACTGTAAAATAAGGCATTCTTTTAGAAGAAAAATTAACTTTTATGTATTTAAGATATTTAAATTTCACTTTTTAAAATATAACTATTTTAATATTAAATCTTGTATAAAATGCTTTAAAATAAATTCTTACGTAAGAGAAATTACTTCATCAAAACACAATAAAGAAAACAAGTTGTTTAAACTATTTTTATAAAAAAATTATATATATATATTTTTTTTTTTATTTAATAATCGATATCAAATTTCGAACGATAAAACATTTAATTTAGTACAACAGAACATTTTTGTTGTTTGTTCTTCCATTTAAAAACATGTGGTAATTGCATTTTGTTCCTAAGCAAAAGGTACTATTACAAGAATACAAAGTAAATATTTTATACATTCATACACACAGTCATATTATTAAGAAATTTGCTTCTATTATAGAAAATTGAAAATTGAAAACTGTAAACTGTATATGTTCATTATATTGTGTATGTTTGTTTTGCCATTTATATTTCTTTTGTAAAGTCGCACAAAAGAACTCCGATATTACGGTTCATTATACAACATAGAACTTGATGCGAAACATTCAAACACACTATCATGATTTCACTTCTCTTTCTTTAATGACATATTCTCTGTATTAAATTTATTTAAACATTTTTTCTTCATACTGTTCTCCTAAAAATGAAGTGCTCAAAAATGAGTAAACGGGCATACTTATTACAAAATAAATAGCTTTATTTAAAAAAGTAAAACGTGCATTTATCATTTATGAAATAATGGATTTTTCCAAATTGATAGCTATTCATTTCATAATTTAATATAAATATTCTTAACTTAAAACAAAAATAAATAAATAAATAAATAAATAAAGTCTTTTAATATAATTTATACATATTTATAAAAAAAAGAATTCAAAAACAATTTTTATTCCCTCAAACCTTCAGAACTCTGTTTCGTGGCGGTTTTATAATGGTTTTCAGAGGAATACACCGATGAGAATCTCTGTTTGATATACAGGTTGATTATAATTAAAGCTACGATTTCAAAACGCTATAATTTTAAAACTACACATCAGAGCTATTTGACATTTTACCAGAGCAATCGTGAGGAAATGAAATTTTGTTTGGTAAAAGACAAAAAAAGATAGTTCCAAATTGTGCCGTTAATTGTCCGTAAAGTATTTGTTTCCTGTAGCTCCTCTTTTTCTCTTTTCACTATGACTGTTTCCGCTGTAAACACATATTCTTGTCTTTTTGCTAAAAACAATTGTAGTAAAGCCATAAAGTCTATCGTTTCCTGCTATTCCATTGTGTTGCTAACAACATTCTTGTGTTTAATGAGTCCATTTAGGCGTTTCCCCTGACATTACCTAGACAGCGCCATCTACAGGAACATGTTGGAACTACTTTTTTCCTCACCAAACAAAATTTCATTCCTTTACGGTTGCTCTGGTAAAATATCAATTAGATCTCAAGGGTAGCTTTAAAATTATAAAGTTTTGAAATCGTAACTTTAATTATAATCAGTCTGTATTGAGATTCCCAATGGTTAGTGCCATTTTTAATCATGTCAATGAACTCAATAGAGTACATGGGATTTCTAAATTTGAGTATATTTTTTTCGGAACCATTTTAAGTATGACATACTGAAAACTGACACAATTATGTTCATATCTGAAAAAATATTATTATTATTTATTTATTATTATTATTATTTTTTTCAGTGCGTAAAATCAATATATATATATTTTTTTTTTTATCTGTAATTAAAATATTGTCACGTAGATGTGATGAAGAGCCTAAGTGAACACTCGAAGTGAAGTAACAGCTGTAGTTTATTAGCATAACAAACTTGTAACACAGCTACACTCGGCTGAGAATATCCTCGAACTGAGGAACAAGTCGCTTATATACAATATTCGAATATTCCAGAATACAAGATTAACATAAATTTGAATATTCTAGAAACTACTGGAATAGGAAATTAAACACGCAGAGCTAATTATAAGAATTTAGAGATAATTATTTCGAGTCTTTAAATTTTCTTTCCCCCAGCTGGAATCGAACCGAGGCCGTCTGGGTGACAGTCCAAGGACATGCCTCTACACCACGGCGGCTGCGAAGAAAGCTGACTTTGTGGCATTGCCCTCCTTTCAAAGAACAGCGTCTCGCTGTTTTTAGGACTTCTGGGTTAGAGCTCTAGTCCTCAAACACTTCATTTGTCCCCTGTAAGTACCGTTCGTTTAGATTGAACAGCATCATTCGGATTTTGCGTGTCTTCGTTCTCAGTCTGCTTGTCCGAATCATAATAGGGTTTCATACATAATACATGGACAATGTCTCTTGGTTTTCTTCTTCGCGAGGCAGGATCAAAATCTTGAACCTCATAGGTGACGTCTGATAAACGACATAAAACCTGATATGGCCCAAAATACCTTCTTAAAAGCTTTCCGGAGAGGCCGACTTTTCGGACTCAAGTATACACCCATACGAGATCTCCAGGATCATAAGAAACCAATTCGGTGTTTGGAGTCGTAACGTCGACGGTCTTTATCTTGGGCTTTCAGAGATTGCACTCGGGCTAGCTGCCTGGATTTTTCAGCTCTGGCAATAATCTTGGCTATGTGATCGTCGTCTACAGCAGCAGGGCAAAATGGTAACATTGTGTCCAGTGTCGCTTCAGCTTCACGTCGGTGAAGCAAAGAAAAAGGCGTAAAACCCGTTGTCTCCTGTTTAGCAGTATTATAAGCAAAGGTAACAAATGGTAGAATTTCATCCCAATTCTTCTGTTCTGTATCCACGTACATGGACAACATGTCGACCAAAGTTTTATTAAACCGCTCGGTCAGTCCATTTGTTTGAGGGTGATAGGCTGTTGTCATACGATGACCGATATTACACAATTCGACGAGAGCGGAAACAAGTTTGGATTGGAAGACAGCTCCACGATCTGTGATAATTACTCGGGGAGTTCCATGCCTTAGGAGAATTTCTTCGAGCAAGAACTTCGCTATTTCTTCGACTTCAGCGGTCGGTAAAGCTTTCGTTATTGCATATCTCGTTAAGTAATCAGTGCATACTATGATCCATTTGTTCCCACGAGTAGATTTCGGAAATCTTCCTAGAAGATCGATCCCATTGCGATGGAATGGTGCTATAGCTGGAGACATAAAAACTAAGCGTTCAGGAGGTCGTTGAGGAACGGATTTTCTCCTCTGACATTCTCGACAGTGCATTACATACCGAACGATATTTCTGTACATCCCAGACCAGTAAAAGCTTTTGCGGATTCTGTCATAAGTTTTCGCAAAACCAAGATGTCCTGCGGTGGGAGCGTTGTGGAAATGTGTTAATATGTGTGGAAATGTGTTAATATGTCCGCTTGTAGATGTTTTAGAATGACTGGCAGTCACGTTTTTCCATTAGGGTCAAAATTCTTTCTGTATAGTACTCCATCAGTTAATGCAAATTCCCTTTTATCCGCGTTAGAGCAGTTATTCGAAAGAATAATTTTTATGAGATCTGGATCTTTCTTCTGTTCAATTGCAAGGTTCACACTCCTAGTCACAGCTAGAAATTTCTCTGGCGTCTCAGTTTCTTCGTCTACTGGATTCCTCGAGAGTGTGTCAGCGTCCCTTTGCTTCTTACCGGTTTTGTATATCACTGAGAAATCATGTTCTTGAAGGCGAAGGGCCCACATTGCTAATCTTCCTGAAGGATACTTTAGATTCATAAGCCAGCATAGTGAATGATAATCCGTTACAACAGTAAAATGTTTTCCTAATAGATACGGCCGGAATTTGTTGATAGCCCATACGGTGGCAAGGCAATCCCGTCTGTGGTGGAATAATTCTTTTCGGCTTTTTTCAAGGTTCTTGAGGCGTAAGCTATAACTTTTCCGGCATTGTTTTGAATTTGCACGAGGACTGCGACATTACCATACCCACTGGCATCTGTATGAATTTTTGTAGGGGCGCTTTCGTCGTGCATTCCTAAGAGTGGATCAGAAGTGAGGGCTGACATCAGACTGTTAAAGGATTCGGACTCTTCAGGACCCCAATGGAACTTCGCATCACCTTTTAGAAGCAACTTCAAGGGTTCAGCGATTTAACAAAAGCCCCTAATAAATCTTCGGAAGTATTAGCAAAGTCCAAGAAAGCTTCGTATATCATGTACATTCTTTGGAGTTGGAAAATCGCTTACGGCTTTCACTTTGTTGGGATCTGGACGGACGCCACTACTAGAAACAAGATGACCCCGAAGATGAAACAAGATGACACTAGCAAGCGGCGATAATTTCGAATGCACTATTTTGGAATTTTATTTTTCTCTTTATGTGTAATTTTTAACAATGTTCTCTAAAGTATTTTGACGATTAAAATCATGCATTCGTGGCTTATTTGAAGGAGAAAATAATTCAAAAGGTGAGAGAAGAACTTCAAAGAAAAGCAATGGCTAAGCACATCATGTCGTCCCATTTGTTAAATTTAGCCACACGATCGTATTCTTTAAGCCATTTCAGAGGATCTTCTCCAGACACTCCTCGGAAAGTCGATGAGCTCCTTTGCTGCTGGTAGGTAGGAGTCAATACGATGGGCTTGGTCTCTTCCGACAGTTTGGTCTCTTCCGGCACTTTTGTTTTCTTTTTGCTGTCTGGAAAATAAAGTCCGTATTCGGGAGATTGTTCTCCTAAACGGAGACTTCTGCGAAGATCGCCACTGTTATTTATGTTTGCAAGGTTTAGTACGCCGCGCCTCCGCCAAAAATGTCACATAGATGTTCTGAAGAGCCAAAGTAAACACACGAAGTGAAGTAACAAACGTAGTTTATTAGCAGAACAAACTTACAATACAGCTACACTCGGCAGAGAACATACTCAAACTGAGGAACAAGTCGCTTATATACAATATTCGAATATTCCATAATACAAGATTAACATAAATTAGAATATTCTAGAAACTACTGGAATAAGAAATTAAATGTGCAAAGATAATTATAAGATTTTAGAGATAATTATTTAGAGTCTTTAAATTTACTTGCCCCCGGCTGGAATCGAACCGAGACCGTCTGGGTGACAGTCCAAAGACATACCTCTACGCTACGGCGACTGCGAAGCAAGCTGACTTTTTGGTAATTTATTTTTCTTAAAACAATTAGTAACGAATGTTTTTTTTTCTTTGTTTATTTAAAGAAATAAATTACTTATATTATATTTCAATAATTTTTTCCATTAAAAATAGCAAAAATTATTATTATTATTATTATTTTTTTTTTTTTGAAAAAAAAAAAACAATAACAAATTAGGAAAAAATACCTTTTTAGAAGCGTTTACTTTATATTGAAATTTCTGTCTAGGTGTTACACTTGATTCGCATTAACATTTGTATTGTAGTGCACAGATTCAGCTGATTAAAATATTTGTCTGCTAATCGATTAGGTGGTTGGTTGGATTAAATGTCGCTCTAATGCTGCGTAATGGGCAACTGGCGACGGTCTGGGACTCACCCCTAAGTATGATTCGGTGTCTACTAATCGTAAGAACACAAGTTCGTATCTCGTCATTGTGCATGATTTTGTATTTTTAGTAACAATTTTATATTATAATTACATGTAAAAAATAAAAATAAGAATATAAAAACCATTTTTAAACTGATAAAAATAGTTACATCCCTATTCTAAAATGAAATGTTCAAGGCACTGAGCCCTTTTAGACGCAAAGTTCCATGAAAAAATTAAAAAATGTGAGAGGCCGGTTAATTAATCTTGCTGCTGTTTTGGGTTCATTATGACCTAAAACCAATAATCATGAATTTTTTTTAATCTCAAATACTTGGCAACCTTAGAAATAATCTGGTGTGTCACTCACACGACTTTCTCTTACCCTAAATTTAATACTATATATGCAGGTTGCAGATTAAGAGGTAAGATAACGAGTACTGTTATGTAAACCTGTGTTAAACAATTCAAATTAGGCCTCGGAAGAGTTTTATATGATAATTGCCCCCCTCAACCACCCGTATCAATTATGCACCTACATTTATATAGAATTCAATTCGGTTATTAAAAAATAACTCTGTTTTTTAAAAATAATTTATTAAAATTATTACTTTAAAAATTTTTCTTTTATGATAATGCAGACTATTTCCATATTAGAGAAGTAGTATAACACCAAATATCCAAAAACAGTCCATTTTATTCTCGATATTTAAAAAAAAAAAAAAAAAAAAAAAAAACGATTTTTTTTTTTTTTTTTTTTTTTTTTTTTTTTTTTTTTCGTTAAAAGCAAAAAAAAAAAAAAAAAACGTTAACTTTGTTTTAAATTATTGCAGATCGATCGTTCAACCATTCATTTTAAAGGTATTGGCGAGATCTTTTGAAAGATACCCATCATGAAAATTTACTCCCCTCGAGGGGGGACCCCCTCCTCTATTACAAAAAATATATTTTCGTTTCATTTGGTTTAGTGCAGTCTATAGACATTAAACTCTACTTACCTGCGATTTCCCCCATAGACGTAATGTATTAGAATTCTCTTGATTGTCCCTGTACACGAACCATTTGCTTGATCTTAACGAAAAGCTTACTGTAGCATCCGTATATGATACACATTTAGAATACCAAGTTTGAACTTTCTGCCATAATTTGTTTTTTAGATATGTTGATAACAGATAGACACACGCACAGACACACACACACAGACCATTTGCTAAAAACATGATTTTCGTATTCAGGGGACCTCAAAACGTGTAAATATAACAAAATCTCGCATTCGAAAATGTGACCCAAAAACAATACTTTCTCTACATTATGGGTAAGAGAAAGTATAAAGAATCGTTACATTAAATTAGTTCAAAAATAGAAAATGAATATATGGGTTAGTTAAGAACATTTGGTTTATTTAAACTCCATTTAATCCATTAGAAAAGAAGTCCCATTTCAACCACTCGAAACAACAGCAATGTCAACAATATTACAACATTTTTAAATGTATGTAGGGTAAAGTAGGTTAATGATGCTCAGCGGGCAATCCCGCTCCCTTAAATATCTCCAAACAGAATAAAATTGAAAACGCACGATCCATACTATCAACGAGCAAACATTATTGAGCGTTCCTAGTAAGTATATAGCCATTGTCGGAAAGAACGTGTTTTTAAGTCCTCACGGTATTAGTTTGTTTTATTATAAAATTCTACAACATCTAACTTGAAAGTAAGATACGCTCTTATTTTCAAATGTTAATTTACTCATTACGTGTATAAAATATATACACTTTGCTGTACTTTCATGCTTTTATTTATTTTGGTAGTGCTTTGTTACACGCCAACTATAATGCTTTAAATCCAACATGGCGATGAAGACTAATGGCACTCACGTAAGCAGAATCAAACGTCAAACTTACAACGAAACGTAAGGTTTAAAAAATAATAATAATAACAATATATGACACCAGCTCAGAGGAAGACATTCATAAGTCGTTGCTGTGTGTTGATGATGATGATAATCCAGAAGACTTTCTTCTTAACGGACAGGACATGGAAACAGAAATCTGCTGTTTTGCGGAGAATTCGGGAGAGTTAACGAATAATAATTTGCTGCACAATATGTGTAAAGTGGTCGCATAAAGCTTTCAGTAATGTAATCAGACAACACAACTATATATGTGACTTTTGTCGTACTTAAATGCTGTATCCAAATTTTGATCGCAAGTACACTACCATGTCGGGCATTACCGCTCAATCCCTGGTATAGAATTAAGTAAACGATAAAAATGAACCTAAAACTTTTATGAAAAATTAATTGATTGAAAACTGTTCCTTATGCTTTAGTGTTGTGTTTCGTTAAAAATATATATACATATATGTATATATATATATATGTGTGTGTGTGTGTGTGTGTGTGTGTGTGTATGTGTGTGTATATGTATGTGTAAATTTGACTAGCTATTCATATTTTCTCTTAAGTGAGCGTAATTATCCTACTTTTTCCTACTGTTGAATAATAATGGTTAAAGATTTCGGTATGAATGAACATTATTTTCTGCTGTCAATAGGATATAATTTTTTTTAACTATTTTATTATTGACATGTATAGGTAATCCTATTAATTATAGTGTGAGTATTGTAGGTTAATTCATAGTTCTTCTAACTAACTATATATATATATATATATATATATATATATATTATCTCACAGATAATTTTGGCAGATGATCCTATGTCATGCATTCTACAATTTTTGCCGCAATATATATACATTAAAAAAGAATATTATTTGAAAGGCTAAATTACTAATAATTAATGAAATAAATATTATAAATACAAAAAATTTAACCTAATGTGGAAGAAAACACAGCAAAATAGGACGTGGAGACAGAAATCTTAGAAAAAGACATGTAAACAGAATATTAAAATTAAAAATAAAAATAAATGAAAAGCAAGATAAAAAAAAAAAAAAAAAAACAGACAGAAAATTAAAATTAACCAAAAAAATATTGAAACCATCGTCAGTAAAGCCCTTAGTGTAGGGCAGAAACAGAAATACGTTCCAAGAACATTATTATTATTATTTTTTTTTTGACTGGATTTTTAGCCTGTTTTTAAATTTTTAGTCTGCATTCATTTTAATTTTTTACGATATATGTACACTAATACTTTAGACTAGAAATTATGAACAGTAGCCACTGGCTACTAGAGTCATAAAAATGGTCGTTACTTTTGCAAATCTGACGGTCTCTTTTAGGTGTAAATGTAACGCTAGTTAGAAAAAAAAAATAAAAAAAATCCGCGCTTTTTTTTTTATAAGCTGATCCCCGAAATACGTGAAAATTTTGCGACCGATAAGTAAAATATAGAATAATGTCACCTTTAATTGTCGAAATTCCACACTTAAATTATATTTAATAAATCAATTAAATATCGGAATGTGCATGCGGTTATTGTATCGCTAATCGATGCTTTTTACACTTTTTTCAAATATATTTCCCGAAATGCGCTGCGATTTTTTCGTTTATTGAAATAAGAAATCACTTTAATGCTTATCGTCAAAATTTACGTTTAATAATGCACTAACGAAATTCGCAATTATTGCGTCACAAAATCGAAAAAAATTGCGCCATTTTTTTTAAAGTTATATATATCGAAATATGCAACAATTTTGCGACCTGGTATGTAAAAGCAGGATCATTTTGATGTTGGTGTTTAAAATTATCTTTCTTTAAAGCAAATTATTGCCTAAATAAGTAATCTTGTGTTCCTTTATCGATGAATTTCGTGCTTTATCAAATCTATTGCCCGTCATTCGCAATATTTTTACTATATTTTCTCAATATATGTCAAAATTTATATCTAAAATATCACAAAATTTCAAAAATTCGAGATTATTTCGTCACTAAATGTTAAATTTCGCATTTTTTTTTTTTTTTTTTCGAAGGCATTTCCTAAAATACGCGATAATTTTGGGGCATATTATGGAAATACGGAAATATTTCACCACTAATTCTTAAACTTCATGTTTAATAACGCATTTGATTTCATGAATGGTTTGTAGTTTTGCCGTAAATTGGAAAAATTTTGCCTTTTTTACAAAGTCGTTCATCGAAATATGCTATAATTTGGTCGCCCATTATTAAAATACGAAATCATTTCATAATTGAATGACAAAATTTACTTTTTGTAACACAAATGTTTGCCGAAATTGATTTTTTTAATTATAACATGTTCGCCACTTTATGATAGACATGGCCACTAACATGGCTTTCACTTTTTAGTAGCCATTGGCAATGAAATTTTCGTCCGTTGGTGACTGGCGGCTGATAATCTAGAGATCTATACAGAGAGATAGATAGATATAGATAGATATAAATATAGATAGATATAAAATGATATTTCTTTGTATCACAGACATGAATGTTTTAAAACTTTTTAACATTTATCATGAAACTTTGCATTAACATGTTCTTTATATCTTGTTTTATCAATTTTTTAGTGCAATTAAAAGCATTTTATGTGTCTCAGAAATACTTATAGTGTAACCACGTTTCCTACGCCTAGCAGTGAGGACGAGTAGAAAATCTCGGAGGGTTTCCAAGTTGACCAACAGGTTTGAATTGAGTAAACATCCAGTCATTCGGTATTCCATTATCGCTTATTTTCTCTCAACGAAAAGCTTGTCTCCCCTATTTTACTAGTGGACTCGTTGAATCCGCACTTGCGCAGAGGCTAACATGGTCGCAAGAAATGTAATTAAAGAGTAACTACTCATATTTTTATTTTTATTCATTTCTAAGTTTCGCTAAAAGATAAACCAATTGTTTTAACGTAGATTTTTTGTTTTCTTTATTTATTATTTAATCACATTTCTAACTATAAAAGATACAATGCTTCGATAAATGCATCTGATTACATAAAATTTAAAGTTATGTAAATTTATATCTTTATCTACAATTACGAAATATACGCTTAAAACATCTTTACTTAATGTACTTTTTAATTTAATCAATCTAAAAAATTCGTTTTGTGTGTCTGGAATAGTGCAGTGTAATTCCATATTGTTATTTAATTATTGTTTTGAAAAAAGAAAAAGTTTTAAAAACGTTTTTACATTTTTAAGGAAATATTAACTTGTTAAAATTCAACTAATCAGCTAAATTAACTTTTTTTAATGTCGCAAGATTGAATATAATTAACGGATAAAAAAACTAATTAGTCATTGTTACGTAATAATTTAGAATAAAAATATGCACATTTTTACTTTAATGAAATTAACGCACTAGATTCAAGTGTATTTTTTTTTCTGTTGAGCGCTATTCAAACTTCAAAGAAAAAATATTTATAACAAAAATATTTATAAAAGATTATTTTTTGTACTGTAATTTATATTAGGGTACGTTCCTAATTAGCAGAAGTATTTGATTTTATTTAATTGTACACACTATATTAGGGTACTTTTTCAAATAATAGTATTATTTATGTAATATCTGGTCACTTTATTTAAATGAATCACTTTTATAATAATAAGTACCATTTTTTTTTTCCTATCAATATTAATAAGTCTCGAAAAACAGGAACTGTTATCGTTATCTACAAATGAATACCTTTTTAAATAATTCATTTGTAAAATATAACCATGCAATAAAGACATTCTTAAAAAATAATTTTTCTTTCTTAAGAAAAGAGCTTGTATTTATCATACACAAGAATATATATATATATGTCTATATGTAGCATGCAAAAAACATCTGATATTGTATTATAATTTAGTCTGGGTGAGATGCTTTCTCCCATCAATTAAAAAAAAAAAAAAACAAGAAAAAAAAACTCTCAAAATGTACATTAATCAAAATGCCTCTTTAATGTCCTACAAATTTATCCCTCCACAAATTACTTGTAGTATGGCAGAATTCACATTTTGAAATCTTGAAATCCGACCCAAAAGTGTTATAGCAGGTAGTGTTTGCAAGGAAAATTTTCAAATAATGGAACTGTTTTTATTTGCAATTTCTAAAGGAAATGTTTTTAAAAGCACCTCGGTTATAGGAACGGGGATAGAGTCTTAAGCTAATAATCGAGGAATTGTGGTTCAATACTCGAGTGGGGAAAAATTGCTGTATAAATTAATGCTGAATGGTGCTCGAAAAAATTTGTTGCGGCTGCAATATCCTGCATGTTCCGTAAAATTTTTACCTCTGAGGTTTACCGAATTAGAGGATCAAAATTGTGATTGCATTTCTCCAGTTCACTCCAAAGTGTGAATCGCAGAACGTCGCTAGATGCCCATTACATTGCTCTAATGCAACTTTAAACCCAGTAATTTTTAGTGAGTGTTTTTAAAAGTAATTTATGCAAGGAAATTTCTCAAATGATTGAAGTGTTTTCGTTTGCGACTTTTAATGGAAATTTTTGAAAAGTATCAAAAGTATGTTTGGTGTCCCTTTGTCAGGTATTGCAGGCACGTGTTTCAATATTTCGCCGGGAATCAGTCTTTAGTCAAACTCTTGCAGTGGTAAACTCCATCCCTGGAGCAGCAACTGTGTCAAGTTTTGTTCGAATTGGTTCAGTAGTTTGGGAGGCGTTGTAAGATATACCCCTCACATGCATACGAGGATTTTTATTTATATTAAGATGATACATGAATATGTTACAAGTTTAATGGTGGAAGAGCTTTTATATTTTTTCCAAAACAATGTTTTTGCCTAAAAAATAAATATTAATGTATATTTTTGTGTATTA
Source organism: Salticus scenicus (assembly GCA_963930645.1). Classification (NCBI taxonomy): domain Eukaryota; kingdom Metazoa; phylum Arthropoda; class Arachnida; order Araneae; family Salticidae; genus Salticus; species Salticus scenicus. The sequence continues at coordinate 161,213,425 of OZ005653.1, read as the reverse complement.
ATGTATATAAGTATATATTTTTTTATAATATAGGGTGTTTATAAAGTCCCGGACCCATTTTGATGTTTAATAACTCATAAAATAATTAAGATAAATTAAAATTAATAACATAAATGGTTAGATAGACTCAAAAAGTTTCATGACCCTTGTCAATGACCCTTGTCATGACCCGGAAAATATCAAGTCGCTTGTCAATTTCACGCCAGGTAGCGGCAAGCATGTCGGCATCCACAGAGGCTATTGCGGTCATAATTCTCCCTTTTAGGTCATCAATGTTCGACACTCTCCTCCTGTAAACATTGTCTTTTACAAATCTCCAAAGGAAAAAGTCCAGCGGCGTTATATCAGGTAATCTGGGTGGCCAAGGAATTTGACATCTTTGCCTAATCCATCTTCCTAGAAAATGGTCATTCAAAGAACCAAGAACGATGGTACTCCAATGAGGTGGTGCACCATCTTGTTGCAAAAAGACATGTGGCTGAAGCTCTTCTAGTTGTGGAAATATGAAATTTTCCAACATGTCTATGTATACGACTGATGAGACCGTCTTTCCTGTAAAAAAGAGAGGCTCAATGACTCGGTCGTGCATTAGTCCACACCACACATTAACGTTTGGGGAATCCCTTTGGGCCTCACGGTATTCATGGGGATTTTCAAAAGAGTCAAAGTGTCAAAAAAAGTCAAAAGAGAGAAAAATGCAATTAATAAGCAGACGATATTTAGAAAAGTACAGATATTTAGACTGGAAAATGAAATTATCTGAAATTAACCACACGCGCATACGATATTTACAAAAGTAAAGATATTCAAACCTGAAAAGAAAATATATGAGTTATTCCATCAATAAATGCCATAAGTTTGTTTATATCTTCATTATTTTATGAGTTATTAAACATCAAAATGTGTCCGGGACATTATAAACACCCTGTATATTTATTAATTTTCTTAATAAAAGTAAGAATATGATAATTTTATAGATAAATTTCATTTTTTAAACGGAAGTTATGAGAAAATATGTAAAAATTTAGATGATTAATAGTTTTTCCGACAATACATTTAATCATTAGGATTCAACTGTTCTTTCCCTATTTACGGAGATGATTTACAGACCATTGTATTGGGTAACAAAAACCAAAAACAACAAAGAACTAGACATTTTCTGTTAACCTCATAAATATAAAAGTAATGAGCCAAAAAGGTTACAAATTCTCTAACAGTCTACAAAAAAGTACATTAAATATAAGCGAATAACTATTAGTTAAAATAAACAATACTGATTTTGTAAAAGTTACGAGTATTGTTAGTCATATATATATATATATATATATATATATATATATTAATTGTACGATTTATAAGTTTTCAGAATGTAAATATAAGGAATTTTTCTAATAACAGAAAAGGTTACTAGAAAAACATAATTTAAAACCTATGTAGAACCAAACAAACTGAATGGCAATCTGAAATATTATTTTTTTTTTTTTTTAAATTTACTTTGCTAAAACAAATAAGGGTTCAAAATTGAATGTTAGTCTGCACAACATTTAATTTAATGCAAATGATCAACATTGCAATTTTCGTGCAACCATTTCTGCATTTGATGCACTGAATCAAATCTCACTTGAGACCTTTTTTACCGTAAAAGAAATTTTTACATACAGAACAAAAATCATCATCATTATCCTCATTGAAACAGTCATCACTGGAATCCAGAGGAATTTCTTCACTTGAGGAACACGTGCTTACACTTCTCTTTTCTTGTATTTTTTCGAAGGTTTCTATTTATTTATTTTACCTTTTACTGGAATTTTAGGTTTGTTTTGCCTTTTTGTCTGCATAGTTTTTCTCCTCTCTGATGCAGTTAAGACCACAGCTGTTTATTTCTCACGCCCTGATGGTTTAGGTTTTCTGACCAGAAGAACAAGGCTGATTGCTTCTAGATTTATCGTTTTCTGTGAGGATGGAGGCAACTGCTGGTGACAGTCTGGCCTCTTGCTCTGGTGGTGGAAGCAAATTCAGATGTAAGCCCACATGATCTGTTGGGGAAAGAAACTGCTGGTGTAGACCTATTCTCATTTTCGTCATTTGTAGAAGCAACAGCTGCATCATCGCTAGAACAATTGCCTCCTAAACTAGATGCCTTCCGCGTGGCTCGAAAACTTGGCAACAGTTCAAGCGGTAGACAGCGCCATCTGGTACAGATAGCGGGACTTTTTTATTCAACTGTCACCAATAAATTTAAGAAGTGATACATGAAATATATAACCGACGTTTCTTGGATTCTATTCGCATTTTATGTATATCAAATCCCACTTTTACAAATTTTTGGTGGCTGTTCAATAAAAAAAGTCGCGCGATGTGTTCCAGGTAGCGCTGTTTACCGCTTGAATTGTTGTCAAGTTTCCGAGCCATGCGGAAGGCATCTAGTTTAGGAGGATATGCTAGAACCATCAGAGGTAACAAGCGAATGATCTGAGAGTGATCGTGGATTATAGGGCTAAATCCCAGCAGCTGTAAAACTACAAATTCCATTTCTTACTGTGGAGGCCTTGCTCTAAGACGTATTGAGGAGAGATCCAAACTGAAGTCTTGAAATTGTATTAAAATAATATTATAATAATGGTAATTATTATAATATTACAATTATAGTTATTAGTTTTATTTACATTCTACGCTATAATATATAGTATACAGGATAATTTTTTTGAACAATGTTGCGTCTTAACCACAAGTATCAGTTGAAGATGCCGCACACACTTATTTTCGTATTGCTACAATGTTAAAGCCGCTTCTGCTTGTCTTGTGTTAGTTATACAATAAGGAACTCACTTCTATTGATATTATCTTATCTTTATATATATATATAAAGATAAGATACTGAACTCCTCCTAAACGGCGTGACCGACTTTGATGAAATTTTGTTTGTATTTGAATGGATACCTAGATGGTTTAGATTCACAACTGGAGGCAGTAGGTGGCTCTGCGATCGAGTTATAAGATTTTTTTTCCTATTTTTTGAGGATGTTTTGTTTTTACTTCTTTTAGATTTTTCGCATATCAAAACATAATTTCCTTTCCTCTACCAATATTTTTTAAATGAAATAATAATAATATTAATATTTATAATAATAATATGTTTGTGAGTAATTTACCGTTAAACCCTTCTGTCGAATTCTGTGACATTAGCAATTTTATTTCCAATTTCAATTTAATTTGAAATTTCAATACATGCGCTCCTCTCAATTTACCACATTTTGAAAATGTGCGATAGAGTTCTAGGATTTTTCATTTCTTTTCTTTTCTTTTTTTTTTTTTTTTTTTTTTGGGGGGGGGGGGGGGGCATATTAGTCAGACTCGGTAGTTGGTGCTGCATTTGGATTCTAGGAACCTTTTTGTTTGTTGTTGTTGCTTTTTCATATATTTTCATAGCTTTATGTCGTTATATTACATTAAAATTGCTAGAATTGCGTGCTTAATTATGAAATAACGTTTTAAATAAGTGTAATTAAAATAAGTGGAAATAAAGTGTAATTAAATTGCGAAAATTTGCAATGTGCAGTATTAAACTGTGTGTTTAAAATAAAATGTTTTAATGATGTATAAACGTGCATTCAATAACATTTAAATTTACACCCCCATGGGGGGGGACCTCTCCCAAGGAACAAAGCATTGCTCCTACATGCACAAACATTTTTTTCCTCGTTTACTACTACTATTATCAATAATCCATGTTTATTTTACAATGGCACGTTAAAAAGCACTCTCATTATGTACATTTTACGAAATTTTGTCCTATACTGTCATATTAAAAATTTAGAAAATATGGTGTTACAGCGCGATTGATCCCAAAACCTAATCAGAGCCAATTTTTGTCAGGTTCCAACTAAATGCCAAGGTTAGTTAAATTTCGTTCATTGGTTTGGGAGATAGAGCGTTCACAAAATTTATGAAGCACACACAAAAACACACAAACAGACATTTTCTAAAAACAGTCAAATCGTGTTCAGAACATCTCAAAACGAGTAAATCTATTGAAAACTGGAGTTCGAAAATTTTCACGAATCCAATATTTTCTTCTTATGTATATAGAAGAAAGTAAATGAATGAAAAAATAAAATAAAATAAAAGAACCATTAATTTAAGTGAAAAACAAAAGCAAAAAAAAAAATCCTGCGAATATATTTATCTACAAATATTCAGATGATTTATGGTCACCAGTAGTAAATAAATTTTAAAACAAATAGACGCCAACGACTTAAATAAATATTGATAAAGAAAAAAAAAATGACAAAAGAAAAATACTTTAAAAACAATTTAGTACTTTTCCCTTTCTTAATATTTATAAATAATTAATGATATAGAATGTCACAAAAATGAAAGATCTGAATAATATATTTCAGAACTACTACTTTTAACATTATCTTTCACCTGTCATCCCGATAGTTAAAAGGTAAAACGGTATACAACAAAATAAACAAGTATTTCTTTTCGAGTAAAGTGAAATTAATGGTAGAGTGTTGTGTAGTTGATTCAGCGGGTCTTTAAAAAGAATAATTTACTTTTATTCTAAACAAATAGCAGATTTTTTAACCATTTATTTAATTATTTATTTTTATGAAATTTTGTTTTGGTACACGCCCCTGCTAGTATTTATCTCTGCTTTTTATAGAGGAAAATTAAAACATTTATTTTTTAATTTCGTTAATAAATAAAGTTTTTATATTTTACTAAGATATATATATGTGTGTGTGTGTGTGTGTGTGTGTAAGCTGAGACCGTGAGACAAAGCGCCGGGCTGCGAACCCAAAGGTCGTGAGTTCGATGGCACGCAGGAGCAAGTGGTTAAAAATGGCTTTTGTTTTATTCTAAATTGTTTATTGCTTATTTATTAATTATGTTTATGTTAATTATTCAGTTAGTTATTCAGATTCTGTTCTAGAAGATTCAGGAACTGTATATAAGCTGATGTGAGATTCAGTTGATTTCAAGAATAAAGTCTCGAGTTGAGTTTTAAGTGCTTTGTGTTATTTTTCTTTAGTATTTCTGCACAAACAGTTATATAAGCCTAATCTACATAAAAATACATATATTGATCTGAATATATCATGTTATTGGTAGAACAACAAAAATTGGGGCAAATAAGGTATTTTAAAGAATTTTGAAAATAAAAACTGCGGCGTGTTTTTCCAATCTACACTATTAAATCTAGATTTCATTCTCTCTGTTAAAGATATAGCGGCATCCATTCCTTATGAGAATGTTTGGTAACAATAAACATATATTATTAGTCTTATAATCATTTATTCAATTTCTGAAACATTTTTATGTGTTTTATTGGAGACAAAGTACATATAAAATTCTTTTTAAAAAATCTATACTATTGTAAACATTATGAAATGTATAATCCAATGTAGTTTGTTTGCCCTATTAATTAGGCTACTGAATATAACATACATTATAGATGAAAGGAAGTAAATAAATAACAATATTTACTTATTAACACTTCCAAATAATGCTTAAATGTAATTAAGACTTCAGTTTGTTTATCCGCTCTTTAAATTTTCCGTACATATTTTAATAATTCCTTGGAAATGATATGTGGTATTCAGGTTTACTCTAATTTGTTTATTATTGAAAAAGTATAACTTGCATAATTAGTTTGTTTACGGGGGCACATAAGGAATGTGGTTTCATTGCGACAATGAAAGCTTCTTCATTAAAACATATTTAAAAATCTTTACATTGCACTAAATATAAAGAAATTAGCATGCATTCAAATGGACACACTAAAAGAATTCCTATGTATTACGACGTGAGTAGCATTATTGGTTTGTTTATGGGCTGCACAAAATTATTCTGTTATAATACTATGAGATATATTGCTAGATGTGCAATTTCTGTAATGTATAAGATAATACTAATAATAATAATGATAATTATTATTATTATTATTACTTTACAAACTTTTAGTACAAAACTATATGCACGCAATATTTCGATAATATATAGAGTAATGTAAAATTAATCTATATTGATATATACTTATATATTTAGCCGTATCCCAAATTTTATTACCACTTTCTTTAATGCTTTCCAAATTCACTTGTTGGATCATATTCGTTGGCCTAGTCGTTTGTACTTTTTCTGTCTTTTTTCTCTGAAACTAATGATAATACGGACTAGGACTCCTTAGAAAGCCCCCCACATACAAAGTCCAACGCATGCCTTTGTCCCTAGTGTAGACAAATTGTATTGACCCACAACACCAACTTATTTTGTATTCAGTAGAGTTTTTCAAAGTTTAATAATATATAATCAGTAAAAACAATAATTATATTCACATGTATTTCTAATGTAGTCTTAAATTATTAAAAATAATTTACGAGATATATAATGGCTGTGAACATAAAACAAACTTTATTAGCCTTAAATAAAATTCGCATAAAAGGAAAAAAGAAAAATTCAAAAGTAATGCGAGGAAAAAAAAAAAAAGTATTTTTTCTTAGTTATCAAGAGAAAATTCAATTTTCTTAGAAAAACTTTTTTTTCTTTAAATGGCTTTTCCAGATTAAGTTAATCAAAAATAAAGGAGTGAAATTTTGAAGTCGTTGTGATTCGCCTCTTTTCATTAAGATACTTTAATGTGTTTACTTTAATGCTTTCAAAGAAATGCTTTTTTGACAGCTTTAAAAGGATTGTATTCGATTGGGATTTATTTATGTTTTAACTATAAAGTATTGCTTTGTATTTTATAGTCATAAATGGCAAAATGCATAGTTATAAATGAGATAAAATAAACGAATTTTACTTTAATGTTTAATTCAAAACAATAAAATTTAGAAAAATATATATATATATATATTTTTTTTATATCAGTGTTTATCTCACGATGTTTTGCAATACTGCTATTTATAAGGTCTGTAACTATTTTTAACAATGAAATTTTCAGTCTAAATACTTTTACAGTATTTATTTTTTATCTAGTTTTTAAAACTTATTATTGTTATTATTTTTAAGATCATAGTAAATTTCTATAACTTTTAAAAAGGCAAAAATATTATGTCTGCAAGTGACACTCTGAATTTTAAAGCTAAAACATTTCATTAGTTTTAGATTTCCTGAATTAATGTACTAGAAACCTATAAAAAAGTTATCTATGTAGTTTTTTGGATAAATTTAAATTATTCTTGTGAATAGTACATTCCCTTCTGCATAAAAATGCTTTTCTATATAAGCATAGGTGATAAGAAGGAGAAGATATTTTTTTATTTATTAATTTTTTTAATTTTTTATTATTATTAAGTGCGAATTAGACAATGTCAAATTAAAAATAGTTTAAAATGACTTTTAATTTTGTAGCTTCGTTTCAACTATCATTTAGTTTTAATATTTATGATATTAAATAAAGCTGAAATCGTATTTTGCAATAAATGTTTGTGTTTGCATTAATTTACAAACTTTTAATTAATCATGAACTGTTTTTAAGCATTTTAAATTATTAACTAAGGACACTCACGAACTGTGACACACCGATCGTAACCAAACTATATAGGAAGTTAAAGAGTACGAAGATATATACTCCTACCAATTTATATCGCCAAATGTTACTTCAGAACAGAGGTATTTGCGTTCGAAGTTGGTACAATTTTTTTCCGATATTATGACATCATTTAATTTATCTACCTGAGTTTGCTATTTTTTTTTTCCACCACGCGCTGTTCATTTATTTATTTAAGTTTTATTTCAAATTGCTTGCAAGAAAGACTGTAGACGTATGTAAAAAGAAAAGAAAGAAAGAAAGAATTCCAGAGCAAGAAAGATGTGCACGTGTAGACGATTCAAAAATGTAATTTAAACAAATAAATCAACAGCGCGTGTTTAAGGGGGGGGGGGGAGGAACAAATAGAAAAGTCAAATAGCTAAATGGAAAGACGTCAGAATATGGAAAAAAAAAATAGCTCCAGCTTCGAACATCAACACCTTTGTTCTAAAGCAAAGTTTGCCGATATAAATAGGTAGAAGTGTATATCTTCATACTCTTATATATATACTGTTTGTAACCAAAGCTTTAAAGTTTGGTTATAATCGTTGTGTCACAGTTCATGGGTGTTCCTTGTAAGATGTCGAATTGTTTAAATCAATATTTGCTGTTTTCTTTCTTTCTTTTTTTTTTCCGATTAATTTTGGATATTAGAAAAGTAAAAAAAAAAAAATAATATTTTTAATTATCTATAAAGCAGAGGTTCATAAATTTTCTTCAATATGAACGTATTTAGTAAGGATATTTGTGCCTATGAGAAAGTTTTATCAAAGATATTCAGTGCAAAAAACTTGTTTCTTGCGAAAACTTTGTTGGGATTCCAGCAATTTTAATAAGATGAATTAAAAACGTATAAAACTCAGATATCATATATATTAATTAATATTATACTGGGTGTGGTGGAATAAGTACGAACCTCGCCTTATTACTTATCTGACAATCATCACTCAACTGAGTCATCATAGTTATTTGTTTAGACTTACATTTGTTATATTTAGCCTTGAAATTGAGGTGGTTATCAAAATAATTGAAATACTTGTGAATAAAAGTAACATTTAAGAATACACTTCTTAAACATTAAAATATTATCCTAGCCACCATTTTTTTTTTTTTTTTTTTTTTTTTTTAAGTATAAAAAAATATATAGCATGTTATGTATGAGATAACATTAATAAAGTTGCATGTGTCTTCGATTTTTCGTTAAAAGAGTAAAATTTCAGACTTCAAAGACTTTAAAAGAGGACAAAATTTAGGAGCCTGACTTGCTGGAACAACTGTGACCGAAACGTCGTAGCTTTTAATCGTTTCCTAGAGGTACGGTGTCTACGGTCAAGACTACACACAGCTCGGCAAGAAGAGCTTGGCAAAGTAAAATAGAAGACGGGAGAAGAAGCTGAGTGAAAGAGACGGACGGGTATTGAAACGGAATGTAATGTCTAGGAGGAAAACAACTGCAGCCAAAGTGACCGCTGAGCTCAATCAGCATCTGGTTTCTCCAGTGTCAATAACTACAGATAGGAAGCACCTTCACAAACAAAAAAAAATGAGATTGTTATTATACTTTCTATTCGTAGTTTTTTTTTTTTTTTTAGTAATTTGTATAACAGTGACACTTTTATAATTTTGAGAAATTACTTGAATTTCCTTCTAATACAAAGTGGCTATGTTAATATTACACTCCGCAATTTTTTGGTAAGGAAACTAAGTTTTGCATGTGGATTTTGAATATAACTTTAGATTTGTCCTATTTCTTAAACTATTTTGTTTGTCGCTCTTGGTTACACTTACTCCTTCAATTTTGCTCGTGGGGTAAATGTAACCAAGGTGACTAACCTCGCCCTAAACATTTTACTAAATCAATTGTATTTTTTTTTTTTTTTTACTTTGTTCTTTAAGTTATGTCTTTTTTTCAATGAAAACTAATATCCTGATCTTTCTTTAGGTTTTGTTGGAGTGTTAAATAGTTTAAGAACTGAAGTGCTAGTTGGAGGCGTATGAAAAAGTTTGCGATTTGGTAATGAGCTGATATATTTAAAGAAATCAAAAAGTCTCCGTGTCAGGAAAATTTTCCCTATATGGACATTTGCTCTACATAGAGGGCTGTTCAAAAAGTATTGAACCTTATTATTTCCAGCGTAAACCACGCAGCGTGAGAGGTTTTCTTTAGTGTAGATGTAGAGGGGATACTCATGTGCAGTCGTAAATTTTTTCCCACCCTCAGAAGTCGCTGGCAGTCAGCCAACGAATGAAGACGTGTAGTGTGTAGTGATTGGTTGTCAAATTTTAGTTTTTGTGAAATAACAGAAAAACTGAAGCAGCGATTTTGCCAAATGTTTGGTGATACATTAGCTGAAACCATTCGCAAGATTCAGCAGGCTTTCAGAGTCGATACCATGAGCGCCTCACGCTTAAAGAAGTGGTACAACCACTTCAAAGATGGCCGCACATGAGTGGACTGTGAATCGTTCAGGTAGGCTCTTTAACAAGTCGGGATGACATTGTACAGTCATTGAGCAAGTGCCGACTGTTTCAGGAGGTCCTTCGTCGACTTCGTGGTGCTGTGCGATGTAGACAATCGGATTTATCGGAGACAAAAACTTTGAAGCTTCATCGAGATAACGCGCCTCCTATTCTGCTCATTTGATTCAGACCTTCTTCCCCAAACTCAATATTCCTGTGGTTCGTCAGGCTTCCTACTCAACCGACATGGCTCCCTGTGACTTTTGGATATTTCCCAAGCTAAAAATATCACTGAAAGGGACACGATTTGAGTCAAGAAAAGACATTATGCGGTATGTGACGGCAGAGTTGCTCATCGTTTCAAAAACTGCGTTCCCGAAATGTTTCTAACAATGGCGGGAACGTCGAGAGAAGTGTATGCTTTATTAAGGAGACTAGTTTGAAAGGAATTAGTGTTTTGGATTTCCAAATCAAAAAATGCAGTTTTGTAAACTATAGGTTTGATACTTTTTGAATACACCTCGTATATCTTAACAAACTTAATAAACTTAGTAGACTGTGGTTACACTTACTTTAAACCATACGGTAAATAGAACCATAAAATGCATTTTTTTTTTCTTTCTTTTCTTTTCTTTCTTTCTTTTTCTTCTTTTTTTTTTTTTTTTTTTTTTTCTTACCCATATGTAATAGAGAAAAATATATTTTGGTGTAAAATTTTTGAAATTGAATTTTTATTATATTTACACGTTTTGTGATCCTCTGATTTCGAAAAACCACTTTTTAGCGATTAGACTGTGCATCTCTGTAGTCCTGTTATCAGAGTAACTGAAGAACAAATACCAGCAAAAAATTCATATTTGGTATTCTAAATCTGTATCATATAGGGATTCTGGATGAACTTTTCATTGAGGTCAGGTATATAGTTCGTCAACAGAGGCTTCAAGATAATTCAAATACATGTATGGGCAAAATTCCTGATAGAAAGAATGAAACAACTATTAGTTGCATTAAAAAAAATGAAATAAACATGCATATATTTTAAATGTATAAAATCATGTTTATTATAAAATATCGTTTGAATATCATTGATTATTCTTTTAAAGGGCTACCAAAAAGAATTTAATTATATTGGGGCTATATTTGGTAATAGCTGAAAATGCATTCTAGGTTGTATTATGTGATTTTCATGTAGGACTATGCAATGGGATGTGTAAAAAAACTTATAGATAATATATAAGGTTATTCAATATTAAGCGAAATCATTCTTTTTTATTTAATGTATACGATGGAAGTGATTTACGAAATTTTAAATTCTCGACGAACACTGCCCTAAAATCTAAATTAATTTCTCATACCCATTCTTTAGCAATAAAAAGTGTTTTTTTTTTTTTTTTTTGAAGTTCAATTCTCAGCTCTGTATTTTTGTATAATACCGCATTTTGAGGTCCCCTCATTACAAAAGTCAAGTTTTTAGCTATTTACCTTTAAATATGTGTAATATAAATATAACTTAAAAACAAATAATTGCAGAAAATTCCAATTTGTATTTTGAAATTCTTATGAGGTTGCCAGTTGAACAGTTTGATCATGATTTAATAAGTATCAAAGAGTAATGCAGTTAAAAATGCCTAGATAATTTAAAATAAACTTTGAATTTCAATAAAAGCCTTGATTTTTTTTTTTATTATTATTATTTAAATGTAGGTACCTATATTTCAACGAGTGAATTTGGGAAAAATGGCAGCGTCCTCACACAGATTTATATGTCAAATGTTTCTAAAACTACTTTCAATTGTTTATAAAGCAGATTCCTGTACAGTACTTTTTATTTTACCCTTTAATATAGAAACTCTCTTTGTAATATTAAAATGCAAGGTAAAATAAAGTCGTGCGAGTTACACACCAGATTGTTTTTAGTGGCACATATTTATATTATAAAGAACTTGTATATTTTTAGAACTAATTACTTGTAGTTTATGCCTGTATTTTTTTAGAAGTGTAATTATGACATAGAATAGGACAAAACATAGTCACACTTTGTCCATTTCACTCTAAATACTTTTTTTATAAATAAATAAATAAATAAATAAACATAAATATATATATAAAAATATTCAAAGATTTAAAATTCAATATTATTTCGAAGTTTAATTCTATGACCTTACAAAATAATTTAAAGAAACGGGAATAGAATCAATAAAAATTACAACGTTAATAACGCCGAAGAGAAAAAAAATATGGGAAGCTTCCCACATTTTTTTCTCTTCGGCATTATTAACATAATTTTTATTGGTTTTAATAATCGAGCGCCAAGTCTCCTTTTAATAAACAGGAATACAATTACTATCTTTTTTTTCATAAATGAAGTTGCAATTATATGATGCAAGTTTATTTAAGAAATAAAATACAAATTCTATTCCCGTGTCTTTAATTTGTTTTATAAAATCATAACATTAGATTTTAATATAACATTGGATTCTGAAAACTTTGAGTATTTGTCTTGATCAAATTTAATCTGTAAAAATATTTTGCTAATTAATTTAAGTATCCATTATTATCTACTTTTATAAGGAAATATTCTCCACCGTCAATCCTTCTAAATAACAAATAGTGAAATGTTTACTTTCCAATTATTCTTAATGGTACCTTATTAAGATTCATTTCTCTTTCCTTTTGAAAAACATCCACCTATAGAAAACTGGTTTTATAATTAATTTAATTTTCAATAACCATTTCCATCTTTGATACCTTTGAATTTCTACTTCTCACGTTTCCTTTATTTTCAAAGCTTTTAACTTAAGAAGTTTAACTATATTTTTGAATATTTTACATAAACAAATCTTAAAGTAAATGGCTAAATAAGCATTTATTCGGTTAATGAAAGCATCGGAGTAAGATTATGTTTGGTATTCATTTATTAAATTTTTACTATCTTATTTATGTTAGAAAGTATTTGAGTGACTGAGTTTAGAATTTATGTACATTAATTTATACTTAAGTATATGGCAATGCATCGTTTTAATGATATTATGTTATCATTTTTGAGTTATTACTATTTATTCTGCATCAAAATTCACAAAACAAATATTTCAGGATGTAAATTTGCACTTGATCGGTTTCTACAGTTATTGTATTAAATGTTAGTCATGATCTACTAATACATGACAATTCACATGTGTAACATTGATTACACGATTAACTTAAAATGTTTTGTGAAGTAATAAGAAGAAAACAATTGAATAATGCGCACTATTTTTAAAAAGAACTTACTAAACATTTTTGTTTCAGTATAATACTTATAACTAACTTAATTTACAAATTTCTAGAACATACTTTACAGTAAGGATTGCAAACAAGAAAACAGTAATTCATTGAAACAAAGCTTCCGTAGGCAAGATCTATCTATATAGGGAAAACCGGGGTTAGAAGAAGCTAGTTAGCACTCAAACTCGACTTCCTACCACAGTAGACGTAGAGTGCTGTCATTTTACAAAGAGGGAGTGTATGTAGAGGGGCATCATCCACCGCAAATTCAATATGCTTGGAAACGTCATGAAAGAAAAGTCTCTGTGTCACCATTTTTCTGACTGGTGAGTTAATATTTTCATCGTAAATTATTTTGCTCTGGTGAATCTGTAGATGCAATTCAGGCGCTCTTTATGGCGGTTTTCAAAAGTGTGGTCAGTTGTCGTTGCAAGCATATATCATAATATGATTTTTATAATGTTTGCAATTCTGTGGTATTCATCGTTTGTTGTGTATCCCTGTGGGGCTAGTTGGTGTAGTTAAGTGTGGGGTCAATTGGTATAGTTATAACCAAACAAAACATAGCTTGCCTTGCTTTAAGGATTGTTCAAAGGCTGAAGGACATCTCTAAAATAAAGAGTTTTCAACCTCAGCATCCGGCGAAGATGATGGTGTGAGTTTTCATTCGACAGTTTCTGCGAACTTCGGAGAAAACCTCAAAAAAGTGGCAAAATGTGACATACAATAAGACAAATAACGAATCAGCCATAAAATCATGAACCCCTTCACCATCCTTAATACAAAATAAATGAATATATAACCAGACTTGAAGTAGAACATAAATATTAATATTAATATTAACACAACGTTAAAGACGCCAATGTAAAACTTTTAAGCACAGACTGCAGTTTCAATAGCGTAAAGCATACCGTTATCAGTGCAGAATGACAAAGTGTCATTGTTCATATATATATATATATAGACAGGTAAGTGGATTTTAGAGTCAAATTAACAACCTATAGGAAATTAAGAAACTAGAGCTGTAAGCGAATAGGAATTTGGGAAGTAGAAAGTTAAAATTAAGAATATGTAGATTTTATTTAATTTTTCCAACAATCCGAGAGAGGGGGTACGGCAAAATCGCAATTAATGATATTTTTTTTTTATTTATAGACATAGAAAGCTTTTAGAAAACCAAATTAATGTAAGTATTTAGGCTGACAGATTATTTTAGCTGAATAAAATTTCAAATTATGGGTATTCTCCCACCAATGCTTAGCAATGGCTGATTTATTAATTTCTTGTTTCTGAATATAGCCCATGTGTTCTTTAAGGCGTAACTTGAGTTTATGTTTTGTTTGACCAATATATGATTGTCCACATTGACAAGTAATATTATATATACCCCCAGAGTTGTAAGTATCAATAGGGTATTTTAATCTAGAAAGGTCTAATTTGTTTGTGGGTGAGAAAATTATTTTAAAGTCATATTGTTTAAGAACTTAAGCTATGGCAAAACTAGATTTAAGGAAAAAAGGCAAAACAATAATCTTATTGAAAGAGGACCTAGAAGGAGCAGAAATATAAGCATTTTGTAATTTCATAACAGCTTTATCAATAATGGAAGGGTTGTAAACTCTGTCAATAACAGCAGCTTTAAGATATTCGATTTCAGAGGGGAAGGATTCAGGATCCGAACAAATGTTAAAGGTACGATTGACAAAAGTATACAAAGCGACCAATTTCTGGTAAGGTGGATGACATGAACAAGCATGGGCAGGTAATGAAACAGAAAACTTTTATGATAAAATGTAGTGCAAAAGCCTTTTTCGGTGCGAGAGACCAGCATATCAAGGAAATAAAGTATACCCATGTCCATAAATTAAGGATAATTCAGAATTACACAGAAATCGAAATTTAATGCAAAAATTTCACCTGTAGAAATACCACACATATCTTTAAGAATAATATGCAAATTGTAGGAAGACATTAGATGATGCCGATATGTTGTCACAATTACGAAAGTGTAAGAAATGGGTAGACAAGAATTAGGAGCAAAAAAGGAAAAATTTTCACAAGCATTCTGTAAGTTGCTCAGTACCACAACCGAGTAGATGATACAGAGGACGCATGTGGATGAGTTTTTTACGTGGTAAAATTATCGGCCGGCTGGAATGTGGGCGTACTCAGACAGAAGTATAGAGGGAACTTGGAATCTCCCAAAGTGTCGTCTCTAGGCTTTGGCAAAGATTCCAGAATGATGGAAATACTAGTCGGCGTTGCAGTACTGGTCGGCCCCGAGTTTCAACGCCGAATGACCACCGGTATTTGGCAGTACCTGCCAAAATAAGCAGATGGAACACAGCATCAGACCTGTCTCGTCATCAATCTGCAACCACGGGCTCCACAGTTTCAAGGTAAACCGTGTATAGACGTTTGGGAAATATTGGCCTATATGCTCGCAGGCCTGTCCGATGTGTTCCGCTTACGGCAACGTACTGTGGCCAGCGGCTAGCTTGGAGTAGAGAACATTCAATGTGGACAGCAGCACAGTTGGCTTGTGTGATGTTTTCCGACGAGTTCAGGTTTAGCTTGCAGTCAGATTCATGTCAGACTTCATATGGAGAACGCCAGGTACCTGTTTCCACCAAGACATCCTCATTGAACGACACCGCTAAGGTGGGGCAGGAGTGCTGGTTTGGGGGAATGAGACTGGGCTCCAGAACAGAGCTGCATGTTCAAGTCGGAACCATGACAAGCCAAATTTATCGGGACATGATTCGGGAACAACGCGTACACTTGTTTAGGGGTGCCATGGGCCCAGAATTTGTATTTATGGATGACAATGCGCGTCCTCATCGTGCAAACATTGTACACGGATGCCTACAATCTGAAGATATAACCCGTATGGAATGGCCAGCATTCTCACCGGATGAGCATGTGTAGGACATTCTTGGCTGACGATTTGCAGCCCGTCAACCATTTCGTACATGTGTATCGGAACTTCGGAGAGCACTGCTTACTGAGTGGAGTAATCTTCTCCAAGATCAGCTCGATAATTTAATATTAGCATGCCTAGGTGTCGTACGGACTGTATTTCATCACCTGGGTGACATATAATGTATTAACCATCATACCAACCATGTATTGTTAAGTTTTTGTAAGGGAGATCTTTTTTGTAATTGCGTCAGGGAGCAAATATCGTAGTTTTTATGAACGATATTCTACATCAACCACCTTTTGTTCTTGATCGTTTGTTTAATAAATAAGCTTTAAATGAAGCCATATTCGTTTTGCTTCTGATACTTTATTTGCTGCAGCTATCATTATCTATAATTTATGGACATGAGTGTAAAATATAGTTTTTAATTTCGTATGTAAATTAGATGTTTTTATCAAGTGAATTTATGATTTGTAATACGTCATCAATAATGTGCCAAGGCACATAAGTACCGCGAGAATTGGTGAAAGAGCGAGAGACCACGGCTAAACCTTGAGATTGTTGATAAATTTTACATTGAAAAGTAAAAGTAGTTTGAGATAAGTGCAAGTGCGTGTAAAAGAAATTAATTCTTGTGTTACAAAAATATTGTGATGAAACGCTTTTGGCTGCTTTTCTAGGCAGGAGAGGGCGCCACTGATCGATACATCGGGCTTTATTGTCATTTGGGATTCTTTGCTCTTTATATTGCTGAGCAACCTAATTTGAGAAGCCTCATACGAGGAGGAGATTAGGTCAACAATTTTTCTTCTCTTTTGTCCTTTGTAGTTACTCCCTGATGAAAAATCTGATTAATTTCTTCTACTGTTTATGTGCCAAGAAATTGTTTTCCTTTAATCATTTGAAGCTCTTTCTTCAATGCAAGAGACATCGTATTTTTCCACGATTAATTCAACTACAATGCAACATTAATGGTTCCCCATTTGTCAACAAAGCTGTTTTCCGATATCATTTCAACATTCTTCGTGCTGTAATAAAGGATACTCGTCATTATATTGCCAATGCCGAAAAATATTTATTTGGTCTTCATTTAAAGTTAGCTTCTTGTCTTTTCAATTTTACGTCTATTGGCTTTAATTCCTGGATTCATGCTGAAAATCTTTCTCAAAAGCATTCAAAAACTCTGCAATATAAATCTGATCGCCTTTTAATTTAATAGAAGTCATATAATTCTAACGAACTCCCTACTGTTAACCAAGATGCAGTCGTTAACCTTTCCAGCAGAAAAATGTCTAAAATTCAGCACTCTGTTCTTAAATTGAATTCTTATTCTGAGATTTCTAAACCTACTTCCTTTCTCCATTTAATGGCTTCTCTTAAAAAAACTTTCAGGAATTCTCGCCTTACAGAATCTCAGAAAGAAAACCTTCGTCATCTTATTCTTTCTGACGCTAATTTTAATTCCAACAACTTCAAATCTAACCTCAGTTCTGCCGAAAAACGTGCTTGGGAAGATTTAAAATCTAATGACGATATAGTCGTCACTGAAGCTGATAAGGGAGGACAAATTGTCATTCTGGATAAAAATTATTACGTTGAAAATGTAACAACTTAATTAATGATGGTCCATATAATCGTGATTTTCTCGTGACCCATCAACACAAGAATTAACTAAAATTAAATCATCTGTCAAGTTTTGATCTTTACTGTTAGATTCCACCAAAGCTTCTTTAATTCTATCTATATCCAATTGTGCTAGATTTTATGCCCTCCGTGAAGTTCATAAACCCGATTTCCCATTTTGTCGTATTTTTCCCAATATCGGTACTGCTTCTTACCGTTTAGATATATTTCTCACAAGTATTTTTCCTCTACTTTCTGCCAACTCCCATACTGTAAAAAACTCCACCAGCTTTGCCAAAAGTAATCAAACTTTCCATGACACAAACCTCACTACGGTTTCTTTTGATGTTAAATAACTTTTACTTATGTTCCGATTAGTGGCGCACTCTCCAGCCTAGAAAAGCGACTAAAAGAGTTTCATTAAACAATTTTTGAAATACAAGAATTAATTTCTCTTACCCACACTTGTTTATCTTAAACTACTTTCACTTTTTCAAGGTAAATTTTATCAACAACCTGAAGCTTTAGCCATGGTCTTTCCTCTTTCAATAATTTTCGTGGATATTTACATGAACTATTTTCAAAATTCTCTGTATACGAAATTAGAAACAATAGTTCACACCCTTGATACATTGCACCGAAAAAGGCTTTTACACTACGGTTTATCGTAAAAAGTTTTGCTGTTTCATTACCTCACCATGCTCGTTAATGTCATCCACCTTCCCAGAAATTGGTTGCTTTGTATACTTTTGTCAATTGTGCCCTTAACATTTGTTCGGATCCTGGATCCTTCCACTCTGAAATCAAATATCTTAAAGCGGTTGCTATTGACAGAGATTACAACCCTTCGATTATTGATAAAGCTTTTTTCAATTACAAAACCCCCCTATTTCTCGTCCTTCTACGTCTAAGTCCTCTTTCAATAAGAGTATTGTTTTGCCTTTTCCCCCTAAATCTAGTTTTGTCAAAGCTAAATTTCTTAAACACTATGATTTTAAAATAATTTCCTCAGCCACATTAGCCCTTTCTAGAATAAAAGATCCCATTGATGCACACAGTTCCTGGGGTATGTATAGTATTCCTTGTCAATATGAACAATCATATATTGATCAAAGAAAACGTAAACTGATGTTTCGTGTTAAAAAACGGGTTATATTCAAAAACAAGAAATTAATAAATCAGCCATTGCTAAGCATTGGTGGGAGAATAACCATAATTTCAACTTTCATTCGGATAAAATAATCTGTCATTCTAAACACTTACATGAACTTGATTTTCTAGAAGCTTTCCACATCTATAAAAATCATAAAAATATCATTAATTGCAATTTTGCCGTACCCCTCTCTCGGATTGTTGGAAAAATTACGTAAAATTTACATATTCTTAATTTTTACATAGCTTTCTACTTCTCAAATTCCTATTCGCTTACAGCTCCAGTTTCTGAATTTCCTATTGGTTGCTACTCTGACTCTAAAATTCGCTTCCTTGCCTATATATTATCAATGATCCTCTTCGTCATTCTGCACTGATGACGGTTTGCTGTACGTTACCAAAACTGCAATCGGCTCTTAAAAATTTACATTGGTGTCTTTAATGTTGTTTATTTCTAACAAAATAGATGACTATTTTGTTCAAATGCTAATCTCGTCCGTGCCTTAGGAAAATTGATAGAGCCGATGTGAATGAAATTCACATGTCTACCGTTGTGGAAAAATGAAAAAAAAAAAAAAAAAAAGGTGAAAATTTCCAGAAGATATTGATTTAGTTTTGTATGACCAAAGTAAAATTGTGACAAAATTGAGCCCACCTGTTCAAAGAAATGATCGCACAACTACGATATTCGTGGTTAATTATAAACATCAATTCTATTTGAATAACTATATGTTGCTCTAATATAAAAGCAGAATTTATTTTTCTTCATGAATTCATTATATGTGTATACATTTAAGCGCAAATGTGTGACCAAATATAATTAAATTAAGATGTTTCGAAAAAATAAAATGTTTTTCCTGGAAAATTGCTGTGTTCTGTCCAAGTATTCCTATCCATACACGTTATACAAACTAGCCCCGCACCTGATGTTAGTTACCATAGTAGCAAGCTTTTAGGAAAAGTGCTTTTTGTGTTGTTTAACCAAGTATTTAATCAATGTGTCATTCATGATTTTATAACCAAAGTATATCTCCAAAAAATGTAAAAAAATATTTATCTATGCCAACTAGCCCCGCCCCGGTTTCTCTATAAATTTTTTTCGGAATTTCCAATATGTACTTTACACTATTGCTCAAAAATAAGAGAACATAATTCCACAGAAATAGTGTCTCTATAGTAGATTTCTGTAAGTATTTTATTTTCGAATTTCTCAAAATATTCTTTATTTTATTGTTTGAAGATAAGTGAACAATATTCCATAGCAATAGAGACGCCGTATTTCATAAAATCCTACTATTAATATTATTTAAAATCATTGTATGTGCTCAGTAAATTTTAAAAGGAAAGGGGTTCTAGCGTTTATTTTAAAATTGGATTTACAAAATAGTATTTAAAAAAGTAGTTTTACAAATGACTAATATTTATTTATATTATTTAAGATATATTAATATGCGATATATCAAATACGTAATAACAAGTTCAAATTTTATTTATTTTATTATTTTGTTAAGTTTGGTAGCAAGGGTTTGCTATAGTTAGACTTTTCAAGGATTGCAAACCAGCTAATGGCCAAAGGTGAATAGTATATAATAATCGTTTCATTAATATATATATATATATATATATACCTAAAACTTTTGCATAAAAAATATATTAAAACACATATATCATATATTGAAAATATATGCAATATATTTTATAAACAATATTTCAATAAAATAATTTACACAATATTTATAATATTCAAATACATATAGAGCTTTTTTTTTTTCTTTAAATAAGATTTTTTTTATTTTTTATTGCGCATTAAAAAATGATTAAACACTTATTACAGAGAGGTATACATTACCAAATTACTTTTTTTATTTTTTGCTAGAAAAATGACCAAAAATAAGTACTTTTGGAAAACATGGCAACTCAGAGGTTTATCCCAAACCGTCCGTCGCCAATACTTCAGAGGGTAGTTCTTGTACGATTTTTATGAATCTAAGCCAACCCAACCACTGAATGTTTTATTATATGAACTCTGATCTATATTCTAGAATCAAGCAACATCCAACGAATAATGCAGATTTTTCTATCTAATATTTTCTTTATTTAAAAACGTACTTTAATAGTAATAAAATTCAAACACTTTATATTTTCTTGCTGGGTAAAATTAATGCTTAAATTATATCTAATGCATATTTTATAAAAGTATATAAAAAGTTCATATACATTTTTTTTTCTGGTAATTAAATTAAAATATAATCAGTTATTTATTTTATTATAAGGATATTATTTAGTTAAAAATTACTTTTTTCTTATAAATTCATAATTTTAACTATTCTTCTGTGAAGCAATTTATATCGTACATAAAAATTAAATTAAAAATTCTATGTAAACTAATACTGATATTTTACGTATAAATATTATTAACATTAAACTGGTGACATTAAAGAAATATTTCAACCAAACTTAATATGAAATCTACTTACGCCACATGAATCTTAAAAAATGTGAAGTAAATTACAATCTGTTGCTAATTAACTGAGGTGTACTTAGCATAAAGTGACTGTTAAATTTTCTTTTGCTCTGCTTAATAAAAATCTAATTACTTTTAAAAGGAGAGTTAATCAATCTCATTTACGGCCTTTTTAATCACTCATGTGATTTATCTTTGGATACCTACGCTGTAATGAATTTGATTACATCTTTTTATTTTTCGCATACTTATCTCTCAATTCCAATGTGTTTCTAGAGACACTGAGTAAAACGGGTATAACATGATAGATAAGATATATAGTTAAGAATATTTTTAGAGGTGGATATGCGTACATCTATTACATCTTAATTATTGCATCTCATAAAATATTTAATTTTATTGATGATATAAAACATAAAAGGAATTATATAATGTAATGTAATAGATAAAATTTAATATATAAAATATATTGTGTAAAAAAAAAAAAAAAAAAAAAAAAACTTAAAATCCTATATACAGAGCTGCCAACCTAATCCGGCAAATTGTTAGTACCGCCCCTTTTTCTACACCACTTAATTTTTAAAGTAATTTTCTTCAAATATATTTCCGATGAATTAAGAGGAAAAAATCTCTAAGAAATGGCTGGTGTAGAAAAAGGGGCGGGACTAACAATTTGCCGGATTAGGTTGTCAGCTCTGTATATATATCTATATATATATATATATATATATTCATACACACACACACACACACACACATATATATATATATATATATAGTCTAAAATATAATGTACTTTATAATGTGTTAAGTATCTTTAATGATAAAAATAAATACTTTAAGAAAAATTTCCCTTTTTCCAGACTATGAGCCGTGGTAGCCTGGTCAGTAGAGCGCCGAGCTTGTAATTGAAGGATTGAGTTTTCGATCCTCGAGCCGGCCGAGTTATGCTTGTAAGATTCTTCCTGACCACTGTCCCATGTTCCAAATAACCGTCCCATCGGAGGGAGCCATCCCGTCTGGGAAGATTAAAAACTCCGGAACACCCTTAGGGTGTGTCTCAGACCGTCGCCTCTTGCTCTTAGCGTAGCACTAATGCTACGTAAAACCCAATCATCCACCCTTTTTCTATACTCCAATTACTAATTGGATTATATTTGTCTTTTCTTTTAATTATACTATGCACTTCAAAAAACTTGTTAGATTTACGGGTAATATATATTGGCCAGGAGATCAATAAAGTACAATTTAACTCACTGAAAGAAACTGAAAATTTTAACAGATTTCATGCTTTTAAACAATTACTACTTATATGTATATAAATATGCTCAAATCTCCCGCACTTCCTAGCAATTTTTATAATATTAACGCATATTGAAATATTTTATATATTAACAATTGAAAAAGAAATGTGTATTCAGCTTCATACAATCTCTTTAATTACTTTTTTAGCTAAATTTGTCAGTTCATTCCAACATTTATACAGAGTAGTTGTTAACTGGAATGTATTATATTTATTACGCGATGTTTGGTAATGAAATAATTTTGGTTAATCAAAAATAAATGGTAATTAAATGAAAAATGTAATTGTTAAAGTAAGGGTTACATTTATCTAGGAAAATGTAATTTGAAAATGAATTTTAAAACCTATAAAAGGAATCACAAATTATGTAAAAATGTAACATTTGTCAAATTATTAGTGTTATTATTATTGTTTAATATTATTGAATAGGGAGAACTAAAAAATAAATTTAGCTCAATATGATTTAAATACAAGCAAAATAGTAAAATGAATATTTAAATTATAAAAATGTGTCCGAGAACCTATTTTTACTTTATTACATATTTATAGGTGCTGGATTCGTAAAATATTTCCACTTCCGACTTCCGAAGGATTTACTCGTTTTGAGATATTTTGTTCACTGTTTGACCATAATGTCCATTTGTCTGTGTGCATGTATAGCCAAAATTTTCTGCCAGTTTTATCTAGAATTTCCTAAAAATTTGTATTTCGTACTATTATTAATATATACTAATAAATAATCTATACATTTCTTATTAATATATAACTTGGTGCCTATCGACTTTTCGTACAAATCGCCGCAAAATGAAAAAAAAATCACATATTGAAAATTCGCATTTTGCAGCTTCAAAATAAAATATAAAAAATTAAAAAAATAATTTTTTTGAAAAAGGTCCGTCAATTTAACAGCTGGGAATTTTCAGAATGTGAAAACAGAATTTCAAAGTATGTATTAGTTAATAAGTTATTTTCAAAGAAAAATTCCCCATAGAATAACAATAGCTTCGGCTTTCGGCGGCGGTGAGTGAAGAGGGCCCTTTTTAAATACGTCCTCAAGAAAATTTAGGATTATTTTACATGCCATGTTTTTAAATATTCAATAAGAAAAATTGACATTCGCGGATTTAAACATATTTAATTTTATATAAAAAAAAAATTCTTAATTTGATCTTTTGTGTGTATGTGTGTGCGTAATTTTATTTAATGAAAATATTAATATCATGTTCTTTAGATTAAATTACAACGTGTTATTTTAAAATAGTTTAATGAAGTTTACATTAGTTTATAAAAAAAAAAGAAAGAAAGAGAAGGGATGTAATGTATCCTGAAAATGAAGCACAGTGATCCACTTTGTGAATGTACACAAATTAGTTTACATTTACACATACACTGAAAATACTGGTGTAAAAAACAGAGGACGTAGCAAAATATCTCTAAAAAAATGTTTTCTAATATTTTCAAGTGCATTGTTTTTTCTTGTTAATAATAATAATAAATAAATAAATAAAAGTGTAAAGTTGCCACTGTGGTCCATATTTTCTACTCTCTCCTATCATAAAAGAATAACATTTTCTCTTTTCTTAAATATATAAATATAAATATAAATAAGTATTATACACAGACAGAAATGGAAAAAAAATAACCAATCAGTTTATTCATTATGTGCTTACAATACAAGGTTTTTATGATACATCTGTAATCAAAGAAATGTGTAATTCTCCATCTAGGTTAATGCAAATGGTATTCATCTTTATTGTTCAGTCGGAAATAAATTGCAAGAAAGATAGACAAACAAAGCATTCTTATAGACATTCAATTTGTCAGCTCCAAAGACTAAAATAATAAGATAGATAAAATCTTTCATCTCAAATCTTTTGAAATCAAGATAACATAAGAAAAAAATTATTTAAATTTGGTTTGTTGAGGATTATGATTAAAAAAAAAAAAGTGCTTATTTTATTTATAACATTTAAATTCATGATTGAATTTGAAACAGACATTTTATGCTTTAAGCCAGATTAAATCCAATAAAGCATTAATAAAAATAAACCACTAAAATAGCAACAAAATATTTTAAAATACATAAAATATATGGTTGTACACACACACACATATATATATATATATACTAGCAGGCTTTGCATGCTTCGCTGGACGTTAAACTTAAATGATTTGTCAAAATGCCATATCTTTATTAACAACCTAAGTTCTCGCTGTGATTGGTAGAGGTTTTCTCGCTCCCAATGTGAGGAGTCTGGGTCCCCACTGTCTTCGGCACAACTTACCCACTTCTTACTTCCCCACCCTCAGCGGGTGAGTTCGAAGTTTTGCAAAATCCCACTAATGTACATAATGCGTACACTTAATCAATATCCACACACCAAAATTCGCCATTCTAAGATAATTCAAAGCGAATTCAAACGGAAAACATGTTTTTACACATTTTTATTGCCATCCGACTCCGAGAAGGGGGGGGGGATTTCGAATTTCGTGAAATGCAGTTACAATAAGTGCCGGATACATACAAACAATTTACGCACCAAATTTCGTGACCACAGAAGTCTTTAATAGACAGTATTATAAATAAAAATAAAAAAAATAAAAATTATACAGACAGGACATTATTTCATTATTTAAAACATGAAAATCTGACATTGACAGATTTTAATTTAGTGCCAGAGGCCTACTGCTAAACTTGTTAATATCGACAAATTCTTCTTTAGTTAATTCGTGACGATCTAAATTCCATGATAAAGTTTTCATTAAATCAAACCAATGTGTTTCAGCTGCAGATATTGTAACAAATAACGTTGGAAGTCCAAACTGTCTTATAGCCGCAAAACAACGTTTTTTCTCTTTTTCCCAATGAGGGGGAGGTGTGTCTTGGGGGGACTCATGTCAAAGGTGTGCCTTGGGGGGGGAACTCATGTCAAAGTTGTACCTTGGGGGGGACTCATGCCAAAGTTGGGCCTTGGGGGGACTCATGTCAAAGTTGGGCCTGGGGGAGACTCATGTCAAAGTTGGGCCTTGGGGGGACTCATGTCAAAGGTGTGCCTTGGGGGGGACTCATGTCAAAGTTGGGCCTGGGGAGGATTCATGTCAAAGTTGGGCCTTGGGGGGACTCATGTCAAAGGTGTGCCTTGGGAAGGGGACTCATGTCAAAGTTGTACCTTGGGGGGGATTCATGTCAAAGTTGGGCCTTGGGGGGGGCTCATGTCAAAGTTGGGCCTGGGGGGGACTCATGTCAAAGTTGGGCCTTGGGGGGACTCATGTCAAAGTTGGGCCTGGGGGGGACTCATGTCAAAGTTGTGCCTTGGGGGGACTTCATTCAATAAATCCCCATTCAATAAACCGACTGAAATAGGCCCTTAGCACTATTAAGAGTGTATTATAAAAATTCGACAACGCTGTACCGACTGAAATAGGGGTACCTTGGGGGGGGACTCATGTCAAAGTTGTGCCTTGGGGGGACTTCATTCAATAAATCCCCATTCAATAAACCGACTGAAATAGGTCCTTAGCACTATTAAGAGTGTATTATAAAAATTCGACAACGCTGTACCGACTGAAATCGGGGTACCTTATGGGGACTCATGTAAAAGTTGTGCCTTGGGGGGACTTCATTCAATAAATCCCCATTCAATAAACCGACTGAAATAGGCCCTTAGCACTATTAAGAGTGTATTATAAAAATTCGAGCGCGCTGTACCGACTGAAATAGGGGTACCTTGGGGGGGACTCATTTCAAAGTTGTGCCTTTGGGGGGACTTCATTCAATAAATCCCCATTCAATAAACCGACTGAAATAGGTCCTTAGCACTATTAAGAGTGTATTATAAAAATTCGACAACGCTGTACCGACTGAAATAGGGGTACCTTGGGGGGACTCATGTCAAAGTTGTGCCTTGGGGGGACTTCATTCAATAAATCCCCATTCAATAAACCGACTGAAATAGGCCCTTAGCACTATTAAGAGTGTATTATAAAAATTCGACAACGCTGTACCGACTGAAATAGGGGTATCTTGGGGGGGAGTCATGTCAAAGTTGTGCCTTGGGGGGACTTCATTCAATAAAACCCCATTTAATAAACCGACTGAAATAGGCCCTTAGCACTATTAAGAGTGCATTATAAAAATTCGACAACGCTGTACCGACTGAAATAGGGGTACCTTGGGGGGGACTCATGTCAAAGTTGTGCCTTGGGGAGACTTCATTCAATAAATCCCCATTCAATAAACCGACTGAAATAGGCCCTTAGCACTATTAAGAGTGTATTATAAAAATTCGAGCGCGCTGTACCGACTGAAATAGGGGTACCTTGGGGGGGGACTCATGTCAAAGTTGTGCCTTGGGGGACTTCATTCAATAAATCCCCATTCAATAAACCGACTGAAATAGGCCCTTAGGACTATTAAGAGTGTATTATAAAAATTCGACAACGCTGTACCGACTGAAATAGGGGTACCTTGGGGGGGAGTCATGTCAAAGTTGGGCCTGGGGGGGGGACTCATGTCAAAGTTGTGCCTTGGGGGGACTTCATTCAATAAATCCCCATTCAATAAACCGACTGAAATAGGCCTCTAGCACTAATTAAGAGTGTCCTATAAAAATTCGACAACTGTACCGACTGAAATAGGCCTCTAGCACTAATAAATACAAAAAGCACAGCTTAAGTATCGGAACCCTTTGGTGACTTTAAATATTTTAATCCATTTTTGCGATGAACTGAATTGGCTATCTCAACTGTGCAATTAAAGATCTTGGCGAGAAACATCCGAGCTATTCGGTGCCGAATTTCAAATTTTGCCAAAGGGATCCAATACTAAAGCTGTTCCATATCGAATCTCGGTTGAAAACGGAAAAAGGGTAAAATAAATTAGAAATATCAGACCTATATTTATAAATTTGATACCGAATGAAAGGGGCGATTTTGCTGAATCCAGGGGTTCAAACAGTTTTTCGATGCGACAATTAGATTTTTAAAAAATAACTAAAGTATGAAATTTAAGTGGCAACGGAAAAACGGATAAAGGGAAAAATAAATTAGAAATATCGGACCTATCATTACAAAATCAGTACCAAATGAAAGAAGTGATTTTTCTGAATCCTGGGGTGTAAACAGTTTTTCGATACGACAATTAGATTTTTTAAAATTAACTAAAGTATGAAACTTAGATGGCAACACTTCATTTCAATCTTTTCATAATTTGTAGTGAAAATCACGCGAATACAAAAGTCTTTAACTTAAAAATTTATTTTTATATTTCATTTTTTCATTCAAACCATTTTAGTAAAAGATATTTATGGCGCATGCGCAGGCGTTTTTTACCCACAATTTAAACACTAATTATAATTTTGAAAATTTCTATATATATAATTTCAAGTTGGGTGAAGACCTAAGTTTCTGCCAAGCGCCGTTGAATTCCGTCCAGCCGTTCTCGAGTGATGCCCGGACAAAATGTTTTAGTCTTTTACCCCCTAGAGGGGAACGGGGGGGAATTTCAGAAAAGTTGATAGATATAATTTTAAGTTGGGTGAAGATCTAAATTCCTGCCAAGCATCGTTGAATTCCGTCCAGCCGTTCTCAAGTGATGCCCGGACAAACGTGTTTTAGTCTTTTACCCCCTAGGGGGGGAACGGGGGGTAATTTCCGAAAAGTTGATAGATATAATTTTAAGTTGGGTGAATACCTAAATTCCTGCCAAGCGCCGTTGAATTCCGTCGAGCCGTTCTCAAGTGATGCCCGGACAAAAAAAGCGACATTCGGACACGATGACATACACACAGACACACACACACACACACACACACACACACAGGCAAAATTTTCTGAAGTCATTTTCGGCTTTCATGGGGTGTGAAACGTGAAGATATCGCAAAAATTTTCGATTCCGACAAATTTACAGACAAAACTCTGATTTTATTAATATAGATATTTCTTAGATTTAAAACTTAAACTTGAAGGTAGTAAAAGTTATACTGATTTCTATGACAAAACACAAGATTTTTGTTTCAAAATAAATTTATTTACACATTTTAATTCTTGTCTTCATATCTTTGTTTACAAAAATATCATTTTCAATCGCCTCTTTCATATACATAGTCTTTGTTCATATAGGTTTAAAAACAAAAATATCGCTCACTTAATTAATGCTGCTACAAAAATTGGTTATCCCAAAAAATTAATTTATTCAATTGTTTATCATTAAGGATCTTTGTATAACACACACAAACACATACACACACAAACACACACACACAAAAAAAAAAAAATAATAATAATAATCACATTTAAAATAATAACTTTAATTATTGAAGACTGCCTTGTATTGCTTATCCTTACACATGTGCTTTTTGGGATTATTGCTTGTGATTGAGTCTTTTTACAACTTCACTTTTAATTCTTCTTAATACTTTGATTTTAATTCTTCTTACTACTTTGACTTTAAGTTTAATTATTTTAGCTTTAACATTAACATGATCCACTAAACATCACTCTAAGTATTTGATTGGTTCCACTTATTCTCTTAATCATGCAGTTGCAGTTAAAACTTCTTAAGTACACTCCTTATCGCATTGGTTTTATTATCCTGAAATAATTTAACTGACTTATTATTTATCTAGCTAAACGCTAGATGGCGCTTGCTCACTGCTGTCTTATGTCTTCTTTCTTTAATCCTTTCTATGAACGGTTTAATGATTCTTGTTTTACGTACAATTTAAATTAACATTTATCTAGTTTAAACATTAATTAACTTTAAAATATATTTTGACTATCTCAATAAATAATTACTCTGCGTATTTTATCGTTAATGAAAATGCTCTCTCGTTAATTTTTTGTCGATTAATCGATGTTTGGAAAGTTTTTATTTTTAATTTCATTTTTTGTTGGCATCATCCTATCCTCCAGTTTGTGTTAAAAGTTTTACATGTGTCTACTATGCTTTTTTCTAGTTTTCTCTCTGGTATCCATGAAGATTTTATTTAATATTTGTTTTAATTTAATATTTCATTTAATTTCTCATTCTATATGGTTTTGCTGCTTCGATCGGGGCTGAAATGATATAATTTACTATGATTAGCTATATTGTTTTACGAAATCGATGCAGCTTTCACCGCTTTATGAAGTACATGCCCCTGAAGAGTATTTTACTTCTAATTTTAAGCATTTTTATCCAATTTTTTCTGTGGTTATTTATTTGTTGTCATTAAGTTTAATGGTCCTTTTTTTATTATCATCCATGTCGGGGTAAGTAACTTAAGTTATTTTTGCCTCTTATTGGTTCTTAATCTAAATTGCAACAATTTTGTGTCAGTCTTTCCTCTAAGTTAAAATCAGTTCTATATTTTTGTGTGTTGGTATTGTTTTGTATCTATTAATTGCTAAATTTTAATATTAAATTTTATTACGATATCTATCATTTATATGTATATATATATATATATATATATATATATATATATATATAGAAAAAATAGTAATATAAGACTAGTGAAATGGTATGCATTAAAATTATAAAATTAATAATAATCACGTGTAGGTAGTATATTTTAAACGAAATCACCCAAAGTGTCAAAATGAATTACTTTCAGGAATACAAAAGTTTTGTTGAATAAAATAAGAAAACAGTTAATGTCTATAGCATTATTCTTCATGTGCGGACAATTAATGTCATTCCTTTAAATGGAGAAATAAAATTGAAAAATTTTATAGTTAAGACGACAGATAAACAATATGACGATCCATTAAAAAAAAAAAAATAAGTAGGAATATGTGCAGTTGTCCGCATAAAGAAAATGAAATATCTAATCACAAAAATAAAACCGGAAAAAAAAAAAAAAAAAAAAAACGGAGTAGTCGGAAATTTTGTAAATAGAAAAAATTATATAAATAGTAGTAAATAGATAAAAAATTGTTTAAAATACTCAATTTATGTTTATATATATATCGATGTAAAATTTGACATATCAAACGTATAAACAAAAATTCAAAAGTATAAACACTTCTTAGTAGTGCAGTTTGAACGAAGTTATTCAAATCTATAATCAATATGATTACAGAGAACATAAGAACATTAAACATTATTATTTTGTAAAACGAGAAAACAGGTAATATATATGTGTGCAGGGCGATTGCGAGAAAAATTAGTGTTGCATATCGAACAATTAAGAATCTTCTTCAGTATCTTAAAAAGAAAAGCTTAAGTAGTATCAAAAGTCTTAAAATTTGAATTTAAAAAAAAATAGCATTGCAATATGCATAATTGGAAAAGAATGTGAAACAGGTAATTTGCGTATCGAAAACTTAATTTTTCAGAAAAAAGGGCATCTTTTGTTTTTGTTTCACTTAATATGTGTTATACATATATAACAAGAATTTTTCATTAAGGTTAATTAAAATTAACATCTGTAATATTTTTCACCATTTTTTCTCTCTCCTTTCTCATTTCCGTTTATCTCTGTTTTCATATTTTTCAGAAAATCACATTGAATGAATCATCTTGGTTGCATACTGGATGGTCATAAAGTTATCTTGTTTAGATCTACGTAGATCCTGTTCTGCTAGTTATATTTCATTGAAACTTTGTATATGCGTTATATGGAAGCATTGGTATAAGAAATTTTCAATAAAAATTAACAGTTCAAATTTAGACCGATAGATGGCTCTTTTCATGCAATGTAAAGAAAACATTTTTGAAATTTGAAGCGTTTTATAAAACTAGTAGTCAATGTTGTAAAAACATTCTTCACCATGCTTTTAGAGGAGAAATATTGATACTTGCTTAAAGACTTATTTTAACAAAACTGAAATAATTTTTCAACTACACTGTGAAAATACTAACGCTTGTAAAAGTTACGAAAAAAAACTTATGTCTAGACAGGGCTTGAAGGAAATAATTATTAAATTTGAAGTTACAAGAGAGTTGAGTGTGCTACGAAGAAGATAACGGAAGCTGATTTTAAAAAGAAACTGTTTATGTCAAATTGCTGTAGACGAGAGAGTGTCCGAATGTTTTGTTAGCGGCTATTTTTATCAAAAGGTGTCAAGCAAAATCAATGCAATTTTTTCTCGAGTCTACCATTTCGATCTCCTATCAATACCAGTTTATAATAGGTTACATAATTTTTGTACTGTTGATTACGGAAGAGATAACTCACGTGGCTCTGCAATTGCCGAAGATTATTAAGGACCAGACGCTTTTTAGATCACAGCAATGTACAGTCGGTAACAGAAGTCTCCGAACACATGTAAAAAAAAGTACACTTAATACAATTTTGTTAAATAAATCCTTGTCGAATCCTGTTCTTAGTCAGTCTAAAAACAGGATTCGACACGGATTTATTTAACAAAACTGTATTAAGTGTACTTTTTTTATATAGGAATTTTTGCTAGTGTTCGGAGACTTTTGTTACCGACTGTAACCTCTTCCACAGATTAATCTGAAATCAGTTTTCTTTCTTCTTCGTGACATATCCAATTACCCAGTATCTTCAAATTAACCCATTAGCGCCCAGTGTCCTCATTTGAGGACAGCTAATAAATTGACACGTATATTTTTGTGGTTTCTTGGAATGATTTCTGCTTTTTAGTAACAATTTATAGCGTCACTCTAAATGATCCCTGAAAGTTTTATGTGCCTACTATTAATTATTATTTCATAATTTGGATAGTCATTTTCTGATTTTTCATTCGTCGCACATATATTTGCTTTTTGCTCAGGTATACTGATTTAAATCAAGTTGAATAATAATATACATTATAATACTTTACTTTTGAGATCTTTGTCAACATATAATAAGAAATTAATCTGTTATCTCAAAGTTTTTCTATCTCGAAGTTTTCTCGCTAGAACACTAAACGTCAATAAATGAGGATAGGCTTTAAATTTAAAACTATCAGAAGAATTGTTTAAGTTAATATATTTTACTGTCAGTCGTATATATTTAAAAGTGAATTAATCAGTTAATAATGTTTTGCAAAATTAATTTGGGCCTTAACGGGTTAAAAAATCAAATTTTCCAAACCCTGTCTCCACATAGGGTTTTATCGTAAGTATTTTAAGCGTCTATATTCTCGTGGTGCAGATGAAAAAATGACTTCTGCTCTAATAATAATAGTAATAATAATAATAATAATATATATGATAAGTAAGTCTCCATCTTTTTCTTTGAAAGTCATCGTGAAAAATGTTTTTACGACGTCAAATAATGCTTTTTTATAACGTTCCAAATTTGCATGACGTTTTTTCTACATTCCATGAAAAGCGCAATATCGTTCGAACCGATTTTTTCCCCAATGGTCCATATTAATTGCCCATAGCGTAGCATTAATGCAATAATGCTACACTGGGCAATTAATATGGATCATGGGGAAAAGGGTAAAGAGGATAATAAAATGAATTGCTCACTCTCCTGACGTAAAAAGATGAAACTGACTGAACTTGAGTTATTTAATAAGATAATTTTAATTCGTTTCCCCAGTAAAAATACGCTTACTCATCTTGTGGTGAATTTCTACAATTTAATGATTAAAAATAATGCACTCATACTTGGTTAAGTTGATTTATTATAGCCCTTGTGGAAAAAGAAGAGAACTATTTTTTTTTTTTTTTTTTTTTTTTTTACAGCAGAATCCCCCATTAAGAGAAAAATCAACATATATTTTTTTACAACAGAATCTGCTGTACTTATTTGTTGCAGAAAACGACGAAATCACATATGGCATCGCATTTCGGCTCCATCGAAATTCGAACTCAAATAGTCTAATTAGCGCACGCTCAGTCTACCACTACGCAGCTAAATCACATCGCAGGTGTTTAGTAAAATGTTCTGAATAATTTTCTAATGAGATGGATTTTATTGTTTATCAAAATTTACTTCATGTATTTAAAATTCATATATATATATATATATATATATTCAAATGTTTAAATGTATAATAAATACACAGAAATAAATGTTTATTGGAGTCCAATAAAAATTGTTAAAATTTTATAACTTTTTTTTTAAATTAGAAAAAAAAAAAAATACTTAAACATAGATTCCCTGTCACAGAGATTTTAATATATCTTACAAATGAATTGTACATGAGTTAATATGTCATAAACACAATTAAATTTCTGTACATAAAACTGCAGAACATATTAATTAAGCATCACTTCTAAATGCAGAATGTATCTTGTTTATCTAGCGGTATTATACTTTCTGCTGATTTTAATTATTAATTTCCTATTAATGCTATAATCTTTTCAAAATTTTGTAAGGTAGAGAGGCATCACTTGCTAGAAATTGCATTGAGATTGTAAGTGTAATTTATCTATGATGAGTTTGGTTAGTTGAGGATAAAAACGCCCATCAGAATTTTGTTTAATTAACGTTCATTTTGAAGTAACTATAAATTGTCCATAGAGAGTTTTGTTATTTGAGTGTGAGATGTCCATTCGAGTTTTGTTTAGTTAGCATGAATTATAATGGAAGTGTGAAAAGTACTTGGAGCAAGGATATAGATGTGAGAAGTTCATTTGTAAGACAGTATTTTTAATTAAGAAATTTTAATATTAACGAAGTGAAGTATTTCTCTACTTAAACTATCTAAAACTATTCTTTGAATGTTTGTGTATGCTTTCGGAGAGTAGTACGGCAAATATGGTATCTTTTAAAAGTACGTATGTTCGGCTGATGGATTTATTCCAGCCGACAAGTTAATCAAGTTTAAGTAGATGCTGGTGTGTTTAATTCAACATTTACATACATTGACTTTAAGATTAATTTAAGTAAAACAAAATTAACTCGTGAATAAGTCTACACTCCACCTTTAAGATATTTAATAAAACAGATATATATATAATACTGATTTTTCTTAGCTTTAAAGGCACTTACAGAAGCTGAAATTAGGAATAATAAAGAAACTGCAACTAACTAGCCTTACACTTTTACATAATATGCTTTAAGAAATATAATAAACATATAAAATATCTATAGGCTTTAATGAATTCACCCGCAAAATAGTTGGTATTGTTTTTTAAATTTATAAGGTAATTCCGGGTGAGTTGCCCCGCAGGTAGAGATGCCCCACTTTATGTAATTTCGAGACGTAACGCTAGATGGCTCTGCGAGTCCGATTATTATTTCAGATAGGTGTTGAATAGTGTGCTGTGGAAGTTACGTGAAGTCATTTCTTTGTTTTCTGCTATCACAACAATATTTCAAGAAAGTACCATGATTTTTCTACTCTGTTATAAGAGTGATGTTGCTTTGTAAGGCAGGCACTACTTAATAAGTAGGGATTTTTTTTATATAAGCTTAAAAACCTGTAGTAAGAAGTTGATTAGTCGACTTCGGGCATTGTGCGGCCATTTTTGCTGTCTTGAACTTTGGACAGTTTCCGGGGCATCTCTCCCATACCAAAAGGATAGACGCCCCAGATAATATTCGGGTGAGATGCCCCACATACATTTTCAGGGAGAAAAGTCTTTTAATTGTTTAAATTTTAAACTAATATTTTTTAAATCATATTGTTTTTATAAAATGCTTAATATTTGTAAATGGAAAAATTTTCAACTTGAAAATATTTTTTTCAACTATAAATTTAGATTAAAATTCTTCAAATAAAATTCAAATTCGCGTGATCGCTAGAAGTGGCAACTCAAAACGAAATCACAAAAATACAGATTAAACCCAGATAAGAAAGCAGAAAACGCACAGGTATGTCAGACTGACCTTTGACATTTAAACTGAATATTGACATTTAAAATATAACATAAATAAAACTTGGGCGCCAACGAAACTGTAGGTGGGCGTTTAATTGTGCCAGTGAGTGTACATTATTGTATTTGTTCATGCAGTTGTTCAGTGCTTCTTGTTTGTTTCAGGAAAGATGCCTACAGTGTACAAAAGAAAAAATACTGGAGCAGCTCGTGAGACCTGGACAGAAGACGATTTAAAAGAGGCTGTCAGGAGACTAGAAGCAGGGGAAATTGGTGTCAATGAAGCTGCTAGGTACTATGGAA
This sequence comes from Salticus scenicus, assembly GCA_963930645.1. Lineage (NCBI taxonomy): Eukaryota > Metazoa > Arthropoda > Arachnida > Araneae > Salticidae > Salticus > Salticus scenicus. The sequence continues at coordinate 161,177,684 of OZ005653.1, read as the reverse complement.
TTCCTTCTCGGAAACTTCGTCGTCGTCGAAGAAAAACGGGTAAAATACCAAAAAAAGTTCTTTGGGGCCACAAAGAGTGTTTGGAGTTGAAAATGAAAAACATCTCGTCAAGCACATCCAATGTTTAGAAAAATGTGGATTTGCACCTGCCAGAGAGACAAAGTTTGCTGGAAAACTAGGTCTCTAGAATCGAGTTAATTTAGAAGCAAGAATGGCTGGGTATGCCTGGCTGTCATCATTTTTTAAGAGAAACCCAGAACTAAGTATTAGACAAGCCCAGGGGCTCTCTTTAGCAAGGGGGGAAGGCATGAACAGAGAAAGTATTGGTCATTTTTTAAAAATTCTTTCAAGAGTGTTTGAAGAAAATAAATTCTTTACCGGACAGGGGTGTATTTATAATATGGACGAAACCGGCTGTCAGTTAAATAAAGTTCCAGAAAAGGTCGTGGCTACCAAAGGGGCAAAAGATGTTCATGTTTTGACGTCTACAGAGAGAGGAGAAAAGGTTACAGTCATTGCCTGTTCCAATGCAGAAAGATAATATTTCACTGGAATTTTGCTGGAATTTGCGGACAAGAATGACATTATAATTGTATGCCTGCCCAGCCATACGACACAAGCTCGTCAGCCTCTTGACCGGTCTTTTTTTAAGCCACTAAAACACTACTTTAAAGAGGAAGCAAGGAAACGGATTGTTAATAATCCAGGAAGGACCATTACAAGCTGCAGAACTGATTGGTATAGCCTTGAAAAGGGCAGCTTCTGTTGACACTGCTATTAATGGTTTTCGGGAGACGGGAATTTTTCCTCTAAACCAAGCAGCGATTCCAAACCACTTCCTTTCCATAAGTGAAGAATTGAAACAGACGTGTGAACAGTCCCAATTTTCTGAATCAACTGAATAAACATCCTCCCCGACAAAAATATTGCAACAGATTCCCCCTGTACCTAGGTTAAAGGAAAGGTGTCGAAAAAGAAAGATACATTCGGCTAAGGGCATTACATCCCAAGAGTACATCCAAGAAAAAAAAGCTAAAATACGCTGTTAAATTTAGCAAAGCGTCAAAACAGCTGGTGATGGACATGCCTATTGAAAATGACGAAAGTGATCTTACAAACAATTGCCTCGAATGTGAGAAGAACTATTATTTTACAAAAGAAACAGTAGATTGGATAAATTGCATAAAGAGCCATAAAAGATTGCATTAATCATACATAATGTACGGAGATCTGTGCAATGATTGCGGAAAAGCGAAAATTAGAGAAGTGAAAAAGAAAAACATTATCTGAATAAATTCGACATATTTCGTAATATTTTTTTATTATACTTTCTAAGCTGTAAATGTGAAATTTTCCCATATATTAAAGAAATATATATATATATATATTTGAAATATTTTTCAATAGTTTATGTGTTTTAGTCTAATTTTTACATCTTGTCTATGGTAGCTAAATATTTTAATATTTTATAAATTAATGCTAAGGTCGTATTTTTTTTTTTGAATAGCTTACGTTTCATATGTTATAAATACTGAAAAATTGTTATAAACTATTGACCATTGTTAAAACCTTTTATTATGTTTTTTACAGGTAGGGCATCTCTCCCACGTGAGTGGGGCATCTCACCCGCAACTTCGGGAAAGATGGTCAAATATAGTAGTGCGGCAATTTTACTTTTTTCTTTGGAAAATTTACAATACGATACAAAAAAACTACTTAGTATTAATAAACAATATATATTATGTATTTCCCACAAATTTTCGTTGTCATTGTTAATACCCAATTTATTTTATAGCTCCCTTTCCTTAAGTGGGGCATCTGTCCCGGAATTACCTTATACTTATTTCATATGCTTATATATATATATATATATATATATATATTAATCAATTATTTCACTTATCTGATATTCTTTAAAAACCTTCATATTAAAAAAAAGGTCACATTATGGGAATGGTATCTAAAAATACATTAATAAGAAATATATATATATGAGAAGCAAACATTCAAACCGTGCTAACTCAAAAAAAAAAAAAAAAAAAAAAAAAAAAGTTAGTTATTTTTCTTTAAATTTCATAAAAATACTACGTCTGCGTATCTTCCTACATATGTCTACATATTTTGCTAGTATCTAGTAATACAACTTAAAAAAAAAAAAAAAAGGTATCAAGGTTTTAAGTTTAGTTATTTTTTAATTAAGTAGTTTTTGTGTTGTCTGAAAAATTGTATCCGAAGAAGAAAAGACGGTTTGAATGTTTGCTCCTCATATATATATTTACCAAAATGATTTAAAATGTAGAAGAAAAAAATTACTTAAATACATTTAGTTTTATAAAATATTTATTATCATATTGTCAGGGATTTTTTTTTTCCATGAGCATAAATTACCCACACATTTATCATTAGAAATTCCATAGTGGTCTCAAAATATGAGTTCTTTATTTAAAACTATGCCAAAGAAATTTTTCCTTAAAACACAATAATAATATTTTTTTAAAGTTACATATATTCTGTTCTAAAGACCAAATTCACAATCAATAATAATCAAATGAAGATCAAAGTGATTTGGATATTTAAAGTCACGATAATGCAAATATTTATACCACTTTTACTTTCTTCAGGCTTAAGAAGTTACCTTCTTAGTTCATCTGAATAGACAAGAATTCAATTTACTTTCCTGATACGCATGAAGCTCTAAACAAATTTCTGGAAATAACTTCCCACCGGAAAACGATAGTTGTAACCATTCAAATATAAAATTTCTAATTACAAGCACTAAATTTTGAATTAATCAGAAATGAGATTTCATTATTAACACAGGATGCATTTTACGGGATTGCTGTTTCCGTAATCGTGATTACATTCCAAAGCATCGCTAAGTTTGTCCCCGGGCGATACGAAAATATTTCTACTACATTTAAGTAGCATTTTGAGAAATTTTCTTACACCCTTAAAATTGCTAATCATATTTCATAGCTTTTAGTTCGCTTTATTAAAGTGAAATTTTAACCTAGAAATAAATGTTTGCTGCGTTTACTAATACCTATATATTTTTAAATGTATTTGTTATTATTCCATTTTATAGTTTTTTTTTTTTTTTTAATAATGGATATCTAAATAGCTACTACTTGCCTTTGTCCTCTACTTATCTTTATTTTATTTTTAAATCCTTAAAAGATGCTAGTATTGAAGTGGCAAATAAAGATATGTTCATTTGAAGAAAATTCGTTTTTCTAAGATTCGTTTTTTATATTTATATAATTTTCTCCAAAAATACTAGACTTATAAAAGATAAATATTTACGTATTTTTAATTATGCTGAATTTAAATATAATAAAAATCTACAAATGGCAAATTTTATTATTATTATTATTATTATTATTATTTTATATTTTCAACATTTTAACCTATCGGTATGCGTTTGCTTTTTTGCCGCTATTCGCCTGCCTCACCAAAGATTCTATGTGACATAAATCGTTTCCTTTTGCTTAGAAAATTAACAATTTTTTCATTATGTATTTTTTATTGCTAATATAATTGTCTAATTTTATCACATCATCCATGATGAAGATTTTTTCTGATAGATTGTCTGTTTTCTGTGATGAGTTTTTTAAAAATAACATTCGAAGAATTTATAACAAGTTCAGAAGTTTAAAAAATATTATGTATTTTTCTATATCATTCATTGGGATAATTGAATCAGAAAAATGTCTGATAAAATTCAGCATCACTTTGCTTTTTGTTTTCCTTCTAAATATTTATTCTCGTTTATACACACACATATATATATATATTTTTTTTTTCCCTTTGAGCGTATGGTAAACATTTATCGCATTTTTTTTTTTTTTTAACCTTAAACGAAAATTAGTTTTACACGCACACGCACATAAACCGGAAGTTCCGTCCCGTGAGAGTCTAAATATTTGAAAAATTTATAAAATTTGTAAGAATTGCTTGAATTAAACGCGGTTTGTGGTAAAGTCATTCTCGTGAAGAAGGACCTTTTTTTTTTTTTTTTTTTTTTTTTTTGGGGGGGGGGGGGGGTGAGGGGGGAAATATTTCAATTTTTTATCTGTAGAAAGCGTTTCATAAATACAGTAACAAGGAATGTGCAAATCAGAGTTTTATAAGTTACAGATATTCCGATTAACAGTCATTTCTGAATTTTTCTCCTATTTATTTTTGCACAAAATTTTAATTTAACCTGTCTTCTTTGCGGCAGTTAAAGGATATCATACGCCATGAAATTCCCTGAATCCAATCGGATATGCTACTACTACACTCTGCAGTTTGAAGAGTTATAATTCGCTTGGAAGCTATAATTTTAGGTGATGGCGGACACATACAATAAAGGTGATATGTTTGTAAACATTTGTCTCTATCCAAATTAACATAATTTTTCATGGAAATGTGAGATTTACTTCCATATGAAGCCCTCTAATAGCGGGCATTTCTTTTTTTTTTTTTTTACCAAAACAAAGAAAGAAAGAAAAAAAAATCTTAACAGGAATGTGTTTTTCAAAAACTAAGCACAATTCTACCAATTCTTTCTTTTTTTAAATGATTTTTTACAGCATTTACAGGTTTGTGGGACATCTGTTATCTCTCTTAAAAAAATCCAGTGATCTTAGCTCAGACTGAGTTAATTTTCACTCCTTTCCAGTAATGAAAATGCACTTTCCCTATAGGAGTGAATTTCATCTATCTTGCGGAGTAATTATTTTCACTCCTTTTTGATAATTCATTTTCACTCCTTTTTGATAAACAATAAGCACTCTTTATTTGAACTGAATCATTATGTTAAATGAGTGACTACACTCCTCTTTGATGTCATTTTTCACTCCTTTTTTTGAGTAAATTTGATTGATAAAGTAAGATTTCATTCTTATTTAAAGAAATAAGTTTTTACTAACTTTTGCATGTTTAATAGAAAATGAAGTTTTTTTTTTCTTTTTTCTTTTCTCTCCTTAAGTTTTATTTTTAAAAAATAATTTAAACAAATGTTTAGAGAAATTCCAGTGCTTTATTTCATAATTTTATTTTTGTATTGCATTTATTAAAGGATATATTTAGCAGGAAATTTGAGGTTTCATCAATTTTATAACAGCAGAGAGAGAGAGAAAACTGATATGGATATGAGGGAAAAATAATAATAATAAGTATATTTGGCCATAAATACACCTTTTAGTGTTCATCTTAATTATATGTAGTAAATATTAGACACCGGTAATTACGTGTATGTATGTATATATATATATAATTGGACTCATGGCTTTTTTATAAAAAAAGCACCACAAAACTGGCGTTAAAAAGTAATAAGTACAAAACTTTGAATGAACATCATAAAATGCTAGAAATGCAACATTTGTTTCGGGTCGGAAAACGGCAGGACCCTTCGTCAGGTGAATAAAGTAGGCACGAGTATTGCAATCAAAGTGATGCATTGCTGTTTTGATTGCAACGCTCGTGCCTACTTTGTTCACCCAACCTAAGGTCCCGTCTTCTTTCGACCAGAAACAATTGTTGCAAGTTTTAGCTTTTTATGGTGTCTAATCAATTTTTTTACTTACTTATTAAGATATACATATTTTTATGACAAAATTACTTTTTGTCGTGTGTAGCAAACGGTTCATAAATAAAAAGGCAGGTTCGAATCCATGAATAATCTTGAAACAAACGAATAAAACTATACTTCAAACCACAAAAGAATTATAAACAACACAGAGGACGAATATAGCTTGTTCAGGAACAGTTTTCCACAGTTTAAAACAGAATCTTTCATTGACAAAAGAACAATTGAGTGTTTAATTGAATAAACTTGAGCATAGATAGCCTTCTTTTAATTTCTTGGTAAAAATTAGCGGGAAAAAAATACTTAAAAAAAGTTAACTGAATATTTGATACAAATTCCAATTAATGTTCAAACATAGAGATTGTAACTTCAAATTTCAGAAAACTTTTTTTTTTCTTTCAGTAAATGTGATAAAATATAATGGTATTAACCTCCAATTCCTGAAAGATGCAACCCAGAATTTCAATTTACTGGTTTTGACTTTGAATTTAGACAATATTTCAAATAACTGGCTTTTTCTTTTTTCCTTACAATGAAGAAGGAATATGCAAAATTAAAAGATAATGGATTCATATATTACTTTCATACTGGCTGTTAAGAAATAAGGAATAACTTGATTGAATGGAATCCGCTATATATATATATATAACTTGTTTGCAATGTCAAACTACCAGCTTCATAAGCAGAACTCCTCGGTCACTGATGGGGCCACAGCTGAAAAAAAAAAAAAAAAAAAAAAAAAGATAGTTTTATTTATTATGCAGACATTTTTTTTTTTCTTTTTTTTATAAAATGCAGAGGTTTCTTTTTTCTTTTTTCGTTTTTCTTTTTTTTTTTTTTTTACGTATCTACAACGAAATGAACAGTAACAATGTATTTTAATGAAATCTGAATATATTTTTTACCATTTTAAAGCTAAAAAAAAAAGGAGGAAGTGGACAGGAGGGGGGAGTAAACCCCTCTTTTTTTTTTACAGAATTTAAAATTTAATAGCTTTTTTTTTTTTTTTTTTTTTCCAAAAAAACATGAGATTTATTGTATATATATATATATTTTTTTACAGTATTTTTTTTAAATTTATTGTAATACCAAACATAGCCTTAAAATATTGAATGAATGTCTTTTCTATATATGCTCAAATAAAATGTTATATGGAAGTGAAACTTACTATATAGTGTATATATATGTAAAAATCAGAATATGGTACATCTCTAAAATTTTAAAACAATAAAGTTTTTAATTAATTTTCATTAATTAAATACAAAACAGCTTTCTTAATCTGTCATAGCATAATAATGAAATTTCAATACACAGACTTAAATTGCTATTAATTTGAAATTTTATATTAATTAGCAAATCGTGGATTGTTTTTATTTAAAAAATAACAGTAAGTTTTTTTATTATCATTATTATTTCCTGTCATGCCGAAAATACAATCCTGATTTTTAAAGGATGTCTGTGCATACTACATGTATGCTTTAAAAGAATTAACATTTGTATAGATTTATCATAAACTTCACTTTATTTTTTTTATTATATTTTACCAGAAATCTGAAAATTACTGTTAAGGTAAGGTACAGATGCAAAATTTAGAAATTTATCATAATAAAATTTAGAAAGTTTGCATGCATTAAAAAAATTCAATTGTATTTATATACATTTAGTAATATTATAATTAAAAACTCTTTTTTTTTTTTTTTTTTTTTAGATAAAACATGGCATTTTCGTATTAACTGCATGCCAGCAATTATTCGCCACTATGATAAACCTATTATTATTACAAACTTATATGATAAAAAGTTACAAAAACCCTGTTAAACGATAAAAAAGTATGATAAACTTGTGCAGATTATACTTCACTTCGTAAAATGACATGCAGTTAATACGTAAGTACCGATCGTTTTTAGTACAGTACATGAAAAACATTTACAATAACATAGATAAGCGAGTTATTAGGTAGGTAATTTCAGAAAACATATTGAGATCGAAAAATAAAACAGTACTTACCCTTAATTATTTAAGCATCATCTTTTTCAGTTATTTTCAAAGCATTTAGTTATCTTCTAAGTCAGCAAGGGATCACAAGCAGCAGGCAGCCATTTTAAATCTGTGGATCCCGCTAAACAACAAAATATCACATGACTTAATCTGTTCAATGGGAAATCCCTTGAATCACCCCTTTAAAGATTATTTTCGTTTTCAGTTCGAAATGTAGTGCTTTGTTCTTTCACCCCGAAAGAGAGAATATTTGGAACCAGTTTTCTTTTGCAAATTGTCAGTTTCTGATAAAGCAGATACTCAGAAAGAATGAATGTCATTGTAAAATATTACGTTCCTATATGGAGTGATTAATTCATTCTTTGAAATTAAGCGATTTTTAATATTTAATATCTATATACAAATTTATTGAAAAAAAAAAAAAAAATCATATTGAAGTAACAACAAATTAGTCATAAATTGAGCTTTATAAATCTGGTATAATAAATATAAGCAAATGACGAAACAAATTAAAAAAAAAAAAATTCTTTAAAAAAGTAATAAAGAGCAAAATATTTAAATTAAAAGACAGGTTTCAAGAGTTGTTATTTGTATTTCTTCAAACATAAACTACTAACAAAAAAAAAAAAAGAAAAGAAAGAAAAAGAAATATAATAAAAAGGGAAAAAAAGAAACATGAAATAATCCGAAAAATTAAATTTATTTTTCTAACGACCAAACTTCATACTGTCAAACCCGCTTTAGAAATAAAATAAAAACATCCACTTACATTTAGGGTTTTATTTTTATTTTTACTTTTCAATAAAATCATAGATCACTTTTTTTTTTTTTTTTTTTTTTTTTAATAGTACACTCTGTGTTACTTTGTTCGGTAGTTTGAAGACACATGAAAACCATACATCTATTTAACCATATTTTCTCAAAACAATTTTTCATTTTTTAACAAATAAATAAATAAATAAATAAAATAAAAAATAAAATAAAATAAAATAAAATAAATAAATAAATAAACTCTAATAATTGTAATTTTAAATCATGTTGTTTTTAAAATTAAAGTTATGTCTTTTATCAAAAATTGCTTTGAGATGTTTGTTATCTTTAATTTCCAAATTAATGAATGTCCTAATAACCAAAGTTAATTGTGTGGTTAAAAAAATACTTGAATTTCAATTCGTCTGGATAAAACTGAAACCATTATCAACCTCAATAATTTTAACTTAGCAATCAACTTAACGATTCCCCTTTATTAAAACTACGGAATTTTTTTAAAACAGTATTGGTTGAAGATCAACGAATTATAAGGACTACAGGATTCAATTATCCACTATGTTTGTAGCAATTTAAAAGCCGCTATAATAAAGGCATAGCGGAATATTATTTTAATTGATAATAAAAATAAAATTTCAATAAATTTTTTGACTTAAAAAAAAAGTTTTATTTCTTTAATATTTTTCGAAAAGAAATGTAACACTCTCCTGTCAAAATCCCTCTCTTTTTAATTTTATTTCAATGAATGAAAGTTAAAATTGAGGAATCTAGTATAGGAATAATTAAATTGTTTTTCATTTTATGAAATATATATATATATATATCGAATACACTATAAAATTTATTATAATACATCATTCGTGTATATATATATATATATATATATATATATATATATATATATTCACTTACATCAGGCAAAATTACTTATTATTATCATTACTATCATAAACGATATTTTGAAAACTTTGCTTCTTGGATACTGTTTGATAATTACTCACATAAATTAAGTCGATTGAATGGTTCAACTACAACACTTATTAATTAAAACTACGGAATTTTTTTAAAAACAGTATTGGTTGAAGATCAACGAATTATAAGGACTACAGGATTCAATTATCCGCTATGTTTGTAGCAATTTGAAAGCCGCCATAATAAAGCCATAACGGAATATTATTTTAATTGATAATAAAAATAAAATTTCAATAAAAAATTGTCGACTTTTACAAAAAAAGAAAAAAAAAAAAAAAAAAAAAAAAGGGTTTTATTTCTTTAATGTTTTGTAAAAAGAAATGTAAAATTCTCCTGTCAAAATCCCTCTCTTTTTAATTTTATTTTCCAAAAATCTAAGAGATAAATGAAAGTTAAAATTGAGGAATCTAGAATAGAAATAATTAAATTGTTTTTTATTTTATGAAAATATATATATATATATCAAATACACTATAATGTTTATTATAACACATCGTTCTTTTTTTTTTTTTTTTTTTTTAGGTTGATTTCTTTAGAAATCGACCTATTGCAATCACTTCGTTTATCTATATATATATATATATATATCTATCTATAATGAAAATTTTGTCATCACGATAACTCCCGAAATAATACTCGAAATGGAACCAAATTTGGACAGTGAACTGATCTTATAAATATCTTGGATGAGTTCGTTAACCAAGTTGCTGCGACTTTTACTTTTCAAGTGGCAGCCACTTGAAAATTTCAAACCGACATTGTAAAAAGCATATTTAAAGCAAGATTTGCTTGAATTTTGTTGTAAATACGGGCCACATAATGGTCTCAATGAAGTTTATTAATGAAGTTTAGCCGCCATTTTTAATAAAGTGGCAGATATTTTGAGTTAAGTGGGACCACTTGAAATCAGGCTACCACTTGAAAATTTAAAATCACTATAACTTCCGAAATAATACTCCAAATCGAACCAAATTTAGACAGTGTCTTAACATATCTTATAAATATCTTAGATGAGTTTATTAACCAAGTTGCTCCGCCATTTTGTTTTCAAGTGGGGACCACTTGAATATTTCAAATTCAAATTGTAAAAAGCGTATTCCGAATTTGTTTGAAATTTGATGTAAATATAGACCACATAAAGGTCTCAATGAAGTTTATTAATGAAATTTATCCGTCATTTTTAATAAAGTGGTAGATATCTTAAGTTAAGCGAGGCCACTTGAAATCACTCTACCACTTGAAAATTTAAAATCACAATAACTTCTGAAATAATACTCCAAATCGAACCAAATTTGGATAGTGTCTTAACTTATGTTATAAATAACTTAGATCAAATTGTTAACCAAGTTGCTCCGCCATTTTGTTTTCAACTGGAGACCACTTGAAAATTTCAAATTCAAATTGTAAAAAGCATATTCCGAATTTTTTTTTATTTTAATGGATTCACAGATTATACAAGTGCCTCAAATAACTTTATTAATGAACTCTATCCGCCTGTTTTAATAAAGTGGCGGATATCTTAAGTTAAGCGGGGCCACTTGAGATCAGGCTACCACTTGAAAATTTAAAACCATGATAACTTCCGAAATAATACTCCAAATGGAGCCAAATTTGAACAGTGTCTTAACTTATCTTATAAATATCTTAGATGAGTTTGTTAACCAAGTTGCTCCGCCATTTTGTTTTCAAGTGGAGACCACTTAAAAATTTCAAATTTAAATTGTAAAAAGCGTATTCTGAAATTTTTTGAATTTTGATGTAGATACAGACCACATAAGGATCTCAATGAAGTTTATTAGTAAACTATAACTGCCATTTTTAATAAAGTGGCAGCTATCTAAAGTTAAGCGGGACCATTTGAAATCAGGCTCCCACTTGAAAATTTAAAATCACGATAACTTCTGAAATAATACTCCAAATCGAACCAAATTTGGACAGTGATATTATCATATAATTATCTTGAATGTTTTCACTGGGCAACTTGTCCCGACATCTTGTTTCTAAGTTCCAGCCACTTGAAAATATGCCAACACGATAACTTTTAAAATACCAAACTGATTCAAATAAAAGTTGGATAGTGAACTTATGGTTCAAATATCTAGGATAAGTTCACTTGGTGACTTGATCCGCAATTTTATGTCCAAGTGTCTGCCACTTGAAAATTTGTCAATATGGTAACTTTAGTAATACAGAATCAATTCGCATCTAATTTGGGAAGTGGATTTATCCTTCAAATATCTCAGATAAGTTCGCTGGGCATCTCACTCCGCTTTTTTTTCAAAATGGTGTCACCTGAAAATTTCTTATGACGATAATTTTTGAAATACTGGTTTAATTTGAACTAGAACTGGACAATGAACTTATACAAGTATACTGGATGATTTCGTTGGGCAAGTTGTTTTGCCATTTTGTTTCCAAGTTGCAACCACTTAGACTGCCACTTGAAAATTTGCCATAAAATGAACTTTTGAAACACGGCACTGATTTAAACCACAGTTGGACAGTGAACTTATGCTTCAAACATCTTGGATATGTTTGCTGGGCAACTTGTTCCACTGTATTGTTTCCAGCTGGCGGCCACTGGAAAATTTGTTATCACGGTAACTTTAGAAATACTTAATCAATTCAAATCAAAGTTGAAAAATAGATTTATCATTCAAACAACAAAAATCTAGAAAATTCACGTAACTCGTGAACCAATCACGTTATTGCGTCCATCTTTGGTATATCGATAATAAGTATTTTCTCGCCAAAAGTCGCCAAAAAAGTCGCCATAGGTGAAAAGTCGCCAAATTTGGCGCCAAATCCATTACCTGCGTTGTTGTATCTTTTTACTGCGTTTTTAAGAAAAAATTAGGCTATTTTAATGCTAAAACAAACTAGAAATGCAGAAAACTAACATTTTATCACCTTACTAAGCCTCTTTGAAAGAATTTCTACAAAAAAAATTATTTTCAAATTTGAAACGATATTTTAGATGAGAAACTTTCTCTGCGATTTTGATCGAAGTGCCAGCCACTTAATTTTTCAACACGATGACTTTTGAGATTTTTAATTAATTCGAACTATATGTGCACTGTAGACTTATCTCACAAATACATTTCATATATTTGTCAACTTAACTCACCCTTTTGTTTCCAAGTGCCGGCCACTTGAAAATTCACATAAAAAGTATTTATGAACCGATTTGCTTAAAAATCCATATGTGCATAGCCTACATCAAGATTTCTACTAAGTGCATTAATCATTTGTAGCCGCCATTTTGAAACAAAATGACAGCTAATTGATAAGGAAAAAGAAATCAACCTACCCTTCCGAATAAGCCGGAAGGACTTGTTTTTTTTTTAGATCACTTACACCAGGCAAAATTACTTATTATTATCGTTATTATTATAAACGATATTTTGAAAACTTTGCTTCTTGGATACTGTTTGATAATTACTCACATAAATTAAGTCGATTGAATGATTCAAATACAACACTTATTAATTTACTTTCCAAAAAGAAAAGGTGTGTGTGTGTGTTAAGAAATTATTTATTATTATTACTTCCATTATAAATGTCGGAGTTAAAGCTACGTAAATAATAATCATTTCTTTATGATTATATAAATAAACTTTATGTAGTAAATCGGAATGACTGAAATTTAACAGCCAATTAACAAATTAATGTTTTTTTTTTTTTTTTCCTTTTAAAAATTTGGACACTTAAAAACTACGAATTATATTTTATTTTCAAATTTTTCATGATGTATCATAGGCTCAAATACTTATAGATTAAAAAAAAAAAAAAAAAAAAGAAAAAGAAAGAAAGAAAAAATGGTCCATTTACATCCTAATCTAAAGAAATTTTCTGTATATTTTATTCAATTAAATAAATAAATAAATAATTTATATCTATGAAAATTATTTTTAGAACATTCCAGTAACTTTTCCGCACAATTTTACAGCCATATCAAAAAGAATTTAAATCCACTGTTTAAAAGCTTACAAGAAACCTCTTTTTTCCCTTACTTATATTCCGGAGCATTGTTAATATCCATAACTTTTTTTCACACCACTATTTTTAAAGAGCACTTTTCTTCTTATTTTATCGTAATTACATGTTGGACAAAATTTCGCTTATCAAAGGGCTCTGAAAAAATAAGTAGGTACTAACAGTATTCCGGAATAAATGTTATGATGTAGAATTTACTTTAGAACGTTCAATTCTCTTTAATTCTCTTCAAGGTAAACAGGCTCAATGAATGCCTTACTTCTGTTATCTTTTTGGCAAGAATATTTTTGCAAAGTGTGAACAAATATATGAAAAATATTTGTTAATTTACCCGAAGTATTTGAAGTCAGTCTTTAATCTCATGTAACACTATTTGAGATCATGAGATCTCTCTTTCTTTCCCAATCTCACTTAAAAAATCAACTATAAAATCTAAAATTCTTAGTAATTGGCAACGAAAGTGGCAACATTCCATAAAGGTAGAGATTCGTACGCAGTTCTTAAAATGGCTAATCCCGATTTTATATGCCCAAATAAAATATCTTTATATTTTATCTCAGGGCATGGTAGTTTCCCTGCTTTCCTTTTTAAAATCAATAAACTACCAAATAAACTTTTTAAATATAAGAAATTAGGCAGCCCTTTTCATTATATATTCAAGAAATCTTTATTAATTAAAAACAATTTTAAATTTAATAGTAATAAAACTATAAGGCAAAACTTAAAGGCAATATTATTAAATCCAGATAATTATAATAAATTAAAACATATATATAATACTTTAAACGAAAATTACTCATTTATTAAATATAAATTTTAAAGCTAAATTCGTTGACTTACTTTTTTCTGTTAATGAAATGTAATCTGTCTAAATGTAATTATCATTATTATTATTTTCATTTCATTTCATTTTTATTTATTTATTATTATTATTATTATTATTATTATTTCATTTTAAGCTTTCCTCAAAACAGTCTTAAGTACAACTTTCGATGTATCTCCTAGCAGGAACGTAGACATATTTTTTCTCCTGTGGGAACAAAAATCCGTATAACCACGCGGTTTGGAACCCACAGTGAGAGACCAATGTAACCAATGTAACAGTATTTGATAAAATATTTAAAATAGTATGTTGTGGACACCACAGTTCTCCGACATTTTTCTATACAAACTCGCTCCATGCAAGCAACTTGCTAAATTTATTTTTCATATGATTTTAATCAGAGAGTAATATAACTCTAAATATCGAAAGAAAATCGGTTTTACATTCTACAGGTAAAATCTTTTAAAAAAAATGAGGGGGGGGATGGGGGGTGGTATGATACAAATCGGTAATTTTATTTTAAATATCACAGATTGGTGGTTCATTTATACGTTTTAAAGGTATTGTCAAGTTTTTTTTTTTTTTTTTTTTTTTTTTTTACATACCCGTATCGAAATTTTGTCCCCCCTCGGGAGTAATTTTTAAACGGGGGAGGAGGGAGGGCAATGAGCCTACATATACAAATATTTTTTCCTAGCTTACAATTGCTATTATAAATATATATATTTTTTAATTCTATAATGACTCGTTAAAAATATTTCTTATTGTGTACATTTACACGAAATTTTCTCCTATACAACCTTGTCAAAAACTTCGACAAAACAGAATAGCCACGCCACCTGTTACGCGATTTCCTCCAAAAGTTAATAGGCCTTAATTTATGTCAAGGCATGACTACACATGAATTTGAATGAATTTCTATGCAGAAGTTACTGAGATACAGTCACCGAAAAAAAATTTCCCAGACAGATATTTTCTAAAATTTTCGAATCGTGTTCTAGACCTCTCAAAACTTGTAAATCCTTCGGAAAGCCGAAGTCGAAAATTTTTACGAAACCATTATTTTCTTCCATTGAATGTAGAAGAAAGTAAAATCTGAAAATTTACATTAAGAGTAAAATGTCATACCTTGGAATGCTTTTAGAGTTAAAATATTTCCGTCTTTTTATTGTAAACTTTTGTGACTAGTTAATCCACTTTAATTTCTAAATTGATATTATTTAGAAAATGATTTTATTGGATTGCGTCTGGATTAAAAAAAAAAAAAAAGTCAACATTATTACTATTAAGTTTAATCATGAACAAAACATTTATATAAATACGACATATAATAACTTCATGTGTTCATTATTAATATTCATTGGTAGAATATTGAATATCACAATAGATGTGCTCTAAACCAAAGATAAAGTATTTCAGAAAGTTAATTAAATATACGAATTACTATTCTAGATAATCATCAGTTGATATATTAATAAAGGCATGGGCGTATTCCAGTTTCGAAACATTATAAAAAGAATCTGACGGGAGTTGCCGTTTATGTTCCAAATTTGTTATACGAAAACAGGCTGTAATTAAGTTAAAATGATATTACCTGAGCACATAAAATTGTTAATTGAGATGAATAACCCAATAAAGTAAGAAGAAAGCTGAAGTTAAAATACATGAAAATTTTTGATTATTAGGAAATGAATAAAGCATGCTGTTGTTAGTAATACAGCTATTCTATGATAGTACAATACAACAATAATGAAGAAATAAATTAACTATCTCACGTACAGGAGCAAACAGGCATAAATGAAAAAATCTAATATTAGTTGATTGGAATAGTTTGAGGTCAAATTTAAAAATAAAATTTTCCGTCATTAAAATAGTTATAATTCATGGAATACCAGTGAAGTGATTACTGAATGACTAAATATTGATTATTAAAGGAAAGAAAAAGAAAAAAATATATTTTTTCGTTTATAGTGACACTTTATAATATATTTGTCTAAGAAAATATTAAGCATACTAATTTGATTTCAGAAAATGAGAAATTAAAACCTAAATAAGCATAAGGGCCCTTCGTGGCCGATTGGTTATATCGCAATTCCGCCATTGCACATCACTAGTACCGCAATTCCGCTTATAGCTTACGAGCGTAGGAGAGTGTGTTCGATTCCCGCGCTGGCTCTGGGTTTTTACAAGTCTTCATGTTGTAATCCTATCACACGTTATCTGTCCTCACATTGGCGAAGCGGACTTCGAGTCAAGTCTACAAAGTCTAATGCATATTTTAACAATACACAAACAATCTAGCTTTACACACACACACACACACACACACATATATATATATATATACAAACCTTCAATTTAATGCATATATATATATATATTTATTTTTTTTCCCCTAAAAAATCTGTAATCTTTGGTTAAAAGAAAGATAGCTCGCAAAATATAACATGTCAAGGCAAGATTGGGATTTAATTAAAAATTATTTTTCTATAAACTTTTTCTTTTTTAACAGAATTTAGAAATATTTGGACTTTCAATTCATAATTACTATTTTGTAGCTATTTTTTTAATTTTGTCAAAATCGAGTTAAATTTTTCGAATTAAAGAATTCTGAAAACGTAAACGGAAATTTCAAATGAAAATAAATAAATAAATAAATAAAATAGACCTTCCACAAACAAAATAGCACAAGCAATAATAATAATAAACTCAGTTTATTTCCTCCGAATTTTGTTTTGAAAACGTTTTAAACATACCTCAAATTTTGGTTTTTAAAAATAGTATGTATTTTAGGTATAAATAGTATGCTTGACATGAAAGTGAATTAAGCATCGTATTAGAAACAACGGAACAACCTTTGTAAAATTTTGTAATGTAACTCCTTTGGCAAATTTTGAAATTTGGTACCGGAGTAGCTCGGTCGTTTCTCACCAAAGTCTTTACTTATGCAGTTGCGATAGCCATTTTAATTCATCGCCAAAATGGAAAAATCAATTAAAAAGTCACCAAAGGGCTCCTTTACTAAAGCTGGGCTTTTCTTACAGATCCTCCTGGGCGACCTTTTAAATTTTGGCGCTGAAGTAGACCGGGCATCATTCACCAAGGAATGAAGACAGCCATTTTAAACAAGTAACGCATAAAAATATAAATAATTTATAAAATATTGCAAAAAAATTAATGAAGCAGAAAAAATAATTACTTTAATTATCTATTTTTGTCTAACTAGATCACTGTAAAGAAAAAATGCACATTTAAAAATACAAAATTTATTTCCACAAGTACTATTTTAAACCTAACCCTGCGTAAAAAAAAAAGGGGGGGGTGGGGGGTATTTTTCAGTAACTATTCTGCTAATACATTTATTGGTTGCGCTTTTTCGTTAATTTATATGAATCCTTCATATTGTGTTTGTATTTTTAATGATTTTTAGGCGTAAGAAAATGCTTGTTGAAATAAATTTTCTATTTCTAAAACTGTTTATATATATATATATATATATATATATATATATAATTACATATTTAGATAATAATAGATCATTTATGTAACTATTATATCTGTTTCAATAATTTTTCTGCAATATTTTATAATTTATTAATATTTTTGTTGCGCTACTTAGTTTAAAATGGCAGTTGCTAAATTAAAGTTCTTGGCGAAAAATGTTCAGTGTACTTCAGCGCCAAAATTAAAAAAATTGATTATGAGGATTTGTAAATAAAATTGATGAAATTAAAAAAGATTTATGATTATAGAACTTAAAGTAAGAAATAAACGCTGTGCAGTTGAATGTTACGCCATGGGCAGGTTTATTTATTTATTTAACAACAACTTGACAGTAAAAATATAATAAATTATGTATTTTTGTCTAAAAAAGGGCTTCTTCAACTTTTTCGATACTGGTTATTATTAATTTTATTTTCTTCACTTTTTCTTTAAAAAAGAAAAAAAAAAAAAAAAAAAAGATTTTGATGAAATTCTGGAAAAAGCAGAATTTAGCATAGTACGGAGGACTATTAGTTTTATTATTATTATTATTATTATTATTATTATTATTATTATTATAACACCACTTTCAAATTATCGAATTATATTTTCCATAAATTTTCTATTTCGATAAATGTCCAACCGTCGTAACACTGGCGACAACGTTTTAACCGTAGATTAAAACTAATAGTCCTCCATAATAATACAACGCAGGAAATAACGTGACAGTAATATGTATAGTGCATATAGTGTTATTATGCAATTGCGATTTAAATATAAAAGTGCGGCTTTGATTTTTGCAATAATGTCTATTTCGAAAATGCCCTCCAATAAATACTTGAATTAAAGACCGCGGATAAGACGTTGTCGCACGCAATAGGGGCACGGACCCGAGATCTTCAAGGTGAGGAAAATGCTGCCGAAGGCAGCTGGAACTAAGCGAGATTTTGAGCAATTTCAATGGATTTTCTTTTGAATTTTATTTATAAAGCAATGTAGTTTTTTCTCTTTTTATTCATTTAAATATAGTGACCAGCGAAGCGGGCGAAGTCTCCTAATTTATTATATTGCGCAATCCTAACGTAATTTCAATCAAGAACCTTCTATTCCCGCCTCCTGCGGACGTATGACTTCCATTAAGCCAATCGGGACGGTTTCGATCACGTGACCGCTCCCGCTTGGAAGGCAAATAAGAATTTTCGAGTTAGTTATTAGTCTGAAATTGAGTTTTCAAGATGCAAGTTTTAAGAGAAGTGCTCACCTTCGCTTTGTGGATGTAACCTCTGAATTCATTAACGAAACCATTTAAGCCAGTGACTGCATTTTATTTGTTTCCCTGCGTGGCTGTCTATTTTAATATGACACACGCACACACACATATATATATATAAGTTAAACTCTTGCATAATCGAAAAGAATATCGGTTTCTAGTTGCTATTCTTTATTTTACTATAAGGAATTATTTTCATTTCTTTAGAATAATATAACATTTCTAACAGTGTGTTGTGTATTTTTATATAATTAATTATCTTTAAAATTTCTGAAGAAAGCAAATTATACTTTACTATCTTGAGACATAGCGTGATCTAAGTATGGGAACAACAGCATGTGATGTTTGGACAAAAGCCAGTTAGATTATATAGAGCACAAAGAAAATGTTTTCCGTCAAACATTATTCAACCGAAAGAAATAAAGACATCATTTTCGGTAAAGAATTAGTAGGCTAGGTAAAAGAATTTTCTTATATTTTATTTTAAACTAGCAGGCTTTGCCCGCTTCGCTGGTCATTATATCGAAATGAATTCTGAATATTTCATATCATTAATATTAATAATAAAAAAAAAATCTGAAAAAAGAAAGACAAAGAAAGAAAAAAAGAAATCAGTCAAAATGTAAGTTAAAGTTCTTGCTACCTTCGGTATCGGTTTTCCTGCTCCCTACACTTTTCGAATCCTCGAGCCCCGATGCCTTCGGCAGTACCTTACCTAATTTTTACTCCCTCTCCCTTACGGTAATGTTGAAAGTTTCGCGAAATTTCCTCCCATCAAAGTGCATATTGCGTACACTTAATCAACACATACTCATCAAAATTCATCATTCTAAGGTAATCTGGAGTATATTCAAGCTTGTTTTTTTCCCCCGCCAGCCCCAGAAGAGGGGGGGGGTTAATTTGGCGAAATCCCTTTATAGTACATCTTGCATACACATACCTAACCACACATTTAAAAAAAAAAAAAGCGAGGTGACCCAGTATGCAGCTACCAAAATTTTGATTACCCTCAAAACTGCATCACTGATACGGACGCTTTTAATGTGTGATTAATGACGACCTGGACGCAGAGAGGGCGTGAAGTCGCTTTTCAGACAAATCACAATCCTGTTTACAGCATCAAGATTGCCTTATCCGTATTTAACGGCATTGTCAATAATGCACAAAGCCAAGTGGGATTCGACATCGTCACACTGTCCACCGCGTGCAGTGATGGTATGGGTCCCATTGGATACACGTCTCGATTACTTCTTGTTCGCATTCCCGGCACACTGAAATGCGGTCATTAAATTTCTGGTGAGTTAACGCCCGCACCTCCACTCTATATTCAAGGCCTCCGCAGCGCCACATTTAAGCAGGATAATGCACGGTCGCAAGTTGTCAGTATAGTCCGGACTTTTCTTAATACATAATGTGTTCAACCGTTGCTCTGGTCAGCGCATTCTTCTGACCTCGCACCAATGAAAATGACTATTTAATCGTTGAAAAGCGACTGGCCCCCCACCACTCACCAGTAGCTACGATCGATGAATTGTGGCATCGTGTTGAAGCTTCATGAAGTGCTTTACCCATACATGTCATTTAATCGCTTTTTGATTCAATGCCTAGACAGATAAGTGCTGTTATTGCTCACAGAGGTCGCTGCTTTTTGTACTGTTTTCTCAGTACATGTTATTCCAATTCTTCTTACTATAATGAATGTGCCCAATAAATATCATTACGATATTCTCATTCCTTCTTGGTGTTGCATTTTTTACAAACAGCCGTTTAGAATTTCTAGAAAGTGATATAGATTATTCAAATTCATTATCGGATGCTCCCTATCAATCGGATTTTTTCTAATGTAAACGGATGTTCCCTTTCAGAAATTCCCTATCGAAAATAGAGGGAATATCTCTACTGGTTTGAGTACCGGGACACCTGAAAGTATTCGAAAGGGGCATTGTGTTCTATGAGAGGTATTTCTATAAACCATATTTTAACACCTTTATTTTAACCGAATCTTAATGACATTGAAATACGTTGTTCAAGTTCACTATCAGATATTTTCTATTGAAAATGGAGTAAATATCACCAATAGTTTGTGTACAAGGATATCCGAAAGTATTCCAAAACACTGTGTTCTATGAGAGGTTATTTTTATAAACCAAATTTTAATAACTCTACTTTACACAAATTTTAATGAAATTGAAATATATTATTCATATGCACAAAAGAATACTTTCTATAGAATATTCGAGTAGTATGATTAGAATTGGATTTACAGAGCCACAGAAAATATTCAGTTACATTAAAGGCTATTATTGGAAATTTGCTGGAATAGCACTTTTGTTCACAATAAGCGTTTTTAAGACTTTCTAACAATTTTTAAGTGTGAATATGATTTGAATTAGTGTATCTGTCTGTCTGACTGTCCATCTGCCCATACCCAACGTACGTAAACATTTTCAGAATTTTTAAAATATGATATATGGGATTCAAGTTCATTATGAAATGTTCCCTATTTAAAATGACATTAATAGATCCTGTACAACTGGTTTGTATACATGGACACACCACCCTCCACCCTCCTCCCAGGAAAAAAAAAAAAAATCATTGCTTCTCGTGTTCGGACAGACATTTTTATAAATTACATTTAAATAACTTTCTACTGTAAAAATCATAAAGAAATTGACATTTATTGTTAATATGCTAAAAATGTTTTGCATAGAATATGATATGGTTAACCTTCAAATTTATAAGGCTACTGTAAAATATTCAGATACATTAAGGTTTGTAATAGGAATCTAAATGCTTAGCGTTAAGCATTTTTAACATTTTCAACAATGTTTAAGAGTTATTATGAATTCAATTAATATATCTGTATCTTTCAGTCTTTTCGTTTGTCTGTCGTGTGATAATATAGGCAGAGAACATTGAAAGTTGTACGGTACAACAAGTAAGTACAGTTGGAAAGAATGCGATACGCATGAATGCGTATCGCATAATTTTTCTTTCTTGTTTTTTTTTTTTTTTTTTTTTTTTTTCTTTTTACTTCCATTACCCTACTACCGTAGGTAATGGAAGTATTGTATTCTGTCTGAAAATTCGATATCGGGTTTTCACCTGATTTACACGTTTTAAGGTCCCCTGAGTCCAAAAAAGTGGTTTTTGGCAATTGGTCAGTGTGTATGTATGTATGTGTGTGTGTGTGTGTGTGTGTGTGTGTGTGTGTGTGTGTGTGTGTGTGTGTGGAGAATCTTCTGGCTATTATAGCTCAGAAACTAATAAAGATAGAGCTACGAAACTTTAAAATTGAAATACGTCTGGTGTACAGATGAAATTTCCAAATTTTGGTGAAAATTGAAAAACCGGAAGTGGGACATTGGAAACCGGAAGTGGGACCGTAAGTCTGTATCTCAAAAACGACTCTAGATGTCCTTTCGAATGATATAGTTGGTTAGTTCAGGAAAATTGATAGGCGTCCTGTATAAATAGCTCAATTTCAGGCCTCGCAAAGGCGTTCCTTTAAAAACGGTTGTACGGATTTTTTTCAAACTCACCATTTTAACTCACTTTTAAATATGCTTTTGTATGTAATTATTGTTTTCCTGTCAATAATTGAGTTTAACCGGAAGTGGGACATCGGAAACCGGAAGTGGGACCGTAAGTCCGTTTCTCGAAAACGGCTCTAACGATTTTCTTCAAATTTGCTATATAAACACTCTATTAGATGTCCTTTCGAATGATATAGTTGGTTAGTTCAGGAAAATTGATAGGCGTCCTGTATAAATAGCTCAATTTCAGGTCTCCCAAGGGCGTTCCTTTAAAAACAGCTGTACGGATTTTTTGTCTTCTGATCACATTATTTTTCCTGATCACATCTCCAAAAAATGCTTTTAATGCGTATAATTGTGGGTAATGGAAGTCGTGTGGTTGTTTCACACCAGATTTTTTTTTTTTTTTTTTTTTTTTTTTTTTCTATTCTTGACGACTAAATCTGATTCTATTGTTATAGAAATATTTTATAGAATAGTTTATATTAATAATGAAATATTCACTTTTTTACCCTAAACTGAAATTGGGACATTAAACTATTCTACAATTTATGTATGCATTTTTTTTCTAGGATAGTTTAATTATATGTATATATATATATATATATCATATTATATTGTTGCCACTAAAAAGTATTTTTTTTTTTTTTTTTTTTTTTTTTTTTTCAGATTTAATATTTTTCTGTTCATAAAATATCACTCATTTTTCAAAATAATAACAACTTTAAGGAAACGATAAAATTTCATGTTATTTTATTTTAAACCTTTCAATGCGCAAATTTAAATAACCAATTGCAAAAACTGGCCCCAGAAATTTAATTTTTTTTTTTTACAATTTAGAGGAATAACTTCGCTCACCGTTTCTCTTCGAATATTCTTAGAGAACTCTGGTGGCTTTTGACTTTAAATGAGAAAATTTAATCGTCCCTCAATGGGTTAAGACATGATATTTTATTAGAAATAAAAATTGAATCTACATTTAGTTTAAACTTTTAATTGTTCGTTCAAAATTTGTAGTACAATAAAAAAAAAATTTCTAAAATGATAACAGTAGCTTTTATTAATATAGCAGTTTTAGCTGTATTTAAATTTCGGAAACTCCTTCTATTTCTAGATGCACAACTAGCATTGAGTTTATTATAATAACAAAAAAGAATGAATTTACTCTGATATACTAAATGTTATTGTAGGCATGTAATTTTTTACTTTTTTAAAAATTGAGAACAAAAATTTGTTTTTAAGAACAGAACCTCCGATAATACAAAACAAAATATTCAAAATAAAACTATATCTATTTTAAATACTTCCCGTTAAATATTATTATAAAATTTAAATTTTGTTGAGACTAATTTTAGTGTAAGTAAGTTAATTCATAAGTAAACAAGTGAATATTGACTAAGTTATTTGATATAACTGATTCTTTTTTTAATCCCGACATTTATTCTTGCCTTAAATAAATATTTCAATAAGCTGCTGGAAACACTATCTTGAAACTATTTAAATTAATATTGGAGTGAATAAAATTTAAAGTCATTTTGTAGAAAGTCTTCTTAAAATTATTATCTATAAAAATTATGTTCTATACTGATTCTTTTTCATCTCAGAAAAATGGAATCCCAAATGTCGAATGAAAGTTAATTTCGTGCCTAATACAGACAACATTTTAGAATTTTTTTTTTTCATGATTTTTTTTCTCTTTTTTCAAAAAAAAAAAAAAAAAATAGAAATTCTAACTTCTAAACTTTCATTAAATTATTTATTTTAATTTATAATTGTTGCCAAAAAAATTAAACTTTAAATTTTACATCTACTTTTTAAGATAGCACGCGATCATAATTTATATAAAAATTAAATCATTAAATTCATTTTTTTACCTATTTTTATTTCATATCCGCGTTTGTAATGATCGATAGATGGCGCTTTTTCAGTTTTTGTTGTTAGTAAATATTGTAGCCACGTGTATCTATTATTGTTCTTTTTGTTATTCTACTTAATAGTCGTGCTATATTTTCTCCGCCATTACATCATGGAAAATTGGTTGCTTTTGGAAAAAAATAATTCAGTTTATTCGAAGTTCGATCGGAAGTAGATTTTTAACTGAAGTTGAACAAATATTAGCTTCAAATCATCTGATTAATTCTTTACTTCCATTAGCCGAAGCAACTGAAATTTTAAATGTGTCATTTGGAAATAAATGGAAGCTTAATTCTGGATTTCTTGGTCCTTTGGAGTTACACTGGAGCACACAACAGTATGTGTTATCTTTTTTACCGGATTTATTCATTTTTATTCAATAAATATATGTGAAACTAAACATCGGCATGCAATGGCGGCTTAATGAAAGCCGAATTAAAGCATGTTTATTGTAATTTCCCATTAGCCCACCAGAGAGCGAGCATTTCATTACAATCGCGGATTGCTCGCGCACTTTTTATTTCCTAATTCAAAATTATTAAAAAAAAAAAAAAAAAAACTTCTTCGATATCGTTTGTAAAGATACTGATTATTATTAATTTTTTTTTCTTTTCCATAAAAAAAAAAAAAAAAAAAAAAAAAAAAAAAAAGATTTTGATGAAATTCTGGCAAAAGCAGAATTTAGTTTAGAACGGACGACTATAGTTTTTTTTTTTTTTTTTTACCATACCATTTTTTTTCATTATACCATCGATTTCAAATTATTCAATTATATTTTCGATAAATTTTAGATTTCGATAAATGTTCAATTATCGAAAAATGATTTCGACAAATGTCCAACTGTCGAAAAATGACACCGCAAAAATCAGATTGAGACTAATAGTCCTCAGTCCTAAAAAAAAAAAAAAAAAAAAAAATCCATCAATTTGTTTTAGGTTATTACACATTTTTATATTAATCATTGATTTCAAAAGATACCGACGAGTTCCATTGATAAATACTAATAATAAAAAACTACACCGCTATCCGGGTTGGCTCCAAACAGGGAAAGGAAAATAACCGACTACATATGCACAATTTTTATAATTGTTAATTATTACTATACAAAATATTTATTTTTATTTTCACAATAAATGTTTAAAAATATTCCTTTTTGTATAATATTTATAAAATATTTTGTTATGTGTTGTCATATTCAAAATTCTGAAAAAACGGACAATAGCTATTTGGAAATACTACAGCTCATTTAATGTATTTAAATGTCTCCGCCATTTTCTAGGGACAGCCTACATTTTAAAGAAGTTTTTCTAAAATTTTCAAAATTGTCGAAAGCAAATTATTTATCATTGATATTTTATTTTTAGTTCTTACAGTCGGCATCAAAATTATTAAAACACTAGCAATAATTCCTATTTAAACTAGTATGTTGTGGCCACCACAAGACTTTCTTCTATATTTTCCTATATACATATTCAATCAGTAACAATATTAAAAAAAAAAAAATCGATAACTTTGTTTAAAATTATCACACATTTATAGTTCAACCATTCGTTTTAAAGGTATTGACGAGATCTTTCGAAAGATACCCATCTTGAAAATTTACCCCCCCCGGGGGGTACTTCCCCCCAGGGGGGGAACCGGTGCCCCCACATGCACAAAATTTTTTTCGTAGTTAACTACTACTATTATCAATAATTCATATTAATTTTACAATCACAAGTTTAAAATAACGCTCATTATGTACATTTATACGAAATTTTGTCCTATATTGGCATGTTAAAAATTTAGAAAAAATGCGATCACAGCGCCACCTGTTGAGCTATTGATCCCTAAATGTAATCAGCACCAAATTATGTCGGGGACCAACTAAATACCAAGTTTGGTTAAGTTTCGTTTAAAAAAAAATATATATATACGATTTTTTTTCTAAGTTTTTTTTTGTTAAAATAAAAAAATCGATAACTTTGTTTCAAATTGTCACAGATTTATAGTTCAACCATTCGTTTTAAAGGTATTGACGAGATCTTTCGAAAGATACCCATCTTGAAAATTAACCCCCCCCCCCTGGGGGGGTACTTCCGAACCGGTGCCCCCACATGCACAAAATTTTTTTCATAGTTAACTACTACTATTATCAATAATTCATATTAATTTTACAATCACAAGTTTAAAATAACGCTCATTATGTACATTTATACGAAATTTTGTCCTATTCTGCCATGTTATAAGTTTACATAAAATGCGATCACAGCGCCATCTGCTGGGCGATTGATCCCCGAATCTAATCAGACACTTTCCATGTCAGGGTCCAACTATACACCAAGTTTGGTTCAATTTCATTCATCGGTTCGTGATATACGGTGAAAAATACGAAATTTTGTGATTACAGCGCCACCTGCGGACGATTGATCATCAAATCTAATCAGCACCTGCCCCGTCAGGTTCCAACTATATACCTAGTTTGGTTATATTTCATTCATTGGTTCGTGAGATACGGTGAAAAATACGAAAATTTGTCCTATACTGCCATGTTAAAAATTTACATAAAATGCGATCACAGCGCCACCTGATGAGCTAAAGATCCCAAAATCTAATCAGCACAATGCCCCGCCAGGGTCCAACTATATACCAAGTTTGGTTGAATTTCATTCATTGGTTCGTGAGATACGGTGAAAACACTAAACCACAGATAGACAGACAGACAGACAGACATTTTCTAAAAACTATCAATTCGTGTTCAGGACATCCCAAAACGTGAAAAAACGGAGCCAAAAACGCCAAAACCCCTCCGCCAAAAAACGGAGGTCGAAAATTTTCGCGAATCCAATACTTTCTCTATATTACATATAGAAGAAAGTAAAAATGTGCACCTATATAGTTTTTTAAGTAACTATTTGTCAAGTCGTGATCTTAGTTTTATGCTCTTTTTAAAAAAGGAAGTTGATGATAAAATGTAGCGATTAAACTTAAAAAAAAAATTAAAAATGTGAATTTGTGCTTTAATAATTTTGTTGCCGAGATTATTTATTAAGAATGAAAAAATGCATCTGTAATTGGATAATAGTAGCAATTTTTAACGCTTCTCTGTTATAAAGGTACAGTTAGCTGGTCATTATAACTTATTAGGAAATACGCGCCATAAAATAATTCATGTTCTTAGAACCATGTTCTTAGACTGACTAAGAACAGAATTCGACAAGGATTTATTTAACAAAACAGTATTAAATCTACTTTTTACTTCCATTACCCTACTACCGTAGGTAATGGAAGTATTGTATTCGGTCTGAAAATTCGATATCGGGTTTTCACCTGATTTATACGTTTTAAGGTCCCCTGAGTCGAAAAAAGTGGTTTTTGGCAATTGGTCAGTGTGTATGTTTGTGTGTGTGTGTGTGTGTGTATGTGTGTGTATGTATGTGGAGAATCTTCTGGCTATTATAGCTCAGAAACTAATAAAGATAGAGCTACGAAACTTTAGAATTGAAATACGTCTGGTGTACAGATGAAATTTACAAATTTTGGTGGAAATTGAGAAACCGGAAGTGGGACATCGGAAACCGGAAGTGGGACCGGAAGTCCGTATCTCAAAAACGGCTCTAACGATTTTCTTCAAACTTGCTATATAAACACTCTATTAGATGTCCTTTCGAATGATATAGTTGGTTAGTTCAGGAAAATTGATAGGCGTCCTGTATAAATAGCTCAATTTCAGGCCTCGCAAAGGCGTTCCTTTAAAAACGGTTGTACGGATTTTTTTCAAACTTGCCATTTTAACTTACTTTTAAATATGCTTTTGTATGTAATTATTGTTTTCCTGTCAATAATTGATTTTTTATACAAGTTGGCATCTCAAAAACGGCTCTAACGATTTTCTCTTTAGGTCACTTTTATGTTTTCTGATCACATTAAATCTTCTGATCACTCAATCTTTCTGATCACTCAAAAATGCATATAATACGCGTAATAATGGGTAATGGAAGTCGTGTGGTTGCTTTCACACCAGATTTTTTTGTATATGAATTTTTGCTAGTGTTCGTATATACTTTTGTTACCGACTGTACACGACAGAGCAAAAATAGTTTTTCAAGAATAATATTCGTCAGCTTATTAAAGGTTTTGTCATTGACTAATGCACTGCTTAGAGCTCAATGAATTTCACTCGACTGTAGACGGCCGACTTATGTACTTTTTAACAAAAATTTTTGGCAAAAAAAAATGATACATTATACAAAATAATAATAATAATAATAATAATAATAATAATAATAAATTCTGTAAATTTGTGAAGTGGCTTACTAAAAACACACGAGTGGTTTGATTAGAGTAAATTATCTAATTACAGTAAATTACGATTATCCACGATGGGATTATTCGCATTGCCGATGAACCGCGGGTGCAGAAAAAGAGCGGGATCAAAGAAAAAAATTTTCTTAGGAAGAAACAAAAAGACTGCTTTTTTTTTTAAAAGAAGATGATGTAAATATAAATAACTATGTTGCGTTTGTTTTGTCACTATTATTATTATTTACAGTGTAGTTCGCTACTAGATATGCCAACATTTTAAATTTATTTCAGAGCATTATTAGTTGCCTTTTTTTCCCACCACTTTTCTTGAAGGATATTTTCATTCTTATTTAATCATAATCATATACTGGGGCAACGTGGAGCGTTAAAATAAAAAAAAAAAAAAAAACGTATTTATAATGCTCCGGAATAAATTAAAATGTGTAGCACTAAATTCAAACTCTTACGAATATATTAAATAGCCTATCGATCTTAAGCCATCTTCCCTATCATTTAAAACAATTTAGACGGCGCTGTCGCCATTCTTGGCAAAATATCTAATAATATTTTGCCGATCCATAAAGTGAAGTGAAAACATTTTAATTTCAGAAGTCAGTCAGAAGTCAATCGGTTCATGCTGAAAGATGTAGACGTTTTTCGTGTAAGACGCCTGTGTGGCCATGGGCCACAAGCAGTGGCCTGTAAAAAGTTATATTCGTCTTATGTATCCTACATTCAATTATTGTTCTGTTTACTGCGCGCGATGTATATAGTTAATTGTGCGTTATTATAATTAAAATATTAAATAATAGGATTCCAGAGTTCGTTCTTAAATCTTCTATCGCGGAATATCCGTTATAATGGCGCCCAACGTAAATTTTAAAATATTCGTACAATATATATCTAAGTGGAATGTCTCTGATTCCGCACATGGGACATTTCCGTGAACTGGTGTCATCATTTCCGGGGGTTATTGATTCGGATGCATATTTTTCGTGGATAATGTCATGTTCTGTTCTGAAAGAATCCTTGCTGCTGTCCTAAAATTGCAGTTCAAGAGCCTGCGAACCTGTACCTCTTTTCATGTGCCCGAATAAAAGTGCAATTTTCGCTTTACGAAAGATTATGACAACTTGAGTCATCGTTTTTGCAAGTATTTAATGAAATCAAGGTGTCATCCTGACACCTTCGACGAGTTTTCTACAGAAATTTTCTAGTGTTTTAAACGAAAAAGCACGGAACGGCCCTCTTATGTGCATAAATCGAATTCATCTTGATTTTCTTCGATAGAAAAAAGAATCTGCAAATTCTGTTTAAAAAAAAAAAAAAAAAAAAAAAAAAAAAAAAAAAAAAACGAAGGAACATAAAGTTATAATGTTATAAAAATGCTTGTGTTTCTTCGTTAAGAGAAAATTCTTGTTTTACATTGCTGACCATGTGCATCTTTTCTGCAAATACCGAAATTTATTCTATAATATAAAAATAGAAATATTCTCAGTCGATCTGAGAAAAAGAGATAGTAGTTCTCTTTATTGCATCATTTATACAAGTTTATTGAAATTTTATTTTTTCGATTGAGTGAAAATAATGCCTGGACCGGGATTCGAACCCCGGATCTTTGTCTTACAAGGTCAAGGCTCTACCAATTAAGCTATCCAGGCCGACACCCCGGTCAGCATTACACACTCAGACAACCTTTAGGCAGAAACATCTCTGGTCTATCATGTAGATAGCTCAACAGAAAATAAGCCGCAGGAAATGGAAAACACCATTAGATAATTGGAGAAAGAAATACAATTTTTTATTAAAATCACACAATCAACGTTGATTAAACAACGTTGATAAACTAACTAAAAACTAATCTGAATAATCGATTAGGAAAAGGGTATTTCGTTGACTTATACCCTTTATACCATTCAGTGGTTGTCAACCTTCATTTAATAAAGGGAAAAAATTGAATTAAATATTTTATACCAAAGATTAATGCTAAATTTCTCACTTGAATCTTTTTTTACCAATGGATTTTCTCAAAGACAAAATGACATGGATTTAAATCCTTTATACCAATCGATAGAGAATTTTTTTCTGAGTCTGACTATGTACTCAACTCAAAATCGACATTTTTGGACTTAAATCCTTTATATTTATCAGTACAGATATATGTAATAAGTTGATACCTAGGAAATCTAGACAGTGGAAAAAAAAAAAAAAAAAAAAGGTCCATAATAACAATAATTTTATCAGAAATAACAAACAGGTTTTTTATTAGAAATGTTTAGTTGATTAATGCTGTAGTCCTAAAATTATTTAGAATCAATAGATTATAATTTTTGTCTTCTGACAACTGTAAAAGAAAAAAAAAAGAAAGAATAAAAGAAAGAAAATAAAACCTTTTTTTGAATTTGTGTAATTCTTTTCCCCTTCAAAACATTACTTCGATTTAATGATCACTGCAGAATACCGGTGGCGTATGAGAAAACCATTAAGAATGAAACTTGTGACACATTGACAAAAATGAAAATCTAAAAATAAAGAACCATACAACAGACAAAAAAGACGGTAATTAAAGGCATATGGATTATCATTTGCCTTTTTTATTTTATTAGCAGTAATAGTTTTTCATCTTTAAGTCATCAACGTTTGATATAAAATATTCCTCATCTGCTAATGAGAATTGTAACAAAAGAAAAAAAAAAGTACTTTTTTCATGTTTGTATGAAAGGAATAGCATGCAATAGCAATAAATAAATAAATAAATAAATTCATCTTTGATTATTTATTTATTTATTTATTTATTCTTAGAAATTACAACAATCATCCTATATTCTAAAAATAAACGTGTTTAATATTTCAGATAGGCATTTTTACGATATACAAAAATACGATATACAAAAATGTTCAAGATTCCCCATAAATTGAATATTTTATTACTACTATTTAATATTAAATAAACTTACTTATATATAACAATTTTTAAATTTTTATTTTTAAGTTTTATTTTTCAATTTTTAGCTACTTATTATATATATATATATAATCTGTCATGTCTGACTTTTTTAAATTCGAAGCAAGATCCGGTTTATAATAATAAAGAATAGACATTTTAATCTGTTTGTTATAAGGAATTGCAGTCATAAATACAAAAAATACTTACTCACGTATGTTAACTGATTAGTATATTACTTTAAAGTATTTTACTTTTTTTTCCATTATTACATTTCTAAATGTTGTTTATAAAATATTGTTTCATATACAAGATTATTTTTAATGCAAAAATTCTTTAATAAATTTAAAGCTTTATTTAAGCATTGATATTTCTATAAATACTACATAAATATTGAAATTTCTAATTGTTTCCTTCATACATTTTTTTTTCATATTTCCCAGAATATCGTCCAAAGATTACAGTAAATAATTTACTATAGTATTATACTATATTAATTTACATTATAATGATATACTATAAATAATTATAATACTGCAGTAATTATATTATAATAAAATACTACTAATTAATGTATATTATACTATATTTATTTACTGTTGTAATAAATTTGCAGTCTGCATAAGTATAATCTTAAAAACTATGTAAACACAGTTGCCCTGAAGTCTGCATAATTTCCTAAAAATTCTATTTCATGCCGCAATATTTTGCGGACAATTTAAAAATAATAAAATGATGTATTATATTTTGCTTTAACAACATTAATCGTGTACTTTGACTTTTATTAATTCATAGTTATCAATTTTTACGATTGTTCTCAACGAGTGTTTGTTAATAGAAATATTTTAGAAATTTCTGTAACAGTTTTCATGTATATCAATTCGTGAATTGAACCAATCGTATAAATTCGTTCTTATTAAATCATAGTTGCCAATTTTTACAATTTTCGTATATTAGTATTTTTAACAGAAATATTTTATGAATTTCTATAACAGTTTTCATGCATGTTAATTTATGAATTGAATCAATCGTATAAATTTATTCTTATTACTTCATAGCTGCTTACATTTACGATTTTTGTCGACCAGTACATTTTAATTGAAATATTTCATGAGTTTTTGTAACAGTGTTCGTAATTAATTGGGTAAATTGATTCTTATTAATTCAAAGCTATCAAAAACTTAACGATTTTTTTTTTTTTTTTTTTTCTAAACCAGTAATTTTTAATAGAATAATTTTATGGATTTCTGTAATAATTTCACTGATTAAATTACAATTAAAAAATTTATTCAGTTAAAGTATTATTTAAAGGTTGTAAAAATCGGCAGCTATGATTAATTTCTAAATGTTTTTATTAAACTAAAGAGCATTATTTAGCAATATTTAGCAACTAGTTGGCATAGGTGGACTCCGCGCAGTTCCCCATCACGTATTTGTTTCCATACATTTTAATTATTGTTAAAAACTATCAAAGTAAAATTAACATATCGCATCCCAGCAAAAAAAATGACACAACTTAAGAATGCAGTATTTGAGAAAAATCAACTTAAAGTTGGTATAAAAATGAACTTGGCTATAATAAAGCTAACATGAATGCCTCTCAAGTGGATGAATTGTGAGTTGTAGATGCGACGTTTTCCGCGCTAATTTGGGGCATTTTATACGCAATTTTCAATAACATAAACTCAAATTTGCCATAGGTTGATTTCTTTGGAAATCGAAATATTCCAATCACTTCGTTTATCTCTCTCTCTATATATATATATAAAATCGAAATCTTATCATCACGATAACACCCGAAATAATATTCCAAATCGAACCAATTTTGGACAGCGAATTCATCTTATAAATATCTTTGATAAATTCGTTAACCAAGTTGCTCCACAATTTTGTTCTCAAGTGACGATATATGCATAGATCATATAAGGGTCTCAACCAAGTTTATAAATGAATTTTATCCCCATGATATTTCCAATCATTTTTTCTCTCCAAACAATCCGTAATTCTAAACTCCCATCAACATTTCTCTGTCCATTTCCGTGTAAACGCTATTTCTGCCAAACATTGTAATAGGACTTTAAATGTTTAACAGCAAACGCTACATTTTCTGAAGATGAAAATATTACGAATCGTTTATGCACCCCCAAACTTTCATGAAAATCCTTATACCCATTTCCATGTAAACCCAATTTCTGCCATATGTTACAACTGGTCGATAAAGGTTTAGCTGCGAATGCAAATTTTTCTGAAAATAAGGATAAGTCCAATCGTTTAAGCACCCCGAAAAGCCTTTAACCCCAAACTTTCATCAAAATCCCTATATCCATTTCTAAGTGAATCCAATTTCTGTCATATGTTGCAATTAGCCGATAAAGGGTTAGTTTTGAAAGTGAATTTTTCTAAAGATGAGGATGTTTTCTGAAGATGTTTAAACGCTTTAGCATCCCGGAAAACACTTAACTCCAATGATTTTTTTAAATCGCTATGCCCATTTCGAAGTAAATTACTGCTATATGTTGCAATGGGACGATAAAGGGTTAACAGCCAACGAGATTTTTCTGAAGTAGAGGATATTTACAATCGCTTTTTCTCATAAAAAAATCCCTAACTCCAACTTTCATCAAAATCGCTATGTCCAATTTCGTGTAAACCATATTTCTGCCATACGTTGCGATTGGCCTTTAAAGGTTTAACAGCGCACGCGAAAGTTTCTGAAGATGAAAATATTTCCAGTCATTTATGTACTCCTAAACTTTCATCCAAAATCTCTATATCGATTTCCGAGTAAACCCAATTTCGGCCATATGTTTAAATTGGCCGATGAAGGGTTAACTAAGAATGAGAATTTTTCTGAAGATGTGGGTATGTCCAATCGTTTTAGTTCCTCCCCGAAAACACTTAATCCCAAACTTTCAACAAAATCGCTATATCCAATTCCAAGTAAATCAGATTTCTGCTATGTTTTGCAATTGGCCGATAAAGGGTTAACTGTGAACGCGAATTTATCTGAAGATGAGATCCAATCGTTTTTTCTCATCAAAAATCCCTAACTCCAAACTTTCATCAAAATTGCTTTCTCCATTTCCGTGTAAACCCAATTTCTGCCATACGTTACAATTTGCCTTTAAAGGTTTAACTGTGAACGCGAATTTTTCTGACAATGAGGGCAATTCCAATCGTTTAAGCACCCCCAAAAGCACTTATTTTCAAACTTTCATCAAAATCTCTATAACCGTTTCCGAGTAAACCCAATTTCTGCCATATGTTGCCATTGGCCAATAAAGGGTTAATAGCGAAAGCAATTTTTTCAAAAGATGAGGGTTAATCCAAGCACCCCGAAAAACTCTTAACTACAAACCTTTTTGAAAATCGCTATATCAATTTCCGAGTAATCCCAATTTCTGCTATATGATACAATGGGCCGATAAATGGTTAACAGCGAACACGAATTAAAGTCGGATGTTTATAGTTAATGATGTTCATCCCGGCATCAAAGCTGATATTTAAGAGCTGTTCTTACATCTTTACCATATAAATATTTCTTTTCATGCACGTTTAAGTGAAATTTTGTCCTATTCTCCCATGTTAAGAAAATCATAAAATTCGAATAACTTCTGAAGTTTTTTAATTAGGATGTTGAAAATAAATAGGGTTCTTCCCAGTGTCATAAATCACATTTTAAAACTGGTCTGACCTCTCTGCGATTATTTGTTCTTGAGATATCGTGTAAACAGTCTAACAAACTAACGGACAAAAATACTAACGGATTAACGGACTAACGGACTAACACACTAACGGACTAACAAACTAACAGACACCCTACAGACGGACACCATACAAATTTTGTCATTTTCGGATTCCTCACACCTGAAAACGCATAAAAAATTCGAAAAACCGATGTCTAAAATTTTCACGATTACCTAAATTCTCCATACCTATAGTATGTGGAGAAATAATAACAGACACCCTACAGACGGACACCATACAATTTTGTCACTTTCGGATTCCTCACACCTGAAAACGTATAAAAACGCCAAAAAACCGAGGTCGAATATTTTCACGCATACCTGTAGTATGATGGGGAACTAAAAACGAATACCATTTATTATGATTAGTTCCCCATCATACTATAGGTATGGGGAACTTAGGTAATCGTGAAAATTTTCGAACTCGGTTTTTTGACGTTTTTATACGTTTTCAAGTGTGAGGAATCCGAAAATGACAAAATTTGTATGATGTCTGTCTGTAGGGTGTCTGTTAGTGTGTCAGTGCGTTAGTGTATTACTCCGTTAGTTTGCTAGTCTGTTTACACGATATCTCACGAACAAATGATCGCAGAGAGATCAGACCAGTTTTAAAATGTGATTTATTACACTGGGAGGAACCCTATTTATTTGCAAAATTCTAATTAAAAAACTTCGTAAGTTATTAGAAATTTACCATTTTCTTAACATGGAGAATAGGACAAAAATTCACTTAAACGTGCATTAAATGGAAACTTTTTACTGTAAAAATGTCGGACCAGTTTTAAAATATCAGTTTTGATGCCGAAATGAACATCATTTACTATAAATATGCTACTTTGAAAATTTCGCAAGTTATTGGAAATGTACGAATTTATTAACATGGCAGTATAGGGCAAAATTTCACATAAACGTCAATTTTAAGAGATATTTTCATCGTAAAGATGTCACACTACTTTTGAAACATTATTTAGAACACTGTCATGAATATTAATGACTATGACGTTTCCAATATAAAAATTTCGTAAGTTATTGGAAACTTACGAATTTCTTAAACGGCAGAATAGAGCAAAATTTCACATAAAAGTCAATATGGAGGGATATTTTCGTCGTAAAGATGTCAAACCACTTTTTAAATATTATTTTGGATATTGGCATGAATATCATAGACTATGATTTTTCCAATTTAAAAAATTCGTAAGTTATTTGGAATTTACGATTTACTTAACGTGTCATAATAAGGCAAAATTGAGCATAAACTTCCATTTTGAGGATCATAAATACATTAGACAACTTCAAAATTACATTTCTGTAGTGATAAGTATAAAGGATTTAAGTCCATATTCTTGATTTTTCAGGAGACGAAAAATAAAGTTTAACTAGCTTAAAACAAATCAGAAGAATGGATTAGGGAAAAGGTATTTCGTTGATTTTTACCCTTTATACCATTCAGTGGTTGTCAACCTTCATTTAATAACGGGAAAAATTGAATTAAATATTTTATACCATACATGAATGGTAAATTTCTAAATTGGTCCTTTTTTTACCAATGGATTTTCTCAAAGACTAAATGACATAAAATTAAATCCTTTATACCAATCGATAGAGAATTTTTTTCTGAGTCTGACTATGTACTTAACTCAAAATCGACATTTTTGGACTTAAATCCTTTATACTTATCAGTACAGATTTATGATATTTGTTTGAACATGATTGAATACAAATATTCTAATAGGAAAATTTCGTAATTTATTCGTAATTTACGATTTATCAACATAGCGAAATTGTAATTTTTTCCTATAAATATGAATTTTGAGGATTATTGCATTGGAAATAGTAGCATGAAAACTAAACAACAGAATTGACCCTCATAAAATAAATTAATAGATTAGAATAAGATAAATATGTCAAAGTGAACGGTGGATAGCCTATTAGGTGGGGATTTCATTCTGTCACTTTATCAAGTTTGGTCAAATTCATTTCTTTTAACATGATTATAATATGTCTCGCACTAGAAATTTATGAGAAAATAAATATGATGGGGAACTGAGCAGATTCCACCTATGCTAAGTAGTTTTTTTTATTTTTTATGTACTCTCTTGCATGAAAAAACTAGTTGGCATAGGTGGACTCTGCTCGGTTCCCCATCATGTTTATGTTATCATAAATTTTTAGTGCGAGACATATTATAATCATGTTAAAAGAAATGAATTTGATCAAAGCTTGATACAGTGACAGAATGAAGTCCCCGCGCTAATAGGCTATCCACCGTTCACTTCGATATATTTATTTTATTCTAATCTATTAATTTATTTTATCAGGGTCCGTTCTGTTGTTTAGCTTTCATGCTACTATTTCCAATGCAATAATCCTCAAAATTCATATTTATATGAAAAATGTACAATTTCGCTATGTTGATAAAATCGTAAATTACGAATAATTTACGAAATTTTCCTATTGGAATGTTTGTAGTCAATCATGTTCAAACAAATATCATAAATGAAATTTTGAAGTTGTCTGAAGTATTTATGATCCTCAAAATGGAAGTTTATGTTCAATTTTGCCTTATTCTGACATGTTAAGTAAATCGTAAATTCCAAATAACTTACGAATTTTTTAAATTGGAAAAATCATTGTCTATGATATTCATGCCAGTATCCAAAATAATATTTAAAAAGTGGTTTGACATCTTTGCGATGAAAATATCCCTCAAGATTAACGTTTATGTGAAATTTTGCTCTCTTCTGCCATTTAAGAAATTCGTAAGTTTCCAATAACTTACGAAATTTTTATATTGGAAAATTCATAGTCATAAATATTCATGACGGTGTTCTAAATAATATTTCAAAAGTAGTGTGACATCTTTACGATGGAAATATCTCTCAAAATTGACGTTTATGTGAAATTTTGCCCTATACTGCCATGTAAGAAATAAGTAAATTTCCAATAACTTGCGAAATTTTCAAAGTAGCATATTTATAGTAAATGATGTTCATTCCGGCATCAAAACTGATATTTTAAAACTGGTCCGACATTTTTACAGTAAAAAGTTTCCATTTAATGCATGTTTAAGTGAATTTTTGTCCTATTCTCCATGTTAAGAAAATCGTAAATTTCTGATAACTTACGAAGTTTTTTAATTCGATTGTTGCAAATGAATAGCTTTATTGCCAGTATCGAAAGTAATATTTTAAAACTGATCTGATCTCTCTGCGAGCATTTGTTCGTGAGATATCGTGTAAACAGACTAACAAACTAACGGACTAACACACTAACGGACCGACACACTAACAGACACCCTACAGACAGACACCATACAAATTTTGTCATTTCCGGATTCCTCACACCGAAAAACGTACAAAAACGTCAAAAAACCGAGTTCGAAATTTTTCACTATTACCTAAGTTCCCCATACCTATAGTATGATGGGGAACTAAAAATACCCTTACAATATTCGTTATTATAATCTCATATAAAATATTCTTATATTTTAAATTAATGCAAAATTAAATATTTTCCACAATCAAATATTACTCTTAATGGACTACACATCTCCTTTTTCCTTTTTAAACTCATTAATTACGTTCTAGTCAATTTAATTGCACCTGGGAACACCGAAAAAGTCTTTTCCAGAATCATTTAAGATATTACAAACCATGTTTTAAACTTTGATAATTTCATCCGAGGAATATTACAGTTTTGTCGATAAAATAACTTTGATATCTAATCTGCTATAAAAGTTTAGACTCATAAATATTAATTACTTGAAATTTGATTTTTAATTATGAAAGTACATATCATTCATACATAAATCTAACGATATAACTTTACAAGCGCTTATTATTTCCATATTATTTTTTTAATATGAAATGTTGTGATGATATTTATAAAAGAATGTTGCATAATTTACTTTTTTTTTCTTTTAAATGATTAAAAAACAGTTACATATTTTACATTTTAAAATGTAAATTCTAATAGATTTCGGACAACATTAATTACATTAAATATAAATTAATACAGTATTTATATATATATTTTTAATTACTATAAATTTGTTTTACTCACATACCGATATATATATGTATGTATATATGTATGTATAAATACAGATGAGTGACAAAATTACGTGCCGCTTTTAAATTTAAGGATTTTGTCGAATACCTTACAAAATACTTGATACTCTTACAACTTCGTAACTACTTCGTAATTCGAAATAATATGTTATACTACATGTATGTTAGCGAAGCTTTTGTGTCGAAGATAAAAAGTGAACCGGTAACAAGTTGCACAAACAAAACATTTTGCTTGTAATGCGTTGCAGCATATGATTATAAGAATCTTTTGTTAATCTATTTTTATCTTTATACCAATAGCCCGTATATTCATAGAGATACACTACTGGCCATTAAAATTGCTACCCGAAGAAGGAATGATAATTACGGAATGAAATTTGTTGGACACATACATAATAGCAGGAAGAATAATTTATTAAAATTTCAGGAAATTTCGAGTTATATGTACTGAGAAAGAAGTACATAAAGCAGCGACCTCTGTGAGCAATAATAGCACTTATTTGCCTAGGCATTTAATCGAACAGCGATTGGATGACATGTACGGATAGAGCACTTCATGATGTTTTATGATTCATCGATCGAAGTTACTGGTAAGTGGTGGGGGGTCAGTCGCTTTTCAACGATTAAACAGACATTTTCATTGGTGCGAGATCAGGAGAACGCGCTTGCCAGAGCAACAGTCGATAACATTCTGTATCAAAGAAGGTCCGAACAATATAAACAACTTGCGGTCGTGCATTCTCCTGCTTAAATGTTGCGCTTCGGAGGCCTTGAATATAGGGCAGAGTGATGGACCATAACTCGTCAGAAATGTAATGGCTGGTATTTAGAGTGGCCAGAATGAAAACAAGAGATGATCGGGACGTGTATCAAATGGTACCACATACCATCAATCCAGGTGGTGACCCAGTATGCGGCTACCAAAATTCTGATTACCCTCAAAACTGCATCATTGATATGGGCGCCATTAATGTGTGATCAACGATGAACCTGGACGCTGGAATGGCGTGAAGTCACCTTTTAGACAAATCACAATCCTGTTTACAGCATGAAGATTGCCTTATTCGTATTTAAAGGCATTATGAATAATGCACGTTGCCAGCTGGGATTCGACATCATTATATTGTCCATCATTCCCAATGATGTTATGGGTTCCCATTGGATACACGTCTCGATTACTTGTTGCTCATATTCCTGGCACACTGAACAGCGGCCATTAAATTTCTGATGGGTTAAGGCCCGCCCCTCTGCCCTGTATTCGAGGCGTCCGTAGCGCAAAAATTAAGCAAGATAATGCACGACCGCAAGTTGTTTGTATTGTTCGGACCTTCTTTGATACAGAATGTTATCGACTGTTGCTCTGGCAAGCGCGTTCTCCTGATCTCGCAACAATGAAAATGACTGTTTAATCGTTGAAAAGCGACTGCCCCCCCCACCACTCACCAGTAACTTCGATCTATGAATTGTGGCATCGTGTTAAAACATCATTAAGTGCTCTATCCGTACATGTCATCCAATCGCTGTTCGATTCAATGCCTAGGCAAATAAGTGCTATTATTGCTCACAGAGGTCGCTGCTTTATGTACTGTCTTCTCAGTACATATAACTCGAAATTTCCTGAAATTTTAATCAATTGTTCTTCCTGCTATAATGCATGTGTCCAACAAATTTCATTCTGTAATTATCATTCCTTCTTGGTTGGACTGTACCGCTGGATTTTGTTATTATAATAGTACTCTTGAATAAATTTCCTCATGACATATTTCTATATTATCTCTGAATTAAGAAAAACTCTGTTTTTTTTTTTTGTTGTTGTTGATTAAAAGAACACAAGCACACATGGCCTCACTTCACGGACATCTTTATTTTCTCTCCGGCAATCGCCGATCAAAACATAAACTTACACACTCTTTTTTCTTGCGCGCTAGTAGCGCCATCTATTGAATACAAAGATAGTTACATGTACGCCGAAATATACTCCCGGCCTTGAAACCCCAAGGGTTTCAACATAAATCTTGACTCACTAAAACAGAGCACATATACAACTTAATATAATAGAAAACAGCATTATTAAACATTAAATACAAATTTGAATTTATATCCACATTGTTGAGAGTCAAATTTACAAAAAAAAAAAAAAAAAATAGGAACTCTAATTAGCCATTACAGGAAGAACACATATATCTCTAACATTTCTTTTAAGTATTTTCTTATTTGGCAGAATGACATTAATAACCCTAACTCTTTCATCTTGTCCCAAAATTATTTCTGAAATTCTACCAATTAACCATTTCGTACTAGGCATATTATCATCTTTAATCAACACGAGTGAACCCACATTTACATTTTTTTGGGGGGAATCTCCATTTTGTACGTTCCTGGAGATTGTTTAGATAGTCTCTTTTCCACAACATCCAAATTTGTTGACTATACCTGGTAATTTTTTTCCATTTGTTGAGTCGATTTTCAGGAATTTCCACAATCTGGGGTTCGGGAATTGAGGTAAGGGGTCTTCCTATCAGAAAGTGACCAGGTGATAAGGTTTCGAAGTTATCAAAATCAGATGAAAGGGGGGTGAGGGGTTTGGAATTCAAAACACTCTCTATCTCTAATATTATAGTTAGAAATTCTTCTAAAGACAAATGAGCATTCCCTATGACACGTTTCAAATGGTGTTTAAAGGATTTAACACCGGATTCCCAAAGACCTTCAAAGTTAGGTGATTTTGGAGGGATAAATTTCCAATCAATATTTTCTTCTGAAAAAAAAATTAGCTAATGTTCTATCTGGATGTTTGACTAATTTATGTAGTTTTCTCAGTTCAATGCTAGCACCTAAAAAATTCTTTACATTGTCACTGAATATTTTTGAACACCTTCCCCTACGACTGAAGAAACGCCTTAAACAAGCAATAAATGCATCTGAAGTAAGATCAGTTACAAAATCTAAATGTATGGCCTTTGTGCTCAGACACACAAATATACATACATATACCTTATTTAATGTTCATTTCCGTTGACCCTTGAATTTGATATAAAAGGGGCCACAAAAGTCAGTACCAACATTTGTAAAGGGAAAAGAAGGGGCAACCCTTTCTCTGGGCAAATCACCCATTATTTTATTTTCTAATACAGGTTTGTTTTTGAAGCATGTAATGCATTCAAATACAACCTTTCCACAGACATTCCGACCATTTATAATCCAAAATTTACGTCTTATAAAGTATAATAATGTATGGGATCCCACATGCAAATACTTCAGATGATAATATCTTACAATAATTATGGTGAATGGGTGTTTATCAGGCAAAACAATTGGGTTTTTCTCATACGCACCAAGGTCAGAATTCTTCAACCTACCACCTACCCGGAGAATATTATTTTCATCTAATAAACAATTTAAAAATTTCAACTTACTATTATTTGGAACAATGTTACCTCTCTTAATACTGCAAATCTCAGAGTCAAACTCACCATGTTGTATAGTTTTAATCAAGAATACCTCGGCCCTCTTTATTTCTTCCCAGGTAAGGTGACCCACAATTTTCTCCTTATTCTTGATGTTGTTTACAAATCTAAAAATATAGCACATAATATGAATAATTGTCATATAATTATTACTTAATTTAAGAATTTCATTAATTAAGGAAGCATGGTGGTTAAAAAGAGGAAAAGCAAGGGGAGAAAAGTCTTTTTTGAGTTCTTGTGAAACTTCCTCAAGTGATACTGAAGTTTCATTATAATCTTGAAAAATGTCAATTTTCTTTCTAAGGAACTGAGGACCCTTAAACCATATGTCACTGCTTCGAAGAATGTCAACACTGGCTCCTTGACTAAGGAGATCTGCAGGGTTAAGAGACCCGGGAAAATGAGCCCAAGCACTACTATCACAAAGACTTTGGATCTCTTCCACTCGGTTAGCTACGAAAGATTTCCAACGCTTACTTGATCCCTTTATCCAATATAATGTGATTTTAGAATCTGTCCAGAAGAATGCCTTTGAAGGTTTTTTGTGATCAACTATCGCCTTAACTTTGCTGGCAAGTCGTGCGCCAAGCAAGGCACCAAGAAGTTCCAGACGAGGTAAGGTAATTTTCTTCAGGGGAGCAACTCGACCTTTCGATGCCAGGAGATTTACTTCAATTTTATCATCTTTCACAACTCTGAGATATATAGCAGCACCATAAGCCTTTTGGCTTGCATCAAAAAACAGTGAAGCTCTATGATGTCGGTGGATTCTTCCTTCGAAGAATTAAGTATGTTTCTAGGAACTTGAAGCTCGAAAAGCTCAGTAATCTCAGAACACCACTTTAACCACACATTTCTAATATCTGAAGGTAATTGCTCGTCCCATGAAATCCTCTTCATCCACAAAGTTTGAAGAATGCATTTTACACGAATTGTAAATGGGATGAGCCTTCCAAGAGGATCAAAAATTTTTCCTATTGCTTTCAGAAGGAAGCGTTTGGTATTTCCATTTTCCTTTAATACATCTGTTAGGTTCTGCAATCCCATTATGAAACAATCTTCCTTAATATTCCATAACATGCCAAGTACCTTAGTTGTATGGGATTTTGAGTTGGCATGATTTTTCTGTATCTGAGTGTCGAACTCTTCACCTCTCCACAATCGCATTAAATCTTTATCGTTAGTTATCCACTTCCTTAACACCATACTAGCTTGACTCATAATAGATAAGGCTTCCTTAGAAATGCTTAATACTTCTTGTAATTCATCTGCTCCAGATATAAAGTCGTCGACATAGAGGCCTCGAAGTAAGCAATCTGTTGTGTTCGGGTATTTATCTTGGAATTTTTCCAGATGTTTTTTTATAGTGGCAGAAAGAAGGAATGGGCTGCAAGTAACACCAAAAGGAACTCTTGTAAACCTATAAATTTTAAGGGTGTCATTATCTTACCAAAGAAATCGCACAGCATCTCTGTCCTTCTCACAACCAACAACATTGTCAGCCAACAATATTTGAAGAAAAGCTTTCTCTATGTCAGCCACAAATGCAATCTTGTTGAGCCTGAAATTCACTAGTATATCAAATATATTTAAATTTAGATTTTGTCCTGACCAAAGACAGTCATTCAGACTTAAATGATGAAAATCATAACTTGAACTTGCATCGAACACAATTCTCATTTTAGTAGTCAAACTCTGGTCTCTAAACACTGGTTGGTGGGGCATGTAATAAACAGGGTTCTCTACAGATTTTTGTGAATTATTTACTTTTTCTATAATACCCCTTTTTTCATAGTCACACAAGGTTTCACAATATTGTAAGTGGAGAATTGGATCTTTTTCAAATCTTCTTGTAAGTGAATTTAATCTCTTTTTTGCAACTGTATAATTATCACTGAGCTCTCTCCAATCTCTCTTCCATGGCAGTTCTACTTCATAACGGTTACCTTTAAAACACACAGTTTTCTCGAAATGTTC
The DNA here is from genome assembly GCA_963930645.1 of Salticus scenicus. Lineage (NCBI taxonomy): Eukaryota > Metazoa > Arthropoda > Arachnida > Araneae > Salticidae > Salticus > Salticus scenicus. Next base: position 161,132,864 of record OZ005653.1, on the reverse strand, counting down.
CAAGGATTGATCCGTTTCGTGTAAATAAGGATCATCTTTAATCCCTATAGCCTCAAGTTGCCAAAAGTTTTTTATGTCATTCTCTAAGTCCCTACAATCATAAACCACTCCACAATGTATTTTTTGCTGATTCTCACTTATTGAATTTGAAACACTACCATAGGCTATAAAACCAAATACAGAATTTTGAAATTTTAATTCTGAATTGGGCATCTCAATTTGACCAAATTTTATGAGTTGATAGAATATTTCGGCACCTAGTAAAACATTTATCTTTTTTGGTTTATCGAAAAGGGGGTCTGCAAGCTTGATATTTTGGGGTAAATTATTAACTGGAATGTGAATACGATTCATAGGAATAGTGTCTGCTATATTAGAAACACATAAAAATTCTAAAGGCATCTCAAAGTCAACCCCATTCGAAATTACAGCACGCAGCTTTGATTTTACATTTACCTTAGCATTACTTAATCCAGACACTGCTACAGATATTTTTTCTTTTTTAATTTTTAATAAATCTGCAAATTCAGTGGTCATAAACGACGACATTGAGCCTACATCGAGCAATGCACTGGCTCGTCTCAGCACTCCGCAATTATCTCTAATAAAAATATTTGCAGTTGAAAGAATGACAGTTTTTTCATTATTTATTCCGCTGATAGATGTACCGGTAAACGTGTTTACATTACTAGACAATTCGAAACTCTCAGCACGGGGATTGAGGCTTACTGTTGGTGCAGTTTCTGGAAATAAGGAATCATCATTTTGTTTATTCTCGCACCTGTTCATTTTTTCATTTTCAAAGTGAAGCAACGTAGAATGTTTCTTGGAACATTTTTGACAGCGGTAAGTGGAAGTACAGTTTTCCTTCTTGGTGTAGCAATTTTACTGGTCAGTAGTGTATAAAAGTTTCTTTAACAAAATTGAAGAAGTTCGAACATTATGTGTTTATAACATGTGGTGTTTTCAAAGCAATGTACTATGACTTTTAAAAAGCTTTACTAATGTAGTACATGGATTTCAAAAGTCGTTTTATAGATTTTTTTTTTTTTTTTTTTTTTTTTTTATAGTTACGATTGTTTTATTTATCTAAATACAGATAATAATAATGCAGTTGAATCCAAACGTAATCTCCAAAATGCGAGCCTGGAAAACCAATGGTATACAAAAGGCACACACTCGTCACTATTAAGAATACCGTAATTTTCAAATATTTTGTTAAACGAAGTTTTCCAGTCTAGAACTAATTATTCGTGGAAAAATATTTAGGAATAGTAATATTTAAAATTTACTTTCCGTGAAAAAAAAAAAATGGGAAAAAAGATGACTGAAAACTTTGTGACGAATGGGCTTCCCCTTTCTTTCATTTACGTGTTGCACTAAGTATGTTGAAATGTCTTGCCTTGGAGACCATTGCGGGGCCAGATATCCACCATCTCAGTGGCTGTACATTTTTACTGATGGTTCCCAGTTTGTCTGTCATGTTAATGTAGGGGATGCTGTGTTCTCAGATCTTTTTTCATTCTATGTCCTTGCGGGCTATTTTGGCACCTCCTTTAAAGGTGAAGTTGTGGCGATACGTATAGCGTTAAAGCAACTATTGGCTGTCCATTAGAAGTTTGAATGGGAAGTCATTCTTTCCGATTCTCAGGCAGCCATCAAATCAATTAGCGCGGTTGATAATCCATTAATACCTGAAATATGCCAGTGTCAAGAATCCTTGAGATCTCCCACTTTAAAGGGGAAACAAATTGTTCTGCAGTGAGTGCCCGGCCATTGTGGCCTTTGAAGCAATGAACAAGCGGACTTCCTTGCAAAAAGAGGTACCAGCTTATTACAACATCCTAATACAGCCATTTCTTACTGGAGGATTAGACTGCTTTTAAAAAAATTATTTACATCTAATGCCTTACGAGATCTTGAGAATCGTACAGCTCTAAAGAACTGGAAAAATATAAGTCCTTCTCTCATTCCTGATAAACAAAGACGTAAGGCAGTTGTGACTTTCCGCCTATCTACAGGACCCGACTGCATTTGAAGCGCATAGGTACCTTAAACGATACTACTTGCCTACTTTGTGATTCTGGAGAAGTAATGGACAGGGACCATCTGCTCCGTTGTGGGGCTCTTCGATGTTCGACAGAAGAGTCGAGATACTGGGAGGCAGGATCGCTCCTTAGGCAATGACTTCGGTATTTTGTTCTATGTTATATTGTTTATAATTTGTTTTGTAACTTTATAGTCCTCTGTACCTTTTGCCTATAGTCATTGGAAAAATAAAATAAAAGTTCAAGAACTTTTTTCAATAACTTAAACTCAAGTGTTTCAAGTCCCACTTTCTAGTTTCTGGTTGCAGATTCTTTTCGAGAATGCAATTTACTCAATGTTCGCGACAGATCTTAGCTGGCGTCTACTCTTTCACATTGCTCGTGTTGCGAAGTGCTGCAATCATACGCTTTTTCAATTACTGTTTCTGCACTTCTCGACCAGTGTCGCGTTGGGTCATTCTTCAGTACGGAAGTTGCTGTTTGCTTGCACTGGGGTTATTTACAATCCCTCCGTTTTTATATCTGCCTTTTGTAATTTCTAAAAGCACCGCGTTATTTGGTGTAATGTAGGATTTTCCTGTCGAAGAATTCTCATATCCACGAATACCGATGTACTTTGGAATTCTTTTGAAGGAAAACTAATGTCTACAAATGTTCCCAAACAGCTCCTGTCTTTCAATTAATATTTAACGAATTAATAAATAATACTAATAATTTATTATTATCATCATTTCATTAATATTATTAAAATAAAAATGCAAAAATAATGGTATTATAAAAATGTATAAATGCATTGTACTGAAATAAAGTTTTAAAGATAGATTATTTTGTGTGCCTGTATATTAATACAAATAGAAAAAAGCAAACATTTAAAATTTTATCGTATGCTTTGTATTTTAATTCAAATTAAACACAGGAAAAAACTGTATGAAGCAGCTATATAAAAACGAAATTTAGCATACGTATTTAATAATGTATTTATAAAGATAAACATGGAAACATCAGACATGCACGCACACACAAACGCACACTGAAAAAAGTCCTAGAAAACTTTATTTGGATAACTACCAAATTTTAAAACCATTTAAAACACAACAATTCGACGGATCTGGTATTTTTAATAAAAATCTTTTCATTATACTTCATACACATTTCTAAAAAAGTTTTATAATATAACTAAACTATTTATCATCAAGAATAATATGAATTCCATTAAAGCGTGTATTAAGGAATGACGTTTAAAAGGAATATTTTAGTTAAATACATATAAAGTTAATTATACTTTATAAAAATTTATTTAAATGTTGGAAACTTTTATAATTTTTTCAATACAATATTTATTCAAAAACAAAAAATTCTCAAGCTCTTAAGAAAAGAGCTTACAATAATTCTCAAAGGATTAAATATCATAAATATTAAAACACATCAGATTGTTTGCATAAATGACAGATTTATTAACTTTTCCAAAGATTCTTGTTTTAGAAAAGTTTCATAGTCTTTTTCAAAAAAGAAATATTCTGATTATCTTTAAATTTGTTGAGGTAATTGTCTCTTAGCAACTATCTTAATTAGTTTAAAGGTAAGAACAATATATTAAAACAAGTTTCATGGTATTAAAGTGAAGTTTATAAAGCAACTTTAATTTATTTCACATTAATTCATGAGTCTTTTCTTTTCTTTTGAAGCCTACCAGTGAAAGCAGGATTGTTTTATAACTTGCTTAAAAGGATTCCTTTCATTAATTATACAAAGTTTTGCAATAAGTGACAAAAATAATTAAATTTCAATGAGGAAATTAATATTGATGATTTAAAAACTCATTTTTCTAGTCTAAACTAAAATGAATGAAATTAAAGGAGTTAAAGTTTTCGCTTGTTGTTTATATAAACGAAGCCACATTTTTTTTTTTTTTTTTTTTTTTTTTTTTTTTTTCCCCAGAGGTATGTACTTTGAAACTTTTATATATATATATATTTATTTATATGCCTGTGTTTTTAATTTCTTTTATAATCGCTTTAATGTGATTGTGTTTTCTTGGAATAGTAAATTTAAAAAATAAAAAATAAAAAATAGCATTTTTTACTAATTCTTCCATAAATTTTGTGCATTGGCTAATTTCTATATCAAATGTTTAAAAAGCTATATTAATTAAATCAACGTTTCATCACAGTAAAATATGCCACAATATTATTGTTGATAGGTATCAAACAGAATCGAATAAAACCGAACAGTGTAGAATAAAAACGTTATATAAGCAAACACCGTAAGTTCTAAAAACTCGCTAGATTCTTTTTTTTTTTTTTTTTTTTTTTTTGAGGACCGAATTAATTCATCACGACACTTCATCAGATGAAGAAATTACGTATGAGTGCAAGTTCATTCCTCCTTGCGTTTTGCGTCCGTGGCCACAAAAAATTTTTGACTGATGGAGGATCGTGGTAACTTATTTTGACCTGGCACAATTATTGCGTGTTTTTCCAGCTTATATTTCGATTCAAAATTTTTATTTGACAGTACGGAATATCTATAAAAGGTTTTATATAATTCGAGGAATAATAACTCATAAAATAATAAGTTATATTTAAATTAATAACAATAATATTAAGCTGATTCAGAAAGCTTTAGAGTTCTTGTCAATGTTCCACATGTACTCACTTCGTCGCTCAGAGAACACAAAGTAGTTAATTTCATGCATAGATACGGAAATGGATGCCTGAATCTACAGCATTTGTAGAAGTTTTAATACTGGTTTTAAATCATCAACGTTAGATACTTTCTTCATGTAAAAGCTATCCTTTACAAATCCCATAGAATAATGTCCATCGGCGTTATATCACGCTAATCTGGATGGGCCAAAAAATTGTGCATTCTCGAACAACTCATTTTCCAGTGAAGATACAATATATCATCATCATCATCATTATCAACACGCCTTTATAAATCCACTGCAAGATAAAGGCCTCTTTATGTGATTACAATCTGCCCTGTTTTCTGCAATTTTTCGACATTCTGCTCTCTTGCTAAATTAACAATTTCGTCTCTCCAACGACATTGTAATCTCTTATTCAGTGTTTTCTTATATGTCTTATCCAAAATAGGACTTTGATGATCCATTTATCGTTGTTTCTTATGCCATCTTACCCATACCAGCTCGTTTTAAACTTCTCAAATGATAATTTTATAAATTAATTCTATTAATTATATTCTTAATTCTACAAATGACATCAGTAACTTTAGTTTGCTTCCTAATCTTTGCTTCCTGTGTTCAGGTTTCTGTCTCGTCAAGGGAATCCTAACATGCATTTCTCCAATCTTTTATGAGTTGTTTGAAGTTTTTGTATACTTTTACATGCTAATGTCTAATTTTCTGAAGCATAAATTAATACAGGCAGAATATACTAATATATATATATATATATATATATATATATATATATATATAATACATTGGAATGTTGTTGGATATAGCGCTATTTCTTCCGAACGCTGTCCATGTAAGTTGAATTCGATTATTAATTTGATTGTTCGCGTTCACCGTAATGATTTGATAAGAATAACTGTATATCGTTTCTAATTCATCCGTATCAACAGTGATCTTCAGTGGAGAAACACAGGAATTTGACATAATTCTTGTTTTACGGAGGTTCATTTTCAATCCAACGAACTTGCTTACGACACCAAATTACAACACCGCTAACTGCTGATTCAGTCGGGGGTTGTTACCTGTGGGATAACATCTTCACTAATAACACTTTATCCATCAAGTCAGTATCGCAATTAAAACTTCATGTATGCGCATATAGGAGGCAAAATAAGAAATAAGATGTGTTAATAATAAAACCCTGCAATTTATAGGATTGTGATTTGCATATCTCTGATTACGCATCAGTACAGCACCCTCTATTGACGAAAAATCTAAATTTTCTTTTTCTTTAACCCCCTCCCCTCCTCAAAAAAAAAAAAAAGAAAAGAAAAAAGAAAAAAAAAAAAAAAGAAAGAAAAAAAGAAAGAAATCTTCATTACAAAAATAATGTTTTTAGAAATCGCATTCAGTTCTACCAGTTCCTTAAATTTTTATGAATTTTTAAAATGTCTACAGACTTATGGGACACCCTGTATATATAATATATACATTTATCTACTATCGATTAGAAAAGTATTTTTAAAATATTATAAAATTCAATAATAAAAGATTTCTTTGTCATGATATTACCATGTTTTTATTAACTTCGATTCTTGATTGTATGTTTGTTTGTCCAGTACAAATCTTGAAATCGAATTTTAACTAACTGCCCGACTAGCTAGACACTTGAAACTTTCAGGACAGCTCAGAACACTGTGACACTACATCTTTTTAATACTTTTAAACAATTGTTTCAGGTCCCTACAGCCTTCGGCAGCGTTTATATGATTCGACAGAAAACTGACTTCCCGACTAGCTAGACATTTGAAACTGTCAAAATAGTTCAGAACACGGTGAAAATGCATTTTTAAAATATTTTTAACCAACTGCTTCGGGACCCTGATGTCTTCGGCAGCGTTACCAGTACAAAGCTTGCAATCGATTTTTCACTAACTTCCCGATTAGCTAGACATTTGGAACTTTCAGGATAGCTCAAAACACGATGAGAATACATTTTTGTAATACTGTTAGTCAACTGTTTCAAGTCCCTACTGCCTTCGGCAGCGTTTATATGACTCAACATAAAATTTATTTAACTAACTTCCCGACTAGCTAGACATTTGAAACTTTCAGAATAGTTCAGAATACGGTGAAAATTGCATTTTTTAAATATTTTTAACCAACTGCTTCGAGACCCTGCTGCCTTCGGCAGCATTACCAGTACAAGACTTGCAATTGATTCTTAACTAACTTCTCGACTAGCTAACCAAACTTTTATAATTGCTCAAAACACGATAGCAATGAATTTTTTAATACTTTTAGCCAATTGTTGCGGATTCCCGCTGTATATGATTCAACAGAAAATTTAAAAACATGGTATATAAAAAGTTCTTTTTATCTTGTAATTATTTTTATTTTAAATTCTTTAACATACTTTTATTGTATTTTAACTATTTTTTTACTGTACTAATTTTACATTTATTATTTTTAAATAGGAACGCAAAATTAGTTTAAACGTGAAAAAAATGTTTATAAATATAAATTAAGAATATGTATATTCCAGAAAAGCAAGTTTCTTATCATGATAAAAACCTTCTAATTGGATTGCATATAATATTTAATGCACAGTATTTAAGTTTAGCAAATATTCTTTGATTTTCATAACACAAATTTGAAACATATAAATATATATATATATATATATATATGTGTGTGTGTGTGTGTGTGTGTGTGTGTGTGTGTGCGTGTGTAAAATTCCAGAGCAATAAGTTGTAAATAATTCCTTAAATTGTAACAATATTAGTTAATATCTGTTGCTGCATTTTTTATTAAACTTATATATATTGTAAATGAAAATCATCGATAAAGTGATAGAAACGTGAAAAATAAGACTCATTATTGCATAAAGATATTAAGAAACACAGAAAGGGTAATTAAAAGGTTAGTAAATGAAGTTACCACCCCTTTAGGAGATAATTAGATTTTTATCGCGAAAAGAAGACGGGAAATTAATTGCTACTTTATGCTAAAGTTATCTGACGTAATTATCAGATTTTTTTCTTGCTTTCGTTTTCGTTTTCTTTTTCTTTCTTTCTTCTTCTTCTTCTTTTTTTTCCCGATACTTTCAACAAAAATATTTATCAATATAAGGAAATCGGAATGAAAAAATAGAAAAGGCTCTTATCCGAAATTCTAATCATATATTCAATAGAATTTATAAATTGAGAAGTTCTGGTTTATAAAGAGAAAAAAAAAAAAAGAAAAAAGAAAAATCTACTATGTATACATTTAATTTTTATAATGATATAAAAAGAAAGATTGTCTGTAGAATGAAACTATTTTTTTTTCCTTCTAATATTAAACAGCTTCAAATATACTTCAAATGAAATTTGTATTAAATATTTTTTAATTGGGAAACAGGTAGGTTATTGATAACATTTCGAGAAATACTTATAAGAAAACTATTTTGTTTTCAAACATTTTATGTAAAATATCAATGAAAAAAAATTTTCATGGAAATTTTTGTTGAAACTTAACTAAACCAAGTTTTATTCGAAAATGATTAGATTAATCGTTCTCTAAAGCAATTAAGCATTTTTTTTTTTTTTTTTTTTTTTTTTTTTAGATTAGAATGTAGATGCTGCATTAAAAGAGGAGTTACTAGGGAATGTCTACAGCGAATTAGAGGTTCTCCTTCAAACAAATGCCCCCTCCCCCCCCAAAAAAAAATAAATAAATAAATAAATAAATAAAATAAAATATAATTAATTAATTAATTAATTAACTAATTAATTAATAAAAAAATCTTGAAACCTGAATGAACTAAACTTGATCAAAAAGCTTCATTTCTCACGAGTTTCCCCTTCTGTCAGTGGAAATGATGTTAGGGTATAACAAAAGTCTTAAAGTAATTGGTTCAATATAATACCGCACTCCCAACGCTACCAGATTTTTCGGTCAGTCGCCAGCGCAAGCATTGTGTGTAAACAAACCTCCCTACCAGAGAAAATTAAAAACCTGAAACTAAAAAATAAAAATTATTTCGGCCACCAAATGCTGTAGGGAGCACAGCCATGCCAATTTTCAGAAAGAGTACCGAATTAACCACCCTGCCAGAGAGAGCTGCAGGGGTAAAGTTAGAAGACAACTTTGTGATTGAGAGAGATAAGAGCTCGACATTACTGGTTGGAGGTGAAATATAAAATAAGTAGGAAACATTTAAGAAACCAGTTTTTGGGTAATCTGTGTGAAATTTTTCCTCCAGCTTGAACTTTGAAAAGATGTTGTTTGAAAACGGGGAGAACGGAGTGAATGTGGGGTTCTTTAGCATTATTAAAATGAAAGGTAGGAGAGTGAATCAAGTTAGACTTAATCAATTGTTTCTAAAGCAATTTAATATACGTTAAAATTCTTAAATATGTGATTACATACGCATATAATATACGGATGTAATATTATATACGGTAATATAGTATGATATAATATCATACTTTATCATACTTTTAATGTTTGTTCAAGTGGCCGATTTTTAAGTTTATGCGACACCTTAGATATTAAAAACTAAATCGGAGAAATTGCTTAAATATTTTTACGTTTAAGAGATGAGTAGGCGCTGAAAATTGAAATATGAGGAAAAGGTAATGTAAATAAAATTAAGCTAATATTAATTTTTAAAGTTTTTTTTTTTTTCCGGTGTTTTATAGTCCTAAAAAATTAGCTCTTTATTGACTATAGCTGAAATAAAGAATTACTACCAAAAAAACACCAATCTGTGTGAATTTTGTGTTGTTGATATTCAAATGAGAAGTGTTCGAGTTTTCTTACCAAAATCAATTCTAGTAGAAGAAATATCTGCTATGAGCATGCGCCGTAACGTAATTTCATCATTTGTTGTCTCTCTCCGTAGTGGCTCTCCCCTGTGGCAGAAATTTATTATGCTTTCTGCGACAAGCTTCATTAACACCAAAATCTTTCTGCAGGAATAGTTTGTGAAGTTAACATTTACGAATTCGAAAAATAGCCGATCTCCATTTGTCTTCTTCACCTGGATGATGTCTAATACAATGTGTTTTCAATTTTTTTTTTTTTTTTTTAATAACCGCAGTTTCATAGAAACTACAAATAACCTTTTCACTCGATGACATTATAAAAAATCATCAATAAAAAATTATTTTATTTAATACTGGAAAAAAAATAGAGTGCATGAATAATTAGTATCGTTCAGGAACGCGACTATAAAGCAGTGCACGCAAAGAAAGATGAATAGATGTCGCGACCTCAAAATAAAACGTTCTGTCTGACATTTTCATAAATTTTGACTTTTTGTGTTAAAATGGTTATAAATTTCATTAGTAAAAAAATGTCTAATAAATTTCATTAGTAAAAAAATAACATCGTCTGCGAAAAGTCGTCTGTAGGCATGAGTGAGTTATAACCGTCTGCGAAAAGAAACAGTTCACAATAAAATTAGATACCGGATATTTTTTTAATCTACTTTTCAATCACTTTTTAATTTCAGAATGGAGAAATACAATAAATAAACACGACAAGAGCGGAAGGAGCGATGCGAAAACAAAGTTTCGAGATGCAAAAATAAAGTTCCGATGTGAAAAGATTACCAGTGAAAGAATTGCCCATCTGCGCAGCACTAGTGCGACGTGAAACCCAACCACCCAACCACCACCACCAGTGAAAAGTGTCGATACACCGAATCATATCACCGCATCGCGAATCGCTAATGCATGCCGTATCAAAGCTATTTCAAGTGAGTTACATCCGCTTTATCTCCTCTCCTTATTCAGGATTGAGGCGATCGTATCTGCATAAACAAAAATTTGTTCTGCAGAACAGTTTCTAAACCCTTCTTTGAATTTCTCTCTCTCTCTCTCTCTCTCTCTCTCTCTTTTTTTAAACACAATGTCAAAATTTATTTGACTTAAGTAAAATCTTTCTGCAAGAACATTTCTGTTTCTGCGACATTGTTGCCGTGCCGCCGTGTTTCTGCCACGGGGTGGCTCTCTAATCAGAATATATAAAAGCGTATGAAAATGAAATTAGTATCAGTTTACAAACTATTTTCGATATTAAATATATGTGAAATAAAGATTTAATAATAAAAATGTCCATCGAATTTCATGTTTAATGTTCATTTGTTTAAAAGTTAATTATACTGAATATTAAATAAAAGCAAAAACCGTAATTTAACTTTAAACATGTTATTTAACTTTTAGAAAAGAATGTATTTTCAATAAGATATATATTAGAGTAAAAATGAATAGCGTGTTTAAGTTATTTGTTATAAAAAACATATTTCAGCAAGTTAGGTAGGCGACTTTGAAATAAAATAGTTCGTTGGTTAAAGATGAATAAGAAAGACCTAAGCCTCAGGAAGCACCACCTGATTAAAAGTTTTTCTAAGATGATATAGTCCGAGTTCTAGCAAATTATGGAAAAAACCACGGAACATTTCAAACTTTAGGGCTCACGAGCGCAACCTTGAGAAACGGTATAATGAAATAAATAAATAAATAAACAATTATTAAATTTTGATTAATGAATCTTTTTTAAAATAAAGCTAAAATATATTTATTTGATTCCCCCCCCCCTCAATCGTTAAAATACAATTACAGTTTAGATATGTTCGCTGTACTCTAAACTAAAATGATAAGAAAATAAATTATTAATTTTACCGTTTTATGTGTTTCTAAATAAATTAAATATATGTATATATATACATATAACAAATCTGATATCTGGAATAATCCTAAAACTTTTATGCTATATATTACAAGTACGAACTGATATTTTCAAAAATAAAATAAATTTATGTGTAGCTTTATACTTCCAAAGTTTCCGTCGTGATCTCATCTGAAAATAGCGAAATATTTGCTTCCGTAAAATCATGAATCTATTCATGACATTTTTTTTATAGAAGCAGTGGAAACATTTTTCTGAATTCGATATTGAATTTCTCTCAGATATGCACAGGACAGCATGAAATAGAAAAAAAAAAAAAAATGTAAGAAAAAACATTCAATTTTAGAAAACACAGATACATATCAAAATATAAAGAAACTCATATACGCATATTTTTATGTGTCTCTTTTAATATTTATAAAGGAATGTTTGTATGTGCACATACCTGTAGTTCATTCTTATTTTATTAAAAAAAAAAAAAAAAATCAAATGCATATTAAACGTAAAGTATAAAAAAATAACTTGACAGTTAATTAATATGCGAATTAAAAATTTACTTCAACGTTAAAAATGTCAATATAAAAACTATATAATTCGCGTCTGCATTTTCGGTAGCGTTCAGTATACCGCCATCAGTGTAGAGACCTGTCATTACTCCGATATGTAGACAGGGAAAGCGATTCTAACCGGATTAACAGCCAATAGAGTTAGAGGAACATGGAGGTATTAGCCAATAGGAGAAGCATGCGGCTGGTACCTATCGATCTGCGTTTTAATCTGCGTCGATCTAGTTTTTAATGGTGTCGTTCGATTTTACTTAAGGGGTCATCTACATATTAAAACAGATATAAACTTAATTTTTTTCAATGACGACCCCTATCTTTGACCTCATATTCCGATTTTTGAGATCAAGGCAGTTCGGAAAACCTACCTATTTATATACTTTAAATCAATTCTAAACAGAGTTACACGTGAAAATGTGTTAGGGGACCGTCTATACATTTATAAAAAATAAATTTTGAACTACCAAGCAATATACATTATTTATTAAATTTCACACCGGAAACAAAGTTCAGAAATGTTTATTATAAAATAAAAAACGATTCTAATTCGCAAAACTTTCTGTGTTAGTTTATGAATTAAAAGATTTTTATTGATTTCTATTTATTAAACATTGAATAGTAAAATACATCACTTCATACAAAGAAAATTAAATAGCTTGAATCATATGAACCCTATAATACAATATTGAATTACAAAAATCTAAGTACCAAGGTAAAAGAATAATAGTAATAATGATAATAATATTAATAGCGGTTAAAAGACAAAAAAAGTGTTTAATATTTAAGAAAAAGAATTATCTACTTATTGTTGGGTATATTTTTATTTTATACAGTAAGCCCCGCATGAAAGTGTTACTATAAAATTTTACATTTAATTTTAGGCGTACAAACCAACAATTGATAATATACAAAAATACAGATAACAAGATTTAAACTAAAATCTGAGAAAGGATATTTAATAATTTCGCGACTGCTGATGTAGTTTCATTCGGAAATCTGTAACTCCTCCAGTGGGCGTTTCTTTCACAATTTGTGTGTTACGATATTTCTTAAGAATATTCCTTATATTCATATTTATATAAACAAAATAGTATGAAACAAATATTTTCACTAGAAAGAGTATAATTATTGTGTATATTCATATGAAAATAAATATGGATATAGAAAAAACGGTTTCCTATTGCCTAGAACGAATATTCCCAGTTCTGCAGTCGTCTACTGTACTTGAATTCTTAATTTTAAATGTGTAAAATCTATATCTTTAAAATTTATAAGACATATTACTTAGTTTTAAATTCTTTTTCCGTGATAAATGTGTCGCCAGTTTTACGCCGTGATTAGAATAATCGAAAATGAATATTATTGCGCTTTGTTTCAATAATAGATTTTAAAATCTTAAAAAAAAAAAAAAAAAAAAAAATCCACTTATATATTATTCGGTATTAAAAAAAACATTTAATAAAAAGTTTATATTTTATTATGTTACGTCATGCGATAAAATTTAAATAGCATAAACGGTAGAGTAAAGGAATGCGAAAATGTCACAACAAGATTAAAACAGAAAATATTTTTTAAAAAATCTGATAAAAATTAATTATATTAATTTAAAAAAAGCAAAAACAAAAGTATTTTTCACTGCATATTGCTCTTTCAAATAATAATCCTGGTCCTACCGCATTTTCTAAATCATGATATATAACTTGAGATGCACGAATCCTAGAATATTCAAGTTAAAAACAAAAGACAATAGGGATAAAATAGAATTTTAACAGTGAGAAACTAGAAGAAGTTATGTAATATTTAAGAACAAAGACTTAACATTTCAGAATCGAGTAAACTCCTTTTTGCAACTGCCACTCCTTTACAGAATTTTTCTAAAACTTTACATTAAAAACAAAATTATTTTACATACTTCCAATTAAATCATTTAAATTTTGTCTTCAGCATTCAATGTAGTAAATGCCATTGACATTTATGCATACCAGCATCACATTGAGAGTCATATACGAGTATGCAAACTAGTTTTTTTAATACTGTTTCCGCAATATAGAGGCGGGGCTACATTTCTTTTGTAATTCTTTCCCAATCTCTTGCCTGCATTGCGATAATTTTATAAAAAATAAGCCAATTTGTATAATAAACATCGAAATGTTCCTTAGAAAACAATTATAATAACATAAAGGTAAATTAAAATAGTTTTTCGTCAAAATGTATAGAAATATTGACCCACAGAGGATACAAATTATAACAAGTGACGTCCCCCTAACAGCAGTAAAAAATGAAATATCACTGTAACTCAAAAAATAATGTTAGGAACGAGCTGTAAATTTGGAAACCCATGTTTTTGATGATGCCCGTTCTATTCGTGCAAAAATTAACATAGGTCATAATTCATAATTTTTTCAAATATGAATTTATTAATAATTTTCATAATTCAAAAAATGTTTTTTTAGCAAAAATTTGAATGGAATATGTTTGGGTCACTTCATTCTAACGAATAAAAAAAAACAGAATTTAAATATCATAATTATTTCGGAAGATATGATTTAATGTTTGTCACATTCATTTAACATTAGCATCCCCAAAATTTGACAGAAAAATTGACTCTATGAAAAATTGAGCGAAATATATAAACTATACCATTTTCCGTGATGATTTGATCCAAAGAATTCAAATAAATTATAAAAAAGGGGGGTTACCATTGAAAAAAATGAAGTTGATGTCAGTTTTAATATGTAGACGACCCCCTAAGTAAAATCTAACTATAACATTATAAACTAGACGTTATTACAAACTGATCGGTACCAGTCGCATGTTTCTACGATAATTTACGGCGATATTAAGTGTTGGGGGGGGGGGGGGGGCGTTTTTTTTTTTTTTTTTTGGCTGACTGTACAAATAAATAAAATAAGGATTTTATATAAGAATCAAACAAAAGGGGTACCCAAATGCACAAGATTTTCCGTCTCACAATGAGAAAAAAAAAAACATATCGTCTTTATCTAGAACAAATAAGTAGTCATTTTCTGATTCCCTAAACTAGAAATAGAGATTTCCAGGCTATGCGCATAAAGAATACAAATAAACTGAATCAACAAAATTATCGAGAATTTGCAGTGTATACTTTTCTAGATGGTGAAAGAATATAATGAATATTACGAATTTTTTTTATTGAGAGTAATTCTTGCTTGATTTCCTATAATTGGTTCGAAAACTAAATGTATAGTTACAAAAACTCGCCTCTTGTGTACTCATTTATTTGGGGAGGCTCTTAAATACGTTTTTATCACGATACATAGAAAAACGCTCTAGAATTTTTATAGAAGTTTCTAGAACTCGCTAGCAAATGAAACTACAGTATAAGGATGACATGGATTTTTACCAGAGGCACAATTTATTTTCTAGATGCTAGTCACAGATTTTTTTTTTTTTTTTTTTTTTCATTGTAGCAATCAGAATAGAAATTCTTTATCAATAACTGCCATACTCAATCTTACAAAATTACTGTGAAAATACACTGTAAAAAATTTCAGTAACGTTACTCTTGTACATCGGAAACGTTCCAGTTTTTAATAAGTTTGGTATGAGTTCCTGAGAATAATAGGTTTTCGTCCATGAAACATTCCTGATTTTAGGAATGTACTGTAACTTTCAATGTGTGTATATATTATGGTTACTGATATTTTCATGGAATATTACTGATACATATTGGGCACATTAGCTGCCCAAAATTTCCCAGGAAAGTGCCGGAATTTTTTTACACTGTATGGTAGAAATTATTTATAATAAATAGTGTTAAAAATAGCTACGTTTTGTGACAGAGACTCTTGCACCCTTGTCGGAACCGAGAAATCGCAATTAATAAATGTTTTATAAATGCCATTAATTGAGTAAAAGATATTTTTATAGACAACATAAAATTAATATCATGCATTAATGGAATTTTTTTAAGACTCATAAAAATGTCATTTATTGCGATTTAGCTAAAACTAATAGTGTACTGTTCGGGACTTATAACAGATCAAATAACTATTTAAAATTAGTTAGATGGATTTGATATGAAGATGTAGGCGTAAAATTCTTCTATTCAATAATATTATAATTTAATAAAGTTTTAATACATATATTTGAATGTAACAGTATTAAAGCGTCAATTTTGAGAGGGTAGTATACTCCCACCTTTTCCACATATTGTATTTCAAATAAAACTGTTTCAAAACCAATTTTGAACTGCTATTTGAAGCACTTTTTGAATATTTAAAGTTGTAATATAGGGTGATTGGAAGTAATGTGATAACAACACTAGATACATTAAAAAAAAAAAAAAAAAATTATAGCTTATAAGTGTTAGAATATGTTGCAAACAGTAATTTTTTTAAAAATGTAAGCATTTTTTTTTTTTTTTTTTTTTTTTTTTTAATTCATATGAGTGTATTTTGTAATTTTGTTTTCACTTAATTTATGTTTAAAATTAAAAAAATTACGCCATAACATTGTTCATATAAATCATTTTATACCTTTTTCTGATACAGCTATAATCGAACGTAATAAGCAAGAATTTATATTAATGAAATATTATTACTTAATGACCTTTGAGGATTAAATGGCTTTTTTTATTATATATATATATATATATATATATATATATATTTGTAATGTAAGACATGTTTGAAATAAAGGTAATATATATATATATGTATGGAATGTTTTACGTTTTTAATTATTTTGGTAATAACTTAATATAGACATATTTTATATTTGTCTCTCAATTAACTCAAAATAATTAAAGTTTTTTTTTTTTAATACATAATTTTATTTACAAAGGATTAACATTCATTAGAAACAATTAAAATTTATCTTACATTAAATCCTTTTAAAAAATGAAGACAACAAAATGCTTGGGGGTTCAATCTTTTATCTCTTTGTCTCCGCCCGTCAATCAAGAAAATAAGTGAAGAATTGACGGGCGGAGACAAAGAGATAAAAGAATCAAGCATTTTGTTGTCGTCGAGCTCTGATGATGGCTCCGGTCGGGGCCGAAATCTATTAGCTCTTCATTTTTTAAAAGGATTTAATATGTAAGGTAAATTTTAATTGTTTTTAATGTTTGTTTGTTTTTTCCAAAAATTTTATAGCATTATATAGTATAGTACTAGAAAAGCCCCGGTTCGGGAAAGAACCGAATTCCAAATGCGAGAAAATTTTTAAAACCAAACTCGAAATGTATAAAACTGTGCCTGAAGCTGTGTGCGTGCCAACAGATCAAAGTTTGTTAATGAAACTATTTTTAAATTCATGAAATATATGAAGGCTTTGCGAAATCATCAAAAGCTTTGCCCGCTTTGCTGGTCACTATATTTAAAGAGAACTTTTTTCTGTATCGCTTTATAAAAAAAAAAAAAAAAAAAAAAAATCATGAAATTGTTCGAAAGTCCGCTTCGGGACCCGCTGCCTTCAGCTGCGACCCACTCTTTCGCAGACTCGTGGGTGCATGTCTCTATTGTCCGTGACAATAGCTTACCAGTGGGCTTCCAGTTGGGTGCTTATCAGATGGCAGTTTCAAAACGACCAGTATCGAAAAAATTGGAGTAGCCATTTTATATTTGAATCCCAGTTACATATGAACAACACTCTACATGGTATACATAATATTTCCTTTCTTTCACGTTATTTTCTATATTTATTTGTTTTATTCGATCAACCATAAAATGACAACAATTTTACGCCAAATATAATATTATAATATGCTATGATCGGCTATATCTATTGAATGAGACAATTGTTTGTGGTTATAATAGTAGTTGAGTTAGTTAATAGTAGTTGGCATATAGAAGAATAATTAAATGTGTAAACCTGATCATGGTACAGCCTTTGGCGACTTTTGAATTTTTATCGCCATTTTAGACAAAAATACATAATTCATGCGATTATTTTTTCTGTTTCTTTCTTTTCTTTTTCCTTTCCTTTCTTTTCTGTTTTTCAATATTTTATAATTTATTTATATTTTTGATGCGCTACTTGGCTTAAAGTGGCATTCGTGAAATTAGAGTCCTTACCAAAAACTGTCCGATCTATTTCAGAATCAAAATTTTAAAAATTACCCAGGATTATTAATAAGTAAAGCTCTTTAATATAATGCTGAATTAGCTTTCATGCCAACCGCGATTCATGCGTGCCAAAAACAAACTATTTAAACAAAACAAAAAAGAAAAAATATCTAAAATTGAGGTATATTAGAAAAGTTTTTTTTTTTTTTGTTTTTTTGTTAACTCCATTTATTTTAAATTTTTCATATGCATGAGCAAATTTAATATTTTATAACTCTTTATTTTTCGCGTAAAAGCATATTTTATTTTATGCTGGAAAAAATAATAATAATAAATAAATAAATAAATAATAGTAATAACTCGTTTTTTTTTTTTTTTTGCAACAATAAAAAATTTCAATGTCCAATTTTAAAACTATTACCATTTTATTATTTTCATATTTTAATTAATTTTAAAAATTTAATCGACAATTCGTTACAAATAAGGTACCAAATGAAAGAGGTGATTTTTCTGAATCCGTCGGATTAAATAGCTTATCGATCGGACAATTAGATTTTTTTAAAATTAACTATAAACTTAACTAATAACTTAACTAATAACTTATGAAAATTTGGCGGCAACACAGACAAACAGAGTCCAGGGAAATCGCTTAGCCTTTTATATAGAGAGAGATTTTAGAAATTTTATTTCTATAGTTTAAATAGATGGTAATTATATATATTATCATATATTAATCATATACATATGCGATATATATATATATATATATATGATAAAATTTAAATATAAAATGGAGTAAAATTTCAATTATTAAATATATAGAACTAGAACAGAGTTTTTATATACCAATGCGCAAATACTGACTCTGAAGACCAAACTTCTTTCCTGGATTTAAAAATTAAAAAAATAGGTAATAACTGGTTTATTGGGATTTATGATAAAAGGCAAGATTTTAACTTTAAAGTTTGTAATTTAACAAATTGGTCCTCCTGTATTAGTTTTAAAAAATATTATGTTCACCCAAATAAACAGAATTAAAATGATATGCAATAACAATTTAGACCTGAATCTGACTATGAAAAATCTCAAAAACATACTAACTGTTAACCGCTATCCTGTTTTTTACTCAATAAACATTTCAGTATTCTTGGTTACAATCCTACTTAAGGTTTGTTGTTCCATTTTGGGCGACATTTAAGTGCTGGTAAGTGTCCCTACTAGCTGAAGCGGGTTTTATGTTTATAATGGGGGGTGGTTTTCAATTTCCCATATTCTAATGACTATTCGAGTTTGTCCAGGTATGTATTTATATATTCTTGTATTATTTATATTCTTGTATGTTATATAAATGTATTATATTTTGTGCTTGATTTCTGAATTTAATTGACTTTAATGCTTTGTATTAATTAAATTCGTTTGCTGTATGGTCTTGCTTCCATCTGTGAGAAGTTGGGGGCTAGAAACGTGTTTTTTGGTTAAATTGCCAGCGTTTCGTCAGAAACTTCTCATATTCCTTTCTCTACATGGGGGAGCTCCCCTGATGAAGGCCACCATGTATTTTGGGATTATTTTTTCATCTGGCTTTAGTTATTTTGCTTATTTATATATACATACATATATATATATAAAGTAGCTTTCTGGATGACGTTTTGAATTTATTTAGAAACTTGTGTGCTTTTACAATACTTTAAATTACATTTGTTTTTCACATAAAATAAATCTTTTGGGGTTAATATAACTGTCAAATTCATAGTTAATATTTTTTTGCACGTCTTTATTGACTATGTTGAAAACTTTTTTAGCGCAACATGTTGCTTTTGTATCATTAAATCACTTTTAATTCTTATTAAATCCATTCATTCATTTTTTTATTCACACTTGTTAACTGTAAGACTGTCATTAATATATTAATTTTTCATTAATGATAATTATTAATATGATATTACTCTAATTTTAAAATACTGTAATAGTTTTTTTTTTTTTTTTTTTTTTTTTATCTATTTTATATGATGCGATAAATGTATGCAAAAGTATTTGCTTCTAAAAATATGAAGTGATATATCTCATATTTTTGCAGCTTTTGTGAACGTTATGACATTTGATTAAGCTACCGTGTATGATTTATTTACCTTAATGATAAAGAGCTATCGAGTGCAGGAAAGCAATAAATGAGTTATGTAAAGAATAAGTCATCCATGAACAATGATTGTATCCAAGCAACCAGTAAAAGCAAAGTGTTAAACTATTTATTATGCATCAAAAGGTAAATGAATTAGGAAACAGCGTCATATGAAGATCATGAACGTTTTATACATTTTTATAAAGCATAAGTATTACAACAATTTCAGTTTACAGTCTGAATGAAGTTTTGAATTATATGTAAAAATTCATTAACCATATAAATGTATCAAGCTATCTTGTTAAAGGTATAGGGTATGTGAGCCAAAGGTGGCCATAGATTTTTATTATTTGGCCTTGAGATTTTTATTATTTTTTTAAAATAATTTTCTGGTTAAGTGTATGTGGCTTGACTTTTTTATAAAAATGCTACACTTATCACTTACACATATCAAGTATAACTTTTTTTTTTGTAAAATGTTATTTAATTATTTTTCTAATACAATTTCAAAATTGTAGCTTGTGGGCCACTTTTGGCGCATAGTGTTCTAAAGGTGGTCCATACACTGAAAACCCTTTTAAAATGTAAAATACATGCATATATATACAATACATAAATGGAAAACTATTTTTACTTCTAAAAATATTTAATTACAAGAAATTTACAAGGCCTAGAAATCACAATAAACATTTGTCCTTTTTAATCGAATTCGATGCAGAAAGTGCAGAAGAAATTTTCTTTCTCTTTTTTTTTTAATGGGTGGGTGGGGGGGGGGGGGTAAGTCCCCGACACTCTTCAGGAACATATTACAAGTATTGATTACACGATAGCATATTCATTATTTTATCCTTCTTGCATAAAAGGCAAAAACAGTTTCGTTTTGTTGGCAACCACTTGTGCCATGCATGGCAGTAATAGTTTATTTGAAAAATCCTTTTAACAGTGAGGGATTATCTCTTTGGATGGACGCACATAACTTCATGATTTTCCGTATGGAACTGTAAATAATGACATCTGTATAAAAGGCAACCATTATTCTTATGAGTGCTTTTTTGCCAGCGCAATAGGTAATACTTTTCTGCTACAAAACGACAGCGTTAGATCACACGTGGCTCGAATCGATTTCAAAACCAACCAATTCAGCGCATGGAATGGTCAGCTAGATATCCAGACTCTTGAATCCTATCGAGCATGATCAGGATGCTTTTGGAAGACGTGTTGCTGTGTGCAAACCTCTCCCAAAGATCCTTGCCATGCAAACAATTGCTTTGCAATATCAATTGCTGTCACTTCCTGGCGAACTAACTAATCGATCCCATAATTGACAGCTTCATGCAGTCGCTGTATTGGGTGTATTGTTTACAGGACGAATGATCATATTCAATATTGAAAGCAATTTTTTCTACTCTAAACTGGCACATTCAATTTGTTATTTTTATATACACATGCTAATTTCTAAAACGCCGTATTTTTGCTGTTATTTTATTTCTTATTACTTATTTTATTAAATTCTAAATGTAACTTTTTATTAATGACTATTTTTGTGATTTTTTTCTCTTTAATTTTTGGAAAAGAATTTATTTTTAAATAATAAATAGCTTTTCTCAGTATCAATAACATAATACTTTCCGAGTCATTCCCGATATTTTTACAAAAACAATAAATAGTAAAATATCTCTTATCTAGCATGTTGACAAAACATTTTTTATATTCCGGAAAAATTAAAATTAAAGTTATCTTGAAAAATGCATTCTTTTAACACAGTAATTCCATTGTTGTAACAATGCCTTCATTGTTTTGATGTCATTAAACGTTAATTTATACTTTGAATAACATTTGATCTAGTCATAGTGATTTATCTCTTGATTCACGATCTCATTATCATTCTATTTATAAACAACCTTTAAACACGGTCAGTTATCTATTGCTTGTAATGAACTGATATATTTATTTATTGTTTTTAGTTTGAAGCAGATAAATAATCCATGGATTAAAACAATTTAATTTATTAACAAAAAACTGAATTGAGCAAGAGATAAGTTTTGTCGCTTTTGCTTTCTTTCAAAAGAAAAATTTAGGTGAAATGACTAGAGTATTTAGAAAGCGATTAAAGTGGATGTATGTTAACGAAAAAAAATTAAATACTGTATCATATCGGCATTCAATCTAATTTTAAATCCGTCATGTATCACTTTACAATTATTTAAGGAAAAAGGCATTTATCACACTCGTGATACAATACTATATAAAGAAAGAAAATGCATAGATAGATGTCGTGTGTTGTTTTATAAATTAAAAATTCTGGATAGCAATATATATATATATATATATATATATATAATTTATACATATACGCAGTTTTTTCTACATTCTTATTTAAGCATTTTTTTCCGTAGGATATAATGGATGTGCAAATTGTGTAATGTTATCTAATGTACTAGTAATAAACTATTCTTTGTAAATGCGTATTGTGTGTTCAGTGGGGTTTTTGTCGCGCTAATGCAATGTTATGGGCTACTGGTGACGTCTAAGGCTCATACCTACAGTCGACAACAAAATTATTGAAGTACACATCCATGTTTTTCATATATATACCGGGTGATCCAAAAGTCAGGACGAACTTTAAAAATGAATAATTCGAAAACGAATCAAGATACAACGATACGGTTCGTACCAAACGGATAAAAAAGAAGACGGGTTTTGTGTGGCTACGAAAAAAAAAAAAAAAAATTTCTGTTGGCGACCAATAGATGGCGCTGTCGGATTTCTGATGTAGGATTATGCAAAGCAACAAACGATATAAAAAGGAACAACTACAGCAGGTAATGGTAGTCGAAGCTTATATGCATCAAAATATCGCATTCTCAGTCGCTACTTTAATCACGCGTGGTCTCCAAGATCTCCCGATCTGACACCATGTGACTTTTGGTTGTGGGGATTCTTGAAGTCAAAAGTGTACCGCGACCAACCGGTATCACTAGCAGCACTGAAAGATGCCATCCGCCAAAATGTGTCTGCCATAACGCAAGAAATGCTACTAAATGCTGTAAACGATGTGGTTAATCATCTCACAGCTGTACTTCTGAATGATGGACATTGAACAGTCACTGTAGTAGTACTAATTAACTGTAATTAAGCTGACTTGTAAGTTGTCAACATTTTTTTTTTCATTTGTAAATCATCTTTTGGTAAAATAAAACACTATAGCGTCATCTGTTGGTCGCCAACAGAACTATTTTTTTCTTTGCCACACAAAACCCGGTTTCTTTTTCATCCGTTTGGAGCAAACCGTATCTTTGTATCTTGATTCGTTTTCAAATTATTCATTTTTAAAGTTCGTCCTGCCTTTTGGATCACCCGGTATATATACATTTTTTAGTTTGATCGATAAATTTTATCATCATCTTACATTTTTATAAACAACATTAGACTAAGACCATGACTCTATAAATATTTGCTCAACAAAACAGTGTTAGGTGCACATCTTATAAAGAGGAATTACTGCTAGTGCTTCAATAATTTTGCTACCGACTGCAAAGTTGGTCCGGGGACGTGCATCACAATTTTGATCCTCCACGGAGGGGATCGTTCGCCCGCTTAGTTGACTCCCTAGAGGTATTATTTGGGATGAGAACATGGGGGACATTGCGGCCAGGTCGGATTTTAAGTGCACCATTTAACATTAATGTAAACGTAGGTCTTCGGCCGGCTCGAATATTAAATCCACAATTTCCAATTAATAGCTATGCGGTCTACCATCTAGGCAGCCGTGGCCCAATTTGTGAAGAATACTGACAAGTCACAAATAGATGTCAGTCTTAAAAGAAAGATTTTTTTATGTAATTGTCATGTAAACTGGTTGGCATAGGTGGACTCTGCTCAGTTCCCCATCATATTTATGTTCTCATAAATTTCTAGTGCGAGACATATTATAATCATGTTAAAAGAAATGAATTTGATAAAAGCTTGATACAGTGACAGAATGAAATCACCGACTAATAGGCTATCCACCGTTTACTTCGATATATTTATCTTATTCTAATCTAGTAATTTATTTTATCAGGGTCAATTCCGTTGTTTAGTTTTCATGCTACTATTTCCAATGCAATAATCCTCAAAATTCATATTTATATGAAAAATTTACAACTTCGCTATGTTGATAAAATCGTAAATTACGAATAATTTACGAAATTTTCCTATTAGAATATTTGTATTCAATAATGTTCAAACAAATATCATAAATGTAATTTTGAAGTTGTCTAATGTATTTATGATCCTCAAAATGGAAGTTTATGCTCAATTTTGCCTTATTCTGACATGTTACTAAATCGTAAATTCCAAATAACTTACGAATTTTTTAAATTGGAAAAATAATAGTCCATTATATTCATGCCAATATCCTAAATAATATTTCGAAAGTGGTTTGACATCTTTACGATGAAAATATCCCTCAAGATTGACGTTTATGTGAAATTTTGCTCTTTTCCGCCATGTTAAGAAATTCGTAAATTTAAAATAACTTACTAAATTTTTATATTGGAAAATTCATAGTCATTAATATTCATGCCAGTGTCCTAAATAATATTTCAAAAGTAGTCTGACATCTTTACGATGAAAATATCTCTCAAAATTGACGTTTATGTGAAATTTTGCCCTATACCGCCATGTTAAGAAATTCGTAAATTTTCAATAACTTGCGAAATTTTCAAAGTAGCATATTTATAGTTACTGATGTTCATTCCGGCATAAAAACTGATATTTTAAAACTGGTCTGACATTTTTGCAGTAAAAAGTTTCCGTTTAATGCACGTTTAAGTGAATTTTTGTCCTATTCTCCCATGTTAAGAAAATCGTAAATTTCTAATAACTTACGAAGTGTTTTAATTCGAATGTTGCAAATGAATAGTGTTCTTGCCAATATCGAAAGTAATATTTTAAAACTGATCTGACCTCTCTGCGATCATTTGTTCGTGAGATATCGTGTAAACAGACTAACGAACTAACGGACTAACACACTAACGGACTAACACACTAACACATTAACGGATTAACACACTAACAGACACCCTACAGACAGACACCATACAAATTTTGTCATTTTCGGATTCCTCACACCTGAAAACGTGTAAAAAAGTTAAAAAAACGAGGTCGAAAATTTTCACGATTACCTAAGTTCCCCATACTTGTACTATGATGGTGAACTAAAAATTATCTAGACTCAAAATGTTATCTAAAAACGTGGGAAATAAGATACTGCCTCATATTTGCTAATTTTTTTACCCTTTTTGGTTACGAAAAAAAATAATAGGAATTTTTATATTTTTTAATCCCATCGAAAACGGTTGCAAAAATACATGAAAATTTTCTATTGAAGTTTCCAGAAACCAAAAAAACGGAAGTAATGGGCAATTATACAGTAAGCAAAAACTGGTTTGTGTTAAGTGACACAATTTGCAAATAGCTATGACGTGAGAGCATGATGACATAGCTTTTTATAAGAAATTAATTTTATTTTACTCCTTTTGAACATTCTTGTAATTAATTTCTTAATCATGAAGCTTTTACCTACTGAAAATTGAACATGATAAATAATAATTATAAGAAGAAGAAGAAGAAAGAAAGAAAGAAAGAAAAAAAAAAATATAGTTTTTAATGCCTTTTTTAAACTTAAAATTATTTTAAAAAACTGATATAAAATGTATATATTTACAACAAAATATTATTAGAAATTAACATGATATATATAATTTATATATATATTATAAAATATAATTTTATGATTAAAAATTATTTATATTATGAAAGATATATATATATATATATAGTTTTTTTTAAACATTTATATATATATATATATATATATATATATATATATATATATATATATATATATATATATATATGTCTTTCATGAAACATTTATCTGTGATTAATAGGATTCATCTTAGAAATAAAAATTTACGAATACATAAAGGGCGCCTAGGTTATGATATAGTGTTCTAAAAATACAAAATAGCAGATACACTTATGCAAGTGCATACCTTTATACATATTTTTAATAAATATATTAATAATTTTATGCAAAAAAGACAAAAGAAAAAAAAAGAAATCTTCTCGACATTCTAAATACTGACTGTCTGTGTATTGAATAAATAATATTAATTCACGAAAATATACAAGTGTTTAAATTCATTAATTAACTTTAACATATGATTTGATTGTGTAAGATTGGGTTTTGACGATTTCTAGGAAAATTCACCAAAAGCAGGAGTTGAAAAACAAACAAAGTAAACAAACACCATAAAATGAAAAAAAAAAAAAAAATATATATATATATATATTGTTTTAAATCCCATTAAGATCGTTCAACAGGCAAACAAAGTAGAAACGAAAGAAATACTGAAATAACGCAATATAGTTTATTTAATGTAGAACTATTACAGAACTTTGTGGATAGGAAAAGCTTACAGCATATTATTGAACAGTTTATAATCTTTCGCTAACAAACAACGTAAATTTTATTTAAAAATTTATCTTAAATACGTGTATTTCGATTTCTAAAGTGATTTTTTTTAACCTACACATATATATATATATATATATATATATATAAACAGAAATAGAAAAAAAAAAAAGATAGACAAAAATAATTTTGGCAACACATTTCTCGACCAAATGTGTGTTTTTAGTAAAACTTATTGTTAATTTGGTGACGATTGTCGCTATCTTATGCTGAGGCGAACCCCAATGATTAAATATGTGGAAAATTATAACGCATAATTAGAGACATTTTAAATTAAAGACCTTAGAAATCTCGAGATAATTTCGTTTTTCTTTTAAAATATACTTCATATCAAAACAGTAAATGAGTAAAATTGTTTTGAAATCTATAATAATAAAATAATATGTCTGTCTTTCTGTCTGTCTGTCCTCTTGACTGTAATTTTGTACTACACGGTCAGCGTCTATTGAATATAGAAGTACAAAAATTGATATACGGCTACTCAGAATTCTTCCCGAGGGTATAGTGAAAAATAATTCAAAAAATTTAATTAAATACGGAGAAATTAATTAATATGTCAGTCTATGTCAATTAATAACAGAGTCAAATTCAAGCTTAAAATGCGTTTAAGGAGCATTAAGGGGTTAATAATTTAGAAATATCGTTCCGATCGCTACATCTTTCATACCAAATGAAAGGAGTTATTTTTCTGAATCAAGGGACGCAAATTGCATATTGATCCAAAAGTTAGATTTTTTAAAATTAACTAAAGTATGAATTGTAGGTGCAACACTTTAGTTAAATTTAAGCCTGATAAAGAAGACAATGATGTATACGAGTGTGTAGATGTTAAACAAAATATTAAACATCTTAGATAGTTTAATAGCGACCTTTTTCTTATATATAAATGCTTCAGTATTGTAACATTTAGTTCGATGTTACTCTTTTAGAAAGTGAAATATTTAATAAAATTAAAAATTTAAAAATTCTTCAGTTTGTAAACAATGTTTTATCTCGAAAAAATAGCTAATTTTTCCTTCAGTTTTATTGCCGAAACGTCAGTGGAGGCCCTACATTGAGACTCAAAACGGTTTTGGGCTGTGTCTGTCTGTCTGTTTGTCTGTCGCGCGATAGCGGCCACAAAAATAGCGCTATTGACTTGAAATTTGGTACACATGTTCAAGAGCACCACGAAATGAGCTGTATAGTTTTTGGTATGTATTCCATTTGTAGTTCGTATACAGGGACACGCCAAAGTTTTTCTTATCATTACGGCCTATGGGAGGAATTTGTATGTATCGCGATGGCGGCCGCAAAAATAGCGCTATTGACTTGAAATTTGGTACACATGTTCATGAGCCCCACGAAATCAGCTGTATAGTTTTTGGTATGTATTCCCTTTGTAGTTCGTATACAGGGACACGCCAAAGTTTTTCTTATCATTACGGCCTGTGGGAGGAATTTGTATGTATCGCGATAGCGGCCGCAAAATTAGCGCTATTGACTTGAAATTTGGTACAAATGTTCATGAGCCCCACGAAATCAGCTGTATAGTTTTTGGTATATATTCCATTTGTAGTTCATATACAGGGACACGCCAAAGTTTTTCTATCATTACGGCCTATGGGAGGATTTTGTATGTATCGCGATAGCGGCCGAAAAAATAGCGCTATTGACTTGAAATTTGGTACACATGTTCATGAGCCCCATAAAATCAGCTGTATTGTTTTTGGTATGTATTCCATTTGTAGTTCGTATACCTGTCCGTCTGTCTGTCTGTCTGTCATGCGATAGCGGCCGCAAATATCCCTCTCTTAATTTAAAATTTGGTATACATGTTCATGATCCCCACGAAATTAGCTGTATAGTTTTGGGTGCGCATTCCATTTGTAGTTCGTGTACAGGGACACGCCAAAGTTTTTTGAAGTGAAAACTTCTTTAGGCGCGTTGAGCACTTTTGGGTGAACAAAAATCTTTAAACTCCCGTCATCGTCAGCTGTCGCTTTCCATTTGAAGTGAAAACTTTTGGGTGAAAAAAAATCATTGAATTCGCGTCATCGTCAGTAAACGCTTTCCATCCTTGTATGATACAAATAATGTACCATACAATTAACTTGCTAATGTGAAGTGTTAGTAATTTTATAGTATATATTGTTTTAAAATCTGTTGCGGCTCTACACGACTTCTCTCATCTCCGAGCACTGTCTCTATTGCAGTTAGACCTCACAAAACCGTGAGAAAGCCCAAAGCTGCCATTTTTCTCACGTTTTTACAATCTGGTGCGGCTCTACACGACTTATTTTATCTCCGGACACAGTCTCTTAAAGATTGCAGCCGGAAACGTTGCAGTTAGACCTCACAAAACCGTGAGAAAGGCCAAAGCCGCAATTTTTCTCACGTTTTTACAATCTGGTGCGGCTCTACACGACTTCTCTCATCTCCGGACACTGTCTCTATTGCAGTTAGACCACACAAAACAGTGAGAAAGGCCAAAGCCGCCATTTTTCTCACGCTTTTACAATCGGGTGCGGCTCTACACGACTTCACTCATCACCGGACACAGTCTCTTAAAGATTTCAGCCGGAAACGTTGCAGTTAGACTTCACAGAACCATGAGAAAGACCAAAGCCGCCATTTTTCTCACGTTTTTAAAATCTGGTGCGGCTCTACACGACTTCTGTCATTTCTGGACACTGCCTCTTAAAGATTGCAGCCGAAAACGTTCCAGTTAGACCTCATAAAACCGTGATAAAGGCCAAAGCCGCCATTTCTCTCACGTTTTTACAATCTGGTGCGGCTCTACACGACTTCACTCATCTCCGGACACAGTCTCTTAAAATTGCAGCCAGAAACGTTGCAGTTAGACTTCACAGAACCATGAGAAAGACAAAAGCCGCCATTTTTCTCACGTTTTTAAAATCTGGTGCAGCTTTACACGACTTCTCTCATCTCCGGCCTCTGTCTCTTAAAGATTTCAGCCGGAAACGTTGCAGTTAGACCTCACAAAACAGTGAGAAAGACCAAAGCCGCCATTTCTCTCACGTTTTTACAATCTGGTGCGGCTTTACACGACTTCTCTCATCTCCGGCCACTGTCTCTTAAAGATTTCAGCCGGAAACGTTGCAGTTAGACCTCACAAAACCGTGAGAAAGGCCAAAGCCGCCATTTTTCTCACGTTTTTACAATCGGGTGCGACTCTACACGACTTCACTCATCTCAGGACACAGTCTCTTAAAGATTGCAGCCGGAAACGTTCCAGTTAGACTTCACAGAATAATGAGAAAGACCAAAGCCGCCATTTTTCTCACGTTTTTAAAATCTGGTGCGGCTCTACACGACTTCTCTCATTTCCGGACACTGTCTCTTAAAGATTGCAGCCGGAAACGTTCCAGTTAGACCTCACAAAACCGTGATAAAGGCCAAAGCCGCCATTTCTCTCACGTTTTTACAATCTGGTGCGGCTCTACACGACTTCTCTCATTTCCGGACACTGTCTCTATTCCAGTTAGACCTCACAAAACCGTGAGAAAGGCCTAAGCCGCCATTTTTCTCACGTTTTTACAATCTGGTGCGGCTTTACACGACTTCTCTCATCTCCGGCCACTGTCTCTTAAAGATTTCAGCCGGAAACGTTGCAGTTAGACCTCACAAAACTGTGAAAAAGGCCAAAGCCGCCATTTTTCTCACGTTTTAACAATCTGGTGCGGCTCTACACGAATTCTCTCATCTCCGGACACTGTCTCTATTCCAGTTAGACCTCACAAAACAGTGCGAAAGGCCAAAGCCGCCATTTTTCTCACGTTTTTCCAATCTGGTGCGGTTCTACACGACTTCTCTCATCTCCGGACACTGTCTCTATTGCAGTTAGCGCATTAAATAAAATTGTAATAGAATTTTTGTAGTAGTAGTTTATATTAATGAATAAAAAAAACACTTCATTTAAAAGTATTTACTACACAATAAAATATTTCCTGACGATTCAAGAAATACACATGTAATTGTTCACGTTTTCACTTCTGTCGGCACTCCCGAATGCAACTTTTTTTTTTTTTTTTTATCATTACGGTCTTTGGGAAGAATTTGTATGTACCGCAATAGCAGCCGCAAAAGTCCTTCGATTGACTTGCAAATTGGCGCACACGTTCAAGCTTTGCATAAACGTAAGTAGCAGTATAATTTTTATTGCTATATTGGTTAAAAAATGTGTATAGGGACACGCCAAAATTCTTAACATTACGGCATAAGGTGTGAATTTCTTTTAAACGCATTTTAATATCATTACTTTGCAATGAAGAAAATGAAACTAGCGTACGTGAGTAATATGCTTAAACTCATGTTGTTTGAAGAAAATATGTGCTCTTAAGCTTTCTAATTAATGTACAGGACCTTACAAAAGTGTTCTGTTAATGTCACGTAGTCATGCGAACTATGTTAAATTTGGAACAATTATTAATTTTAAACGCAAAATAAGCTGAATAGTTTTTACTGGTGTATACAATGTTTATGGTTTGTTTACAGAGCCACAAGAAAGAATTTCGTAACATTAGAGCCTATGGACAAACTTTTATTTAAGCGCGCTCTTTAATGCGTTTATGCTGAATTGAACTTAATAAAATTAACATACATTATAAAGATGCTTAAAATCATGTTTACTCTTGAAAACAGTTATGTATAGTCTAAATAATTTATGAGACCACACAAAATAATTCCGAGTATATACTATAATCATCCAAATGATGTCAAATTAGTTTGAAAAATTAATGAGTTACAATTAATTAAATTTATTCTTATTATTGGCGTTTATAATGACTGTGGCTACTTTTCCGGGATACATAAAATAATTTCGTACTATTACGGTCTATAGTCAATATTTCTTAAAAGTTTATTTTAACATGGTTACACTCCATCAAATATAATGCAATTTTATTAGAATATTAAAAACATGTTTTCCTGTTGATAATTGTGGGCATAGACTTAGAAATTAGTTTAAAGGTTACGCAAAATATTTCCGATATGCTACGTAATTTTTTTTTGTATGAAAAATGATAGGTATGAAATTTGGTATTTATGAATTTCAGGGAAATAATACAAGACTCTCATTTATTAAGAATACATATTGTTGCGTACTTGGGGGTCCGTAAGTTGTCCGAGAATGAAAGGCGAAACTTGCAAAAATTCAGTAATGTAGTCACAGAAAGTTCCAGAAAAATACAGGTCTATAAACCAAGTATCAGCTTCAAATCAGCCAGTAAACACAGCTTAAACAACAGCCGTTAACAGTAAAACAACAGTACAAACTGTTTAGCAATAACACATAAAGAAAGTCTCATCCAAAGTGACTCACAGCAAAGCAAGCATTTGACGAAACTGACACAGATCTGACACTGACCGCCTTGGTGAAGAAATGCTCCTTTTATACTTTTCTATCGAACACAGACTGTTCTGGAAAATTCTCGTATCTCATAATGAGATTAGAGCTTCCATATTTGGTATATCCCTAATAAGGATTTTCTCGTCAAGGTCGCCAAAAATAGCCAAGGAGGGAAATAGTCGCCAAATTTGGCGCCAAATCCATTTCTTCCCTTATAGTAGCTTTTTTAAGTGTTTTTAAGGGAAAATTAGGCGATTTTACGCTAAAACGACTAGAAATGCACAAAGTTAGCATTTTATTAACTTTACTAAACCTTTTGAAAGAATTTATACAAAAATAAATGCGATTATTTACAATTCTGTAACACTTTATAGGATATACAAATAGAGATGTAGCGGGGGGTTGAGGGGGGCGGCAGCCCCCCTCAAGAATGTATCTGATTATGGTAACAAGTCGATAGAATCAATATATACAATTATATAATAAGGAATAAATAAAAATGACCTATTGAATAATGTCTGATGTAAATAGGACGTTGAGGCTCCTGATCTGCAGATCCACTAGTTTCAATCATTTTGTTCAAATAACCATATACGAGGGAATTTATCGACCTAATGTAGAATGTACAGTTTAAATTCAGTGGAAATTAATGATTGGGTTAAAGCAGCAGCAAGCAGGGATTACTTTGATCCAATATTTTAAATCCTTTCTTTTTATGTAATTTTCACTAAAATTTTAAATAAATGCATTACTCATTTACTAAAAGCACGCATTTTTAGCCAATAATAATCTGAAAAGTTTATCATTAATATTTTGCTGACCTAAACATCATACAATTGCGAAAAATGCCCCGATTTACGGTAATCATATAGTCAATTTGTGTAATCTTAAAAAAAAAAAAACTGAAACTTTCCGTAGGAAAGTTACAAAAATGTCTTTTTTTTTTTTTTTTTTTTTTTTTTTTTTATTGTTAAAATATATAAGCTTCTGATAATAACAGAAATTAATATAAGGAATTATCATTTTTTTGATTAAGGTAAATGCACATAGAAAAACTGATAAGATTTCCCTTGCTTTTTTATAATTCATGTTAGTAAATTTTGCTTAAGTATTATAGCCAAAGATCTTCACTGTAAAATAAGGGCTGTTCGCTGCCAGAAATTTTCTGTAATGACAGAAAATATTCGTAAGCTACAGAAAAAATTGTTGACAGAAATTTTCTGCAACAGAACAATACAGAGAATATTAGTAGATAGGTGTTTTGTTAATGTACCGAATGACTTCGTGCTTCTTTAATGCCAAGTTTTCCTTAGGCAAAACATCTATCTACTAATATTTTCTGTGTTGTTCTGTTACAGAAAATTTCTATCAACGTATTTTGTCTGTAGCTTACGAATATTTTCTGTCATTACAGACTGGCAGCAAAGAGGAAATTTTTACAGTGCTCATTATAAAACGAAATTTTTCATATATTTAATTTTTGATCACACAACATAATAGACAAAATGCTTGTTTGATTTCATAAATTCTTAATTTCATCACAATTTAATTTCAATTTAAAAACATCTTTACTCTAGAAAGTAAAGTAACAAACTGAACAAGTCTCTAAAATTAAACATTTATATCAAACAGAAGTGTAAAAGCTAATTTAAAATTTTAAAAGAAATATTTACAAAACCATTATCATTAAACATTATTGTTTCTGTTACTATATTCATTTAGATAGTCCTTAATCCTTAATAGCTTTTACTAAATATTTAATAATTAAATTGTTTTAAAGAGTCAACAAGTATGTATAAAATAATTTATGACTTAAAAGCAGAACTTCAAATAATGTTAATGACCTGATAAATGTTCCTGTGATTGGTTGTTTATTTATGTGTTGATATAATTATGTTCTAGTTTATATAATTTATTTATTTATTTATTTATTTATTTATTTTTTTACAAAATATTTTTAATAGTGTAGAGAAATAAGGTTATTTTTAAGAAAGGCATTGGTGATGTATTTGTAAAACTTTATTTAATATGTTAGTTCATAATTCAAACACTGCAAACGTTTAGTGAGTTACAACGGACGTATTAAGCTGTAATAATATTTAATTGTTTTCTGTTGTTTCATAATTCTTCTGTTTACTCTATTTTTGCTCATAGTTACTCATTTAAGATACATAAATCATATATTTTATATAAATATTTATTATATATGTATATAATATATATATACATTTCTTTTTCCTAATTTTTAAAATATTATTATACTGGTTATCAAAAAGTTGGTACTAACAACTCCTCTGTCATATATATTTCTAAAATAACATCTATGTTTCTATCTACAACAAAATTGTTAAAAAGTCAGTGTAAAGTCACCCGACCCGAACCCGACAAAAATTTTTTTATCAACACGAAAACCGACCCGAACCCGCAATAAAGAATTTTTGCGACCCGAAACACGAAAACTGAATGAACATTAATAATTCATCTAAAAATCATGCAAAACTTTTTAAAATTATAAAATAAGGTAAATTTTCATTGTCACACAATTGGTAAATTATCTTTAAAATAATATAAAATGTAATTACTAATTGTATTAAGTTAAAAATTTAAAAATCTGAAAAACGAATTAATAATAATGTTTAATTAATGTATGTGAGTTGTGAACTTCAAAAGTTCAAAAATGGGCTTCAAGTTCAAGTGTCAGTTGTTTATTGTTTATGTTCAACGCTTAAATTCTGAAAAAAGAAAGAAAGAAAGACAGAAAATTTGTATCTTCATGTATTGCTTTCGTTCGACGTGAATATTTACTTTACTATAATAATTTGGATAGCAATGATATGATTCGGAATTACACAGCTGCTTTCCCACGATCATCAAATTAGCTACCTCCAGTAGTTGCAATTTTGGTGATGCATGTTTTATTTGTTCTACAGAAGATGATAAATAATACTATCTTCCTTCATGGAATCCGTTTCCTAAATGTGTTTATTTTACATTGCTTTTTTAAAATTAAACCACAACAAGTATTACTCTATATTTGCTGTATGCACAAGTATAAATGGAGGAAAATTCATAATTTCGTTCACATAAAACGAGGATTAAAATTTATTGAAAATAAAGGTATCTAAAATAATAATAATAATAACAATTTAATTAAAGACTTTTTCTATCAGCTCGATTCGCACTAAAAAGTATGAAATTTTAAAATGAAATGTTGCCACCTAAATATCATTGTCATACTTTAGTTAATTTTAAAAATTTATTTGTCGTGTACAAAAACTGTTTGCACCGCAGGATTCGGAAAAAAATGTCCCTTTCATTTGGTACCGAATTTGTAACGACAGGACTGGTATTTCTAATTTATTCTCCCCCTTTTCCATACTTAACCCGGAATCGACAGAGGGTTTATGACAGAGAATGTAAACTAAAAAAAAAAAGCCTTTAATAATAAGAATGTAAATTCAGGAATCTTTTCAATTCCTAGAACGTAAAAGCGAGGTTATACTGTATTTCTTTTATTTATATAATAAAAATAGTCAATAGGGATTTATAATACTTCCGAATTTTCATACAATTTCTACAAAAGATAAGCATTAGTTTCGTTGAAAAAAAAAAAAAGAAAGAAAGAAAACAGGTACGGATATTTTTTTTTCTTGCTTATACGGATTCAGATATAAATACGGATCATTTTTTTTTTTTCTGGCGAATATATACGGATATGATTACGGAGTAAGACACATATGTAGTATATTTTAATCATTTATTAATTATGTCTAGAAATTTATGCTTATAACTGCATTTTTTTTTTAAGTTTTTCTCCAGTCGACCCGATTCGTTGGAAGTTAAACCCGACCCGCAAGAAAAAAAAAATCAATAAACCCGACCCGCAAGAAAAAAAAAATCAATAAACCCGACCCGCAGGAAAAAATTGTCAGCCAACCCGACCCGCAAGAAAAAAAATGTTTGTCAACCTGACTCGAACCTGACCCGCGGGTCGGGTTCGGCTAAAATCGGGTTACCCGACCCGATGCAGGACTCTAACTCAGTGTATTCAGCTATTATATTTTACAGTCAAATTTCAAATATTGTCTCTGCTCTTTAGAATTAAGTTCCAAATTTTAAATTTTTATTTCGTAAATAATAAAATATAACTCAAATTAAAACAAATTACTTTTAAGCAATTCTGTAAACCAACCAAGTTGATTCAATTAACATAAAGCATTTCATTTTTATTTTCTTTATCACATTATCTAGACAACCCTGTTTTACGGAAATATCTCTAAGTGCTGTATGGCACTCATGGGTACCGCAAACTAAATAAGCACGTCTGAAGGTGTTAAGGTAATAAATCAAGTCATTTTACCTTTCCTAATTTACGAAGTTTTACTGAGTTTAGCTCTTGGGAATTATGTTAAGAAAAGTTATTACTGCATAAAAATGCATTTTCTTGTTTTCTAAAAAAAGCAATTGAATTCACTGCCAAATAAATAAAATAAAATAACAGAATATTAATGAATATTTTTATTTTAGATTGTATGTTGTTATAAAATGTCACTGGAATCATTTATTTACACTGTCTGCTTACAAAAAAGAAAAGGAATATAATACATATATATATTTAAGAATAATTAATATAATATTTTTAAATTCAAAAAGAATGTCCATTAATGAGCGTATAATTCACAATATTTCAATTTTTTAGTCATTTTCGCTCAATATATTTGTAAAGTTATATCCTGCCGTTTAAGAACTAAAAAGTTACTTTTTCAGTTGTAAAACAGAATAAAAAAAGGAAGGAAATTCAAAATATAATGTATAAATACTAAATATTAAAAAGTAATAAATATATATATATATATATTTATGTTTAAGAGAATATTTCTATAAAATAAATATAATCTATTTCCATTTTTATTCTTTCATTTTTCTTTTAAATCCTGCTTATAGAAGGATAAAATTTCCAAAGGAAAACGGTTTAATCTTTTGATTATTGTTTTAAATTATTTTTCATAAAAGAACAAAATTTACAAAAAATAATGAATTTTTTAAACTTTATTTATTGAATAAATAAGCAACACAGATTACTTTCCAAACAGTACACTGTAAAATCTTTATGGGGTGAAGTTAAGTTTTACCTTGGCTTGGAACTTAAAAACCTACCAAACTGTCAAAGTCAACTAGACGGCTCCTACCAAACTGGCAAAGGCAAACTTACCGATTATTTGCCGTCCACAGGGGTTAATAATCAACAGATCATCGCATAATGCCAACTACTTGATAAATAATCTAAATGTTCTAATGAAATGAATTGTGTTCTGGTGACTTTGTGTAGATATTTTTAGAAAATGACCTGCTGATAACTGAAGCTTATTTGTTATTCTTGCACACACATGATCGATGGGTATATCTGAATCTCCTAGATTGCGAAGAGACTATAGCGCATAGAGAATGTATAAAGATGAATTTTGACAAAAATATAAAAAAAAAAAAAAGGTAATTCTAGCGTGGGATTGCTTTGAAGAAAACAGAAAATGATCTGGAATTGCTTCGATAGGTACCGAAAAAAAAGTAATTTAAATATCCAAAATAATGGAGTTTTGTACTCGGGTTGGAAAGGGAAAAGGTGATACTCTTCCATAATAGTTTTGCGTGGAATTACTGAAAAATTTTACGGTACGGGACGTTGGAGGTGGTCGTATTGGTGGTAGTGGTGGTGGTTGGGGGGGGGGGTGAGGAGGAGGAGGAACGAACTACTAGCAATAACCGGCGGATGCCAAGTGGGGTGGGAGAATGAACTTTTAGATTTTTGCGGAGATTGAAAACTTAATTTTTAAATTTGAATGACAAGTATGATCGCAGCCAAAAGAATGTGGATCAGATACGGGGAAAAAAAGGTCGAAATAAAATTAGAAAAAGAGAAACCATCACATAGGTCACATAGCCATTATAGGAGGATGGTTTACCCCCGTTAATAGTCCAATGAATTACTACGACCGCATCGAGCACTTGACGTAGTAGAACAAACATTGCGGGACAAACATAAAGCAAAATAAAGCTATACTAATAAACCATAAGAAAAATTATAAATTAATAAAGCTTAACATAAATAAGTATAAGGAAGTACTGAACATAATAACAAATATTAAAATATTTTACAAATAATAAAATGAATAATTAAGTAGATAAATAATAATTAAAAAGAAATTAAGTAGTAAATAAGTAAAGTATGATTAACTAAAATAAAATAATAGTAGTTATTCATTTATTCAAACATAGCATAACATCTCCCCCAATAAAAATTCGAAACACAGAAGCCATGTTGCATATCATTCAACTGGTAAGTTGGATTTAGTGCTATTATTTTTAAATCTGCTGATTTGAATCTTTCTTAGATTTGGAAAAACATACCAAATATGAAGATATGACAGTTTTAGAAGGCTGAAAGTTATTTAAATTCCTCTTTCTTATAGAAACCAGAAAACTTATTTTGAGAAAAGAAACAAAATATATGTACCACCGGTCGTCTAGAACAAATAAGCAATAATATTCTGAAACCATAAATCAGAAATATAAATTTACGAGATATGCGTATAAAGTAAACTAATAAAATGGATAGACTAAATGTTCCAGATTTTCTAGTCTATACTTTTCTATATGGGGAAACAATATTACAGATATTGTGAATAATTTGAATTCCTTGTAGTGCGAGAAAATTTCGTTTGATTTTCTAGAATTAGGTTAAAATAGGGTTAGGTTATTATTAAAATAAATTTATAGGTACTAAGTCTCGCTTCTCGTTTTCGTATTTATTTTCAGAGAATTTTTTAAAATAAATTTTACCACAATAATATAGGAAAACACTCTAGAATTCTAATAGGGGTTTTTAGAACACTCTTTCAAAAGGAACTAGAATTTATGAGGATGACAGTATACTATTTTTACCAGAGCCACGGGTTATATTTTAGATGTCAGTCACATATTTTTTTCAGTGTATGCAAGTATGGTGTTTATACTTATTAAACACACTACAGTCGCATCACTTATATATAGTGCAACCACGTTTCCTACGCCTAGGAGTGAGGAGAATTCCAAAGTCTTGGAAGGGTGCCAAGCTGACAGACAGGTTGGGATTTAGTAAACATCCAGTCATTCCGGTCTTCACTTATCGCTTATTTTCTCTCAACGAAAAGGTTATTTCCCTTTTTTTAACAGTGGACTCATAGAGTCCGCACTTGCACAGAGGCTACCATGGTCACAAGAAATGTGGTTAAAGAATGTATTTTTCACTTTTTTTTTTTAAAGTTCTGTATTTCAATTTTCAATGAAGTCTAATATTCTGATCTTTTTTAGGTTTTGTTTGAGTTTTAAAACGTTTTAGATTTGGAGCGCTAACTGGAGGCACACGGAAAAGCTTGTAATTTTGTAACAAGTAAAGATATTTTGAAAATTCAAAAAAAAAAAAAAAAAAAAAAAAAAAAAAAAAAATAGATCTATGAAGATTTTTAATATATGGAATCTCGATTTATATATTTTTTAATGCACTGTGTATGGATATAATAGGCCGAGATTACATGTGCCAAAAAACCACGGGGCATGTTGAACCATGAAACGGAAAATTTCCATAATTTTCTTTAGTGGTACATTGTTAAACAGGATCATACTTTTAAAAATACAGTTTCTCGTAATTTATGTTTAAACCTTTTCAGAAGTATAAATAGAATAGCAACTGATCATAAGGAGGTGAAATTCGAACTATGCCTAAACTTCATCCTAATTAAATAAAACATAAGCTAGTCAAAAGAATTTTGGCATGTTCCATTTTAACCATTACCAAGATCGTATGTCACAATCAACAAAATATTGTGAAGACACTTACTTGATTTTCTAAAGTAAGTACCGTACGCACTTTCAACAAATCAAACTTAATCGTTTTTTCATGAAATCAAGATATATTAAATTCAATTTTTTTAATTTTTTAATCCTCCTTTAGATTGTATCACGTACATTAAACTTACTAACATTATAAGTATTTTTATTGTTTGCACATTTTTAATACAATATAATATTTGCAGCTTTATGTAGCTAATAAATATTTTTGGAAGTCAATAATAAACTTATTAATGTTTCTATAATTAGTATATTCTCTATAATCAAGATTGAACTTTGAAACATGCTTAACGATTAAATATTTCTATTGTTTAAATGCCTCTATTAGATATATTTTTATTATAAAAAAAAAAAAAAAAAATAAAATAAAATACATTTTTCTTCAACATTTTTAGGAACAATGCAATTTTTATCAGTTATAATTAATCTATATTTTGTACTATATTGTAATATTTCGTTAATTTCATTTACTATGTTAGATTTCGCTTTAATTAGCTGTTAATGTTCATCTGCTCTATAAACCGAAAACTTTTTTAAAATTTAATCTTGACCTTTCCCTCTTACATCATAACTTTTATGTGTACATTAATTTATACCGATTGTACAGTGTGTCCTAAAAGTTCCAATACTCTAACTTAAAGAACTCATTGTGGCCATGATTTTTTTATTTAAATATTAAATTTTATCGTCTGATTATTATTGCATCAATTCTTTAATTTTTATCGTTTGTTTCTTTTCTCACTCAAGTTCTGTGAGAATAAAGTTTTATGTTATTTTGTTCATTGTGAAATGAGTTTATCACGCATTCAGAGAATTACGCTGTTTGAAGCTTATTTCGATTGTAAATCGTATGAAAGGTTCAAAGATGTTTGCCGATATAAATATACAGATGATGCAATACCGAGTAAAAATATGCTATATCAGCTGGTTCGACAATTTCGCAATACAGGTTCTGTGCAGGTGCGTACAGGTTTCCCTACAAGTAGTCACATACAGCATGTTAAAACGCGTTTCTAAACACATGCGCAAAGGAGTTCAGCTTTGCCTCCTAGAAAAGGGTGGACATTTTGAACATTTATTATAAATGTGAGTTCTGTATTTTTTCCTCCGTTATTTTAAATGTGCCTTTTATCATTAGCATAAAAATAATCGTTTTAAGGTTTGTTGTTTTGTAAATAAAAAATACATCACCGTCAGTACTGGAACTTTTATGAGACACTGTATTAATATATTTCAAGTTTATAAAGAAAAATATTACTTGTTGGCAAAAATTCTTTATACCTATCGAAAATTTCGACAAAATTGAATAATTTATCAAAGCGTTTTTCGTAAATTAAAACAGATAGAAGTTACTATTCTTGGCAAAATGACTAAAATTTGAACGAGATAGTATCGAATTTTATTTCCAACAATTTTAATTTTAAATTATTGTTTATTTATTTTTAAATTGATACAAATGGTATACATATGTCAAAACAAATTTTCCTTTCACATACATATGTTTTTTTTTTTACACTTTCATACTTAAGAGATAGAAAAACTCATTGTTCGAAAAATCTAAACGAAAAAGATAACGATCCCATTATTTTCTCGAAAAAAGAATTAAAGTACAAATTCAATACTACTCAGAGATAAACAAAAATTTGAAGGAGAAAAGAACTGATCTGTAGTTGACCTTACGACCAAATAACCTAGATTAATTTTTCAGTGGGTAAATGAAATGTCAGAAAATTTCTTTTCTATAAGAATACTTTTAATTTTCTGTTAAATAAGCTAAAGAAAATAAATCAAGAAAGCTATTCTTGAGGATTTTTTCAGCTCATGTTAAAACTTTTGTAATTTTCAGTGCTTTTAAAAAGAACACAGCAAATCTAATTTACTATAATACTTTTGGATTAGTTTTCAGAAATATAGTACAAGGATTGCGATGATTAAAAACATTAAGAACATACCATTAATAATCCTTATACATTTTGCGTAAGCTAGTTAATATATGTTGTAACACTGTGTACGGTGTGTGAGTGATATATTTTTATATTCTGACATACATCAGCAAAAATAAACATTTTTCTTTTTATAAAATTATAGCTACGACACCAGAATTTGTTTAGAATTCTCTAGTATAGTTAATATATAGTATTTCACTGAAAAAAAAAAAAAAATTGAAAAACTTTTTAAAAGGTTATTAAAAGTATTCTTTACAAACTGTATCATTTAGAATTTTATTATTTTATATTATAAAATTTATTTATAATAGCTCATTTCATTTTAAGTGTTAGATGCGTAATTTTTTCACTGTGGAATAAAATAAAGTTTTCTACAAATTCTGGAGCTACCGCTGATTTTAAAAACAAAAATGATCAATTTTTTTTTTTAAATATATATATTTCAAAAAAGTTACTGTCGCTGGCGACAATTTTTTTTTTTTTTTTGTCTACGACCGCATCTTCTTGTGGAGGGTAGTGTTCTCCGCGTTATAAAAAGTATCAATGTGTGCCGAGTACACTTACAAAGACATTTCAGTCAGTTAGATATTTGTATCATCTTAATTAATGAAGTTATTAATTTAAAACGTCGGGTTAATAAATGTATTGTATTTGCAATTTTGCAAAAGGTTTCTGAAATTATTGTATTTTCAATCGTATGACATCATTTTCCACAGAAAATTTTAAATGTGATCAATGGTGTAAAAATAAATAAATAAATAAAATAAATATCAATGTTGGCATTGGTAACAAAGGAAATTTTATCTGAAAATAAATAATGAAAGCGTTACATTAGATAAAGCCAACAAAAATTAAATTTTGGATTGCAAATTGTTGTTTGCAGATATCTTTTTATTCTACTTTTAGAAAATTAATTTTCGTACTGGCAGTTTCTTATGTTGTTTATAATTTTTTTATTTATTTTTGTGAATAATGAAATAATGTAATGTCTGTATACAAGGTTGCATTTCTTTTTGTCTGAAAAGTTTACTTATTATTTTTATTTAAATGCGTATTTTAAAATACTTCGGATATAGTTTGGCATAAAAAATTTTTTTAGACTTAAATTTAAACTTATTTATAAATAACAGTACCTTCTAGTTAAGCACTGATAATTTTTCACATTACAGAATTAGACATTTTCATAATAGATTTCATATTTCTAACTATGGCATGAAAAAAATTCTTCACTTAAAACTCTTATAAAGTACTGAGTAGATTTTGTCCTTCGTTATTTTAAGAAGTAGGTAGAAGAAAATTAAAGCTGTAGGGGATTTTTCCAAATTAAAATGATAATAATGACAATAAACTTTTTTTCTTTTCCGATATTTTCGAATATGTAAAATTATTATCTAGCTGTATATTAAAAATGTATAAAAAGTATTATATATTTCCTTAAATTAACTAAAAAAAAAAAAAAAAAAAAAAAAAAAAAAAAAAATCAATAGTAATAAGTATAGGCATAAGAAAAAATAGTTACTCATTTTTTTTTTCTTTTTTCTTTTTTTTTTTTTTTAACAAACAATCATAACAAAAAATTCATTGCCAAATAGTGATAACAATTTAAAAGTCGCTAAAAGAGTCATACATTAAAGCTGTAACGAAAAATTGTCTAGATATTACAAATTTCTTTCTATTCTGAAAAATATTATTACTGACATTTGGCATAAAACTTCTCTTTATGTTAGAAAAAAGTTACTGTCACTGGCGTCAAATTTTTTGTCTGTGACCGCATCTCCTCGCAGAGTGCAGGGTGCTTAGCATTATGAGAGGTATCAATGTTTGCTTAATACTCTAAGGAAAGCATTTCAGCTGCTTAGAAATTTCTATCCTTTTAATTTACGAAGTTATTAACTGAAAACGTCTGGTTTATACAGGTACTCTGCCACTTGAAAATTTTTTCTCTCATGACGTTGTTTTCTGTCATGAAGTCATTTTCCAAGGGAAAATTAAAATGTGATCGATGGCGTAAAAAATAAAATAAAATAAAATAAATGTCAATGTTGCTATTAGTAGGTATTTTCAATGCAAAAATGTATTTAAGATTGTTAAAATTAAAAACTGCTGAAAGTTTAAAATTAGAAAGCGTTTCACGTGTACAAATATTATATAAAAATGTATAAAATCACTTTGAAATTATTTTTTTTTTTTAATTAAAACCAGACACAAAGCTTTTCGCTATTATCAAAATAGCATCATCAGGTGTACTTAAGTAACATAGTAGCCAGCAATATATAATTGAGAAGTTCAATACGGTTAAAGTTAGGTTTTTTTCCCCTTTAAAAAAAGTTCTATTCTAGTTGACTTTCTTTACGAGCACCCTGAAGCTATTCCTCTGTGGACCCTGTCCGAAGTTTTCCAACATAGACCTTATATACCCAAGACCTGCTAATGACAGAAGCAATAAATATTATCAAGTTCAATAAAGTTATTAGCTCGAAAGTCATAAAATATGGCACACGTTGTGCTCGTAAGAATATTGAAAATTGTATTGATTT
Organism: Salticus scenicus; assembly: GCA_963930645.1. Taxonomy (NCBI): domain Eukaryota; kingdom Metazoa; phylum Arthropoda; class Arachnida; order Araneae; family Salticidae; genus Salticus; species Salticus scenicus. The sequence goes on along the minus strand of OZ005653.1, from coordinate 161,088,528 downwards.
TTTTTTTTTTTTTTTTTTTTTTTTTTTTGCCATGTAGTTCTTGTGTGACCTTTTGTGGACTGAACTTTTTTTTTTTAACTTTAACCGTATTGAACTTCTCAATTATATATTGCCGGCTACTATATTACTTAAGTACACCTCACCTGATGATGCTATTTTGACAATAGCGAAAAGCTTAGTGTCTGGTTTTAAAAAAGAAAATTTTATCTACGTGTTTTCAAAGTGATTTTATACTTTTTTATATAGTATTTAAGATTGTAATATGTCGTCTGCAAATATCCCCTCCCCCCTTTCCTACTTTTAAAAGATTAATTTTCTTATTGGCAATCTTTAAGTTGTTTATAATTTTTTATAAGTTCTTTGTGTGTTTTATGAATAATGAAATAATGCCGTCTCTGTAAAAGTGACTGCATTTCTTTTTGTCTAAGTATGTTTATCTTTTTTTTATTTAAAAACATATTTTAAAATACTTCGAATATATTTTGGTATAAAAGGGGATTTTTTAAATTAATTTAATAACAATAATAATACCCTTTTGGTACTTTTCTATTTCGTCGGCGCAAATCTCGTCAAGTAAACTTTATTGGCGCCAACAATAGATAAATGGATTTAAAGTTAATTTATAACTTATTTTTTTTTTTCTTGAATTTTAAAATTAATTTATATCCTTTATTATGGATTTGATAAAATAAGTGTTACATTTATTATGGGGCAACAGTTTTAACAGCAACATTTTTTTAAAGCAAATTTCAGAAAATATAGTTCTTAAAAATGCAAAATAAATAAATAAATAAATAAGTAAATTGTCATGTTCCATAGATTTTCTTCTTTTTATTACTCGAGGACTTTTCAAACAAATACTCTTTCTTCGGTGCTTAATGATTGGTGTCGATTTTATAAATTTTGGCGACTTTGTCGCCTACCCTGACGAGGTGGTAAAGTACCATTTTTTTTTTCTTTTCAGACATTTTCGAACGAGTAAATAATTATTACCTAGATGTGTATTAAAAATATATAAAGAGTATTATATACTGAGTTAAATAATCTAAAAAAAATTGAATGGAAAAAAGTATAGGCATTAGAAAAATAAATACTAGTTTTTATTTTTATTTTTTATTTTATTTTATTTATTTATATATATATAAACAATTATACGAAAAAATTCGCCGCCAAATAGTGTCAAACATTTAAAAGCCACCAGAGGGGTTACATACTAAGGCTGTAATGCAAAATAGTCTAGATACGAGAAATCTCATTCTATTCTAAAAACCCAAAATAAATAAATAAATAAATAAATAAATACTGATTTATACCATAATATTTCATTAAATAATAATAATAATGATGCAATATTAAATATTATGCATTTTAATTTGACATTGAAGGAGCAAATTTTCAACATTTTTCTGCTTTTGTCTTTCGATATGCACAATTAATATTCTTATTCAGTGAAAGGCAATACAGCGATTAGCGGGCAGAGCCCCACAGGGGTTTAATTAATCAAGGGAGTCGATGGGAAGGCGAAGCCTCCCTCGTGGGTAGGTAAGTAGAGCAAGCAGGGGGCAGAGCCCCCTAGTCATTTAAAAGAAGTATTAATTATTATGTATTTCAATTCGACATTAAATATGGGGATTTCTATACCATATTTCTATTTTTTCTTGTGTTATTCACTATAAATATTCTTTTTCAGTGAAAAGAAAAGAAATTAATAGGCGGGAAGAATGCCGCCGTGGTCAATAAGGGAAGCCAGTCGGGGGTAGACGAATCCTCCCTTGGGAGTTGGTGAGCGCAGCGAGTAGGGCGAGTAAGATAATATATTATTTTCTAAGAATTCACACCATATGTGTGTTTTTTTGTACATATGATATCTATCAGAATCTGCAAATTTCGAACTCTGCGAACCAAATGGGACTATCATCTGTATATCTATATCTATATATAAGTTGTAGTAATGCTCGAAATATATATATAAAATTAACGTGAATATTGTATCCATCTGAACTTTTAACACTTTTTTAGGTCCATATTTATTTATTGATTAAATTTAATTGTTGTATTTTTTAATGAAAAAAATTCTCGAATAATTATTCTTACATTACTTTAAAATCAATATGTAAATATATTTATAAGTAATTACAAACTTAAAGTGCTATCATCATATTAAAGTGTACCAAAGCATTGGAATTTGTATGTGTGTAAAACATAAACGTTCCTGATTAGGCATAATAATAGATAGTAAATGATATAAATCATTTTTGTCAAATTCAACAGTCACTCAGGCAATCAAACATGAAGCCATCCTTTGTTTTTGAAGTTTATTATATAATTCAAATTCTCTAAATGATTTTTCAGAGTAAATCTTATAAAATTAAATATTCTCTTCTAAAATTTGCCTCATTAAGCGCCTTTATAAATAACATTATATTTCTCTTGTCTTTATTGTTATCAATTTCTCAATCTAATGCTTCACTTATCTACAGCATTTTCATAAGCAAGAATATATATATATTTTTAAATACATATTCATCTATTGTCTAGTGTAATTGTCGTACGTTTTTAAGGTTTTTTTTTTTTTTTTTTTTTTTTACTGAGTATCATTTTTTCATTTGTCTAAAGTCAAATGTGCATATACATAACACCATTCAAAACATAAAATACCATCTTCATATTATATGTTTTCCCAAGTATTGATATTTATATGCGTCTAAAACACAAAAGTTCCTGACAAAGCAATTGTATTGCAAACGATTAATGAAATAATATTTGACAAATTCAACCTATACAGTCTAAATTAAATTCATTATTCATTTTTGAATTTAAATGCATGCAAATTCCCAAAAGGAATTTCAGAGTAAATTTTACAAAATCCAATATTCTCTTTAAAATCTGCCTTCATTAAACATCTTTGTAGATAACATTTTATCTCGTTTGTCTTTACTGTTATCAATTTCTCAATCTAATGCTTCATTTATCTTCAAATATTTGAATTCTTGAAAGATAAACAAATTTTAAGTTACACGGAATGAGTTTCTATACATAAACAATCAAGTATAAGTCAGTCTTTTATTTAAAATTCAAAGATATTCTTTCAATATTATTGAAAACTTCGCTTCATGATTGTCTTCTGATAAATTTACTCTATACTTTTAAAAGTTACGTTTATAAAACTTTCGATTCAATGATATATATATATGTATAACTAAAGCATGAAATATTTTCAACTGAAATAAATTCAATGCTGAAATTTGTGTTTTATCATAACATAAAACTAAGCATCGTTTATCCAATAATGTTAATTATTTGAAATTGATTTGCTTTTAAATGTATATTGTATATATTAGCAAATAATTTTTATATTAATATATAAAAAAATAAGCTTATATTTATAATCTTTATATATTTGTAATATATAAATATAATACATATATATTTATAAACTTATATAAGGTAAGGAGAGTTTGCGCATAATTCAACAAAACGTCATAAAAAATCCAACTATAAATATTTTGCTAAACTGCTGGTGCATAATTTTGAATTGAGCCTTGTTTTATGCATTTCTATTACTATTTTGTTGTTCTGTTATAATTTAAAACAACAGCTGTAATAAAACCAAGACAATTATTTTGCACAATCTCTCCTTATAGAGTAGGAGTGATTGTGCACATGGGTAGGAGAGATCGATTTAAATTATAACTACAATTACATTGTTAATAATAATAATTGCACTTAAATGACATTGCTGCAAGGTCTTTGGTGGATATTTCCATTTAATAATTAAAAAATCAGAAAAATGAAAGAAATTTAGAAAGAACTACAGAAATTTATTTAAAGAAAAAATATTGAAGAAACAGAAAAAAGAACAAGCCCATATAAAGATTGCAAAATAACATTAATATATTAAATAACAAATTTAACTTAAAATTAGTACATTTCTTTTTCAGCTTGAATGGCTTTTTGTTTGCTGTCGGAATCTCTCGTTGTCCACAATCGTTTCACTCCTATATATGGTGAAATTATGTACCCACCGGCCACAAGTGAACTTTTCGAGACGATTGTACACCGTGTGTGCAATGCATTTTCAAGGGGAAAAAACGAATAGCGCACCATAGGTGTAAAAGGATGGCTAGTTTGTCCATTTTTAAACTCAAAATCCGCCCACCGTTTACTATTTAATATATATATAAATAAATAAATAAATATATATATATATATATATATTTTTTTTTTTTTTTTTTTTACCTCAAACTTTCGTTCAAAACAGTTCAAAACACAAAACCTAAATTTTACTTAGTTTGAAATCTTCTCGTTTCAACTTTAAAATATTTTATTTTTATTTAATTCATTTTTTTTTTTTTTTTTTGTTGAAATTTAGACGATTACAGTACTTAAAAAGAAGTTTGAGTAGGCTGATATTTTTCGCTTGCATTTAGATTTATCGCTTCTATTTTAGCAGCCGACAGTTGCACAAAACTTGAGCATCACACTTGAAAATATTGCAAAACAAAACAGATATACAATAACATTTAAATATATTGCGCTAAATTTCTAATAGGCTAACATTAGCATTCGAGAAGTAAAACCCACCAGAGGTGTGGCTTTTGTCTATCGTGCTACTCCTGAATAATGTTCAGTTTCCAAATTTGGAAACAATCTCCAAAAAGACGCGTCATCTCGAATTGGTTGAACTAGTCTAGTCACTTGTCGAAATTATTTCCTGGTGCAGTTCCAGACATTCAACAAATTCATCCTCATTGTCTTGTCATTACCAATAAGCTACGAAATCTTTATTAGTATAGAATTTTATAAATATTAATGCATAATCTCTCCTAAATAGCAAAAACGCAAATTCTCCATTTTGATAGAAGAGACTGCGCAGTCTTTTAATAAATAATTATTCGCTTTTAGAGAAAATCGTGGTGCACGTACTGTTTGTTAGTCTAGGTTAGTAGCTTCTGAGAAATTGTTCAAATTCAAGATATTTTGTACTATTACCATTGTACTGAAATTGGTAAGAACGGTTATGAAAATTCAAGCATTTAGTTTTGAAAACGAGACAAAATAAGCATGTTTTATCTTAGATTTTTGAAGCAATCAACATATACATTGAACTCGGCATTTCACTATTGATGTTGTACAATTACGTGATATCGCAACTCGCCTACTCTATTTTTTCCGGCGATCCCCTATGTACGCAATCTCTTCATACCGCGCGATCTCTCCTAGCTTTATCTTATACTATGTATTGCTTTATTTTATTTATCAGAAAATTATTAAATAAAAAAATATTTTTTACTTTATTTATAAAAAAAATATTTTATATATTTTTAAGCAAATATTATACTTATTTATTTATTTATTTATTATTTATTTATTTATATTTTGTTTTTCAGTCAGTGATATAAAAACCAGTAAAAATCAAAAATCATGTCAATTAAAAGTTTTCCAATTATCGATAACCTTGCTTTAAAGCATACTTCAATTATTCGTTTTAGACTCATACAAAAATCAGTCAAAATCTAGAATATATAAAATTTGCATTGGCAATTGGATATAACTTCATAAGTTTAATATAGAAATATACAGATATCAATATTTTAGGAAAACCAGTTTTATTACCAATTTCATAATTTCACCTATTTCATTCTAGTTCTTTTGCATTGACGAACACAACGTTTTATTTATTTTCTAATAATTTATCAATCTTGTTTTATCTAAATATTTAAAAGTATTTAATAACTAAGCAAATACGATATTTAAAAAATAAAGTTTAATTTAATTCCACATATAGAATATTTTTAAAAATAATGTGAATTAAAAAAATTTTTACACCTAAATTTTCAGAAAAACTATATAAATATATTCTCGTCGGGTAACTAGAATCTCAGTCCTGGAAAAAGGAAAGAGAAAAAAAGAAAGGAAAAGAAACAAAAGAATGTCTTTAGGCGTTCCTCAAAAACAATATATTATTCCAAAAAAGAAATCTTGCATAAACTTTCTTCCCTATCCACCTTTAAGTACGGTTGGCGAGTTTATACGCCAATGGCATTCATCGCATCTATTGCTAAGCCTATAATTAAATTAATTTAATCAGGAATGTGTAAAATACTTTAGTAAATGTTATAATATTTTAAAGAAAATCCTAAAAGTACTGTTGAAAATAGAAAAATAGACATAAGACATTGCGTTAAACAGCGTTATCTTTGTGGACATTAAGAAAAAATAACTTTATTGAAAAAAAAAAAAAAAAAATCTTCCAAAAATTGAAGTAAAGAGCTAATGGCTGATTTTTTTTTTTATAAAATATTTATATTTAATGTTTTTAGTGTAATATTGCTAATAGTTTGCGTTTAGAGTATCTGCGTGTGTGTGTCGTGATTTTTGTGTGTATCTGTTAAGGTGCCTGCCTACCGTCGAAGGTGATTTTTCTTGATAATTCAAAAATTGTCTATTTATGTACATTATATGAAAGAATATAGTAAAAAACAGTGAATAACCTGAAAAACAAAATGCAAATTTTAAAATATTTTGATATTTAAGCTCAAAACATGCATAAAATTTGCGAAAAAAAAGCATTTTTACAAAACATCATAAGTCAAACTTAAATAAAATTATATTTATTCTGTAACTTTTATTTAGATTATTGAAAGGTACTTAAGGGACTGAACTACTCTCAAAGCTATAACCATGTTATTTAATATTTTAGAGAAGATATCATTTTTACAGGCTGAAAAAAATCATGAATATACATGGCAGTTCATAACTTCTATCGACAAAAACAAAAAAAATAATTTGGCTAGGTTCATTGTCGTAGTTCAATCCCTAAAACAACTCCTCTAGAGCATTTCGTCAAACTTTCATGACGTTTAAATTATAATTTTTGGAGTTATGATGTTTTGGAATAAAGCAAAATGCTAAAAATCTCATTTTGAAAAAAAGCAGAAAACAAATTTAAAAACAAGATTTTACCTATTAAACAAAAAATATTTATAATAAGTTCCTGATTTATTTCAAAGCTTTTTATTTTCTTTTTAAAATTAATTTTATATTCAGTAACAAATTTTGATGCTTATATTGAGTAAAACATTTATGTAAACAAACATTTACGGGTCATTTCAGGTCACTTCCGGTTTCAAAAACTGGCGAGTGACTAATATTAAAATGCCTGTAACTCAAGTTCTAAGCAAGATAGAAACAAAATTCAAACTGATTTAGAAAGCTAAAATGTCAGGCTTTAGTACTAATCCAAAAATAGAAAATAGGAGTTTTGACCGAAAATTGCGTTTTAAAGGTAGGCAGGTACCTTAATGGCATAATTCGATAACAATTATCACAAGGAAGTTCAATCTCATTATTCTAAATCTATATGGAGATGCTATTTGAAGTTTTGTATTGAAATTGTACAAACGGTTCGCGTATAGGGGCATTCAAAATTATTCAAATACTTTACGTTTAAGAATAAAATTTCTAGTATGCACAAACTAACATATTTATACTGTATTAAAGAAAATGAAATTCACCTGTACTCTTTATATCCACAAAAGCAAGTTTCACATAAAATACGGTACACTGTAAAAAAAAAAAAATGCTATGTTACACCACAATATTGGGGCAGCCTACTTGCCACAACTATGCATAGAAATGTTACCAGTTGTGGCTGTGTAAACTTGCAAGTTATGCTACGGTTACACAGGTACATCTGGTAATATTCCTCTTTATGGTTGTGGCATTTCTCTAGTACATGGTAAGCTGCCTCGATATTGTTGTGTAATATTACACAAAATTTTTTATAGTGTATAAAAATGTTTATTCTTCTTTTACAGGATTACAAAAAAGAATTGCGTTATATTACTAACGTGTTTAAAAATGGCTCGAAGTGCATTTCAATTTGGGTCTTTCGCCTTCTTTTTCTTTTTTTTTTTATTTTGTGCTGTGCTAAGTTAAAGTATATTTTTTAGTACACATATGATTTATGGATGTGAAAATTTACGTACATTCTTTGATACGCATATGATTTATGGATAACATACAGAGTTATTCAAAATTAGTCTAGTAGTTTTAGAAAATGGATTGGGTGGTATAATTCTCTGAGTACTTTAATATAAAATTTAAAGCTTAATAAAGTTCTTAAATGTATTACAAATGTCGCTTCTATATTCAAAGATATTTCTAGCGATCGTTAGGCCTATCGCAGAGAAATTTTTGTAAAACAAAACTTTTTATAAACTCTCTGAAACTGTTGTTTAACATGCGCTAGATGCAGTAGATTGCAGTATGACTGCAACAGATGGAGTAATTTATCAGAGTTGCCTCCTTTTATAACTTATTCCGGAGTATTGTTAGTTCCTCATTTTTCTTACACCCCTTTTTTTCTAGAATAATTTTCTTCAATATATATCTATCATAAAATAAGAAAACAAATCACAAAAATGGTATGAAAAGAAAACATAATAACAATGCTCAAGAATAAATTATAAATGTTTGCAACTCTGCCTCATATGTTACACTTTAAACTATAGTAGTTTCTCTATAATAATGTGGAATAAGAGAGGGTAGTGTGAATCTCAAACCAGATTATTTTAAATTATTGTATATTTTTTTTTTTTTTTTTTTTTTTTTTTAACTAGAAAAAATTAAAACAAATTTAAATTACACATTAAAACATATTAATAAAAATTCTCATCTAAACATAATTTAATTTTGGATAAAAAACAATTTGTGTAAGTTTTTCTATTTGCAATCAGCTAGCTATAATTAATTGTTCCTTTTAACTTTATGGCGAATAGAAAAAGAAAAATCGTTCACATTTGGTCTATTTTGCCTGAAAGAATAATCCCTTTTCCTAAAAAATGTTTGTTACATATAAAAATTTATATTAAAATTATAATGAAATAATAAAAATTGTAGAAGGAATTAGTTCAACCAGTTTTGATAAATAAAAGTTTGGTTGGTTGGTTGGTTGGGTTTTACGTCGCACTAGTGCTGCGCAGATGGGCAATTGGCGACGGTCTGAGACAAACCCCTAGAGGTGGTCCGAAGACATGCCATCACAATTTTGATCCTCCACAGAAGGGATGGCTGTCCCGCTTCGGTGACCCCCAGAGGTATAATTTTTGATGGGAACATGGAGGACATTGCGGCCACGACAGATTTTACGTGCACCAGCCACCTTTAGTGTACACGACGGTCTTTGGCCGGCTCGAGTACCGAACCCGCAATCTTCCAATTACGAGGCCGGCGCTCGACCGACTGGGCTAGATAAATAAAAGGAAATACTTCATTTTACTTTTATACATATATGTCGATACACACACACACATTATATATATTTCCTTCATGTTATTTTCGTAGTTATAGTTTTGCCTTCCTTTCACTATTTGTTACTTAAATAATGATAACTTATATGAAAATATTTGTTACTTATATATTGATAACTGATATGAAAATATAAATGTCTTATGTTTATCAACTGCTTGAGAAGCGAACAGTAAAAACGATATTTCTATTTGAAATTGGATTTTTAAGCAAAAAATGCATTATCGCCGTAAAAAAATTAAATTAATTAATTGGGAATTCATTAAATTAAAAAGAAAATCATCTCCAGGTATTTTTAATAATTTTAATAGTTGTCTTTAGTTGTATTCAATAAACAATTGTTGTTATTTTAAATATGAAAGTGATAAAATTCGGTTAAATGGATAATTTGTAATGTTTGGTTTCCTGCGCTAACCTAAACTTCTCTTTCATTCATGACTGTTATTAGTGTAAATAGAAATAGAGAGAAACATACACTTTAACACACTAAATTTTATTTTAACTTATAGAGGGAAGGAAAGGCTCGGGACGTGAAAGAACTTGTGAATAGAACTTAAATATACAGTAATGCAATCTAAACTATATCAGAAACTTGCCTCACACTGTAGCAGATTGCGATATCACCAGTTGTCACTCAGGAACTTTAACCCTTCATAAAGAATAACTATCGCCTGCTGAAACACTTTTTATATCGCTTTCTATCAAAAGAACACTCCATCAAAACACACCAAGTGCTCTGTTAAGCACTCTATTTAAAGTCCTTACATTAAAATAAACGATTTATTTCTTTTTATACCAAAATACTTCTTCTAAAACTGCTCACATTCGCTTCCTACCCACCTTTCTCAATCTACGTAGATCATGTTCTTAAATTGTCAAATTACCTAACCAATAACTAGATAAACTCCATGTGAACCCAAATGCCCCTCTACTCGACACTTCCAACCAGCTATCTACCGCACAACGCACAATGTCGCCAAAATATCCTGGATCCAGCTAGAGACCTTCCCATTCCAAACCGAACATTTTACCTCGACTCGCCATTATCACTGTTGAATAAATTAGAATTAGATTAATGGATAATGAATTTTAAGTTGCATAAATACCATTTTTTATTAAAAACGAAACTAATTTTAGCATGCATAATATTAAGGAAAAGCTAACTCACCTCTCTCCTGCATTTCCTTTGGTCGCTTGAAATACATTTCAGGCCACACACAGAAATAAAGATGAACTCCGATTGATTACTATATTTGACTTTAATCATAGATTTTTCTTTGAGAATTTTATGAACAAACCAGAATTTCTCAAGTATTTGAGCGCAGGTTTAAAACATTTCGAATACGTATAAAGGCATTTTTTATGCCTTGAATGAATTATAAATATAATACAGAATAGTACTTATTATTTGAATAATATAACAAGTAATGAATAATTTTACTGCGACTTCAGTATGAATGTTCGAATGGATATCACTCAAGAATAAAAGTACTTCTGTTTTTACGAATATATTCAGAGAGAGAAAAACATAATAATAATAAAAAAAAGAAGAAAAGAATGAAAGTTTGGTTTCTCTCTATGGTCACGTGATTGTCTATCACTGCTCGACTGTCGCCGTCCCCGCTCCCATTGAATCAACATACTGGGGGGAGGGGGGGGGAGGCACCGAAGCTGGAGTCGAAATACTCGGAAGAGGGATAACTTGAGAGACCGGTCGAATTAGAGTTCCAGCAGAAGATGTCTTAAGTTTAATGACTGGTGATACCGTCAGCTCCGGGAATCAACATGATGACTCTTGCTAGATCCCAATGGAGTGGTGGTGATGCTTTATTTTTCAGAATGACGAGTTGCCCTGGCGAAAAGTTGTGACTGTTGTTGGTTCTTTTGGCTCTCGGAAGCAAGGTTGGTAGGTATTGTGATGTCCACCTCTTCCAGAACGTCTCCTTCATCTGCAATAAGAGCTTATACCTAGAAGAAAGACTAAGAGAATTGTTTGTTAACGAAGGGTCTGGCAATTCTAATAATTCAGATCCAATCAATAAATGTCCTGGTGTTAAAGCTGCGCAATCATTAGGAGCATTGGACAATGGTGTTAGAGGCCTCGAATTTATAACAGCCTCTATTTGACATAGAAGCGTGGAAAATTTCTCAAAAGTTAAAATTGCTCCTTGTGTGATTTTTACCAAATGACGTTTGGCTAATTTTATCGACGCTTCCCAGAGTCCCCCAAAATTTGGAGCATACGGGGGAATAAAGTGCCAGGTTATTTGGTGTTGGGAAGCAAAATTTTGTAGTTTTTCTTCTTTGAATAAAGAAAATAACTGTTTGAGGTAAGAATGGGCTCCGACAAAATTTCTGCCATTGTCCGAAAATATGTCAGAGGGGTTTTCCCGCCTACCCATGAAGCGTTTCAAGGCTGCGATAAATGCTTCTGTAGAAAGATTTGACACACATTCAAGATGCACTGCTTTTGTAGCCATACAGATGAACAGGGCAATATATGATTTAAAGGTTGTCGCTTTTCGTTTATGTTAACATTTTGTCATTACTGGTCTCACGAAATCGACACCAACTTTCGAAAATGGACGAATGGGTGTGATTCTTTCTGAGGGTAGATCCCCCATCTTTTGCATTATTGGCTTAGCTGATAGACGAAAACAGAGTATACATTTTCTTAAAACTGCCTTAACCGTGGAGCGACCGTGGGGAATCCAGAATTTGTTTCTGATGAGTGACAGTACTAATTTGGGACCAGCATGGGAGCTTAAGTTATGATAATATGTTATTATCAAGGAAGTGACGTGGTGTACTTTAGGAAGTAATATGGGGTGTTTTTCTTGAAATCGCAGGGATGGGTGGTTCCGCAGGCGTCCTCCAACACGAAGAATGCCCGCTTCATCCAGAAAAGGATCAAGACATAACAGATTGTGTGAAGGTTTTAAAAGTTTTCCTTTCCTTAGTACGACAATTTCATCACTAAATTCGGCATTTTGAATAATTTTTACAAGACACATTTCCGCTTGATTTAGCTCTAGGGCCTTTAAAGGACCACTTTCCTTGGATTTGGTTTTAATTTTATTGATAAATCTTAGTACATACGCTAGAATTCTTAAAAGTTTTAGATAGTTCGAATATTTTGTGATATGTGATATGAGAATGTTATTAGCAAGTGAAGGTTTAGAACTTGAATCTATCGGATGGGGATTAGTTTTTTGCTGAACGGAAACTGAATGTAAGGTGCACATGGGTGGTAGCTCAAAACTATGGAGCCATTTTGGCCCTTCCCACCACTCAGTTCTAGCTTTCAGCTTAGCCGGATAGAAGAGTCAGTGTACCAGTATGTCGAATGAGTAAATTTAAGGGATTTTTGAATGTTGAAAATTAACTCTGATAAGAGTACAGCACCACACAGTTCCAATTTGGGTAAAGTGATTTCTTTTATGGGTGCGACTCTAGTTTTAGCAGCAATTAAAAATATCTGGATAGTGTTTGTTATGACCTTTAAATATGCGACTGCCGCATACGCCCTCGGAGAGGCATCACAAAACCCATGAATTTCATATCTACAGTCTGTAGTATTTGAACCTAAATAGCGTGGAATGGACATAGATTTAAACTGATCAATTTCTTCATAAAAAGTTTTCCATTCTTGCAAAATATCTGGGGGTATCGGCTCATCCCACTTTGATTTTAGTTTCCATAATTTTTGTTGAATGAGTTTTAAGATGATAGTAGATGGCGAAATAATTCCGAGGGGATCATAAATTTGCGCAATTACGGAGAGCAACTGTCTCTTAGTATGGATTTGCTGATCAGCTAAGGTTCTAACTTGAAGAGTATCGTCACTTAAATTCCAGAACATTCCTAATACTCTTTGATTTATTTTTTCTTTATCCTCAAAAAAATGAATGACCGAATTAGCCTTCTCTTCCTCTGGAATATCAGAGAGGGCTTCTGGATGGCTACAAGCCCATTTCCTAAGTTTAAACCCTCCAGCATGCATTAGAGCCTGCAGCTCCATTATTCTATCTTTTGCTAATTGAAGGGATTGTGCCCCTGACAATAAGTCGTCGATGTAAAAAATGTCTTTGGCAATTTCTGTTGCTAATGGGAAGTTCTGATTTTCATCCTCACATAATAGCTTAAGCGTGCGTAACGCTAAATAGGGTGCACAAGCTGTTCCGTTGGTGACAGTATTCAATTCGTAAAAAGATAATTGGTCATTGGGAGATTCTCTCCAAACAATTCTTTGGTAGATTCTATGTTTCCTTTCAATTAAAATTTGACGATACATTTGCTGGATGTCTGCACTGAACGCTACAGGGTTGGCTCGAAATTTTACTAAATTGTCAAAAATATTTTACTGTAGTTTAGGACCAATATATAAAATGTCATTTAAAGATTTGTTATTTGTTGTTTTAAACGAGGCGTCAAATACTACACGTAATTTTGTTGTTTCAGAGTTTTCATTTACCACCGCATTATGCGGTAATTAATAATGTGGCGTTTCATTAATTTTGTTTGGATTTAATTTTGTCATATGACCCAAAGATATATATTCGTTCATGAAATTAGAATAAGCTGTCTTTAATTGTCTATTCCCTTTAAGTTTATTTTCAATGGAAAGAAATCTTGAAATAGCACCTGACTTACTGTCACCTAGTGCCTTATCTGGCTTAAAGGGTACATGAACAACATATCTTCCCTGACTATTAATTTTAGTTGTTGTCAAATAAATATTTTCCACAGGATCATTTTCTATCTTTTTTGATTCTACGTTTTGAATTGATTCTGTACCAAAAAATTGTTTTAAAGTGTTGTTGATATCATCATCAAGAGTAGTATGACATGTTAAACTGATATTTGTACAGTGAAAGCTATCAACACGACCTGATAGGAGGTAACCCAGTTTTGTGGGAAATGCTGTAGGAGTTCCAGCTGGCCCTTGAATGGGACTGCAATTGCAGATTGATGCGACTATTTCTGCCCCAAGAAGAATATCTATGGGACCACTTACATAATAATTTGGATCAGCTAGTTGTAATCCCTGTATATGTGGCCAATCATGTTGCGCTAGTTGGAAATTAGGGAGAGGTGAGGTAACCCTATCAACTATAAAAGCGCTGACTGAAAATGACTCCGACGAAAAATGCGGAGTGAATTTAAATTCTGTTTCGTTGAGAGCAGTCTCTGCTAAAACGCAGTTAATCCCTATTATACTATGCGACGTGCTCCGTAAGGGCAAATTTAGTCGCTTAGCACATTCCTTAGTAATTAATGAATTTTGACTAGCATTATCTATCAAAGCTTTACAATGCATAATTTTGCCTTTACTCGATTTAATTTTAATTAGTGCTGTAGATAACAAAACATTACTAGAATAAAACTGAGCACTATTTGAAACTGAAATGTCTGGCGATACATGATTCGCCCTTTCAGAATTTGAATTTCTACCATAAACATGTAATAATGTATGATGTTTTTCTGCGCAATTTTTACAATTAATGTTTATCCTACAATTCTCCAGCCTATGATTTTGGCGTAAGCAATTTTGACATAACTTATTTAATTCAACGAATTTCCATCTTTCTTTAACCGGTTTTGAATTAAATGTCGGATATTTAAATAGCGCATGACGCTCATTACAAAGAATGCACGTATTTTCCCTTTTCACAATTGTACTCAATACGTTGTTTGATTTCTTCGAATTAGTGAATTTTACGTCTTGTTTACATTTTATCTCTTCAACACCGCGCGCTTCGAGCTCAACGAATTTCCTAAAAAGATCAAGATCAGGCAATTTATCACTATCCAACATTAATTTCCATCTCTGTTTTAACGATTCATCCAATTTCCCCATCATGAATTTTATTATAATTAAGTCGCTTAACGCATTAGAATCTAAACCCAAGGTTTTTAAATTTCTGACGGCTTCATTGCAAGTATCTAATAACTCCAGTAAAGTTTTAGCATTGTTTGCTTTTACAATTTTCATAGAAAATATTTTGTTAATTTGACTCAATGCTAATTCTCTTTTATTTTCATATCTTTCATTTAATATTTCCCAACATTGATCTAAATTTTCCTCTTTTAGAGCGAATCCTCGAATTAATTTAGCTGCGTTTCCGCGCACTGAAGAATGTAAATATTGCAGTTTTTCAATTTTGGATAATTGATTATTCTGTAGAATTGTCGAATTAAAAATTTCTTTAAAAGAAATCCAATTTTCGGTTTCACTAAAAAATCGCGGAAGATCAAATTTGGGTAATTTAATAAGAGACGATTTACCATTTTTCTCATCTTTATTTTCCGCGTGAGTATCTGAATCGCACGCGTTTACTTCTGTTTTTCCTCTAACTCCACCAGTAAATCAAAAACCATTCCCTTATATCTCAAATACATATCCATATAATCCTCATTCTCTTTAGCGGATAAATTTTTAAATATTGCCGCGATTTCATGATCATACGATTGAACTTTGGTTTTTAATAATTTAACCTTAGATTGTTCATCTTTACTACACCCCTTTACTCTATCTCTAAAACTATCGATTTCCTTACATAAATTTTCAAATAATAAAACTTGCTTAGATAATTTCGGCATTTTAGAATATATAAGTTTAAATACACATAACTATAGACCTTCGAATTACAGAACAAACATTCAAGAACAAAAATAAATCATTTTAAGAATAAATGATTACGAATAAGAATAAGAATAAGAATATCAAATACATATTAAATATATATAATTTATTATTATTATTATTTATTTATAATCGATAGCCTCAGGGCTCGAATACGGACCAAAACATGTTGAATAAATTAGAATTAGATTAATGGATAATGAATTTTAAGTTGCATAAATACCATTTTTTATTAAAAACGAAACTAATTTTAGCATGCATAATATTAAGGAAAAGCTAACTCACCTCTCTCCTGCATTTCCTTTGGTCGCTTGAAATACATTTCAGGCCACACACAGAAATAAAGATGAACTCCGATTGATTACTATATTTGACTTTAATCATAGATTTTTCTTTGAGAATTTTATGAACAAACCAGAATTTCTCAAGTATTTGAGCACAGGTTTAAAACATTTCGAATACGTATAAAGGCATTTTTTATACCTTGAATGAATTATAAATATAATACAGAATAGTACTTATTATTTTAATAATATAACAAGTAATGAATAATTTTACTGCGACTTCAGTATGAATGTTCGAATGGATATCACTCAAGAATAAAAGTACTTCTGTTTTTACGAATATGTTCAGAGAGAGAAAAACATAATAATAATAATAAAAAAAGAAGAAAAGAATGAAAGTTTCGTTTATCTCTATGGTCACGTGATTGTCTATCACTGCTCGACTGTCGCCGTCCCCGCTCCCATTGAATCAACAATCACTTTAGACTACTTTCGATACTAAATTCAACTGACGACCTTTACCTTCTCAACCCAATATTCTAACTAGCCACCATCATTTGTGACTTCCTCCAATACTAAATTCCATTGGCCACCTTTAATTTCTCAACTCGACGCCACTCATACCTTACAACTTTGTGCAAAATGTGCAGCTGTTATTTCGAAAAATAATAATTATTTTTTAATCAATAATTAAAGAAAAATCTTCTTTTTTTTTTTTTTTTTTTTTTTTTTTTTAACCATAAAAAAATATCGTACATTGATTAAGAAAAAAAAATATATATATATATATATACTGAATTTCCGTTTCACTTTTTTGATAAAATATATTTCCATTTTCTGGTAATTTAAATTTTTAATAATTATTTTTCTTTGTAATATAAAAATGCTTTTACGTTTTGTGAAATTTAGTGCTGATGTACTTCGGTTCAGTAGATTTTTTGTTTTGTTTTAAAGACATTATATTAATATTTAAAAAATAATATTTTAATAATAACGTAATCAAAAAATTGTAGAACCAGTTACATCAGCCATTTCTGTAAAAAAAAAAAAAAAAAAAAAAGATAAATAAATACATAAACTTTCCTATATATAAAAATTATTAAAAATTTAATTTAAAAACTCTTTTAAGAATTCTTGATATATATATATATATTAGAATTAGATGACAGACAATTATCCCCTTGCTATTTCTTGTTGTTTTTTTTCTTTTTAAGACAATCGGAACAAAATGGAAAATATAGCTATCTTCGATTTTAAGCAATTTTCTGAAATTATCTTTCTTATTTCAGATTTGCTGTCATTTTCACTATTCAATAAATTTGTAAATAACATATAGAAAATTGGTCTGAAAGTATAAAGATCCCATATTATCCTTTTAGAAAAGAAATTAAGCTGCAGTTTTAGAAATGAACAGACACACACACACACACACTCGAAAAAAGAAAGAAAGAAAGTAAAAAGAACCAGAAAGTTAAGATATATCCAGTAGTTAAATTTTTGATGAAAAAAAAAAATTAAATTATCGCTTCACTTGGTAAATAAATGACTTAAAAAGTTCTCCAGATAAAATAATGTTTTGTTTTCTTCTAATTTTATTTTTTTAATAGTTGTTTTTGGCTGTATTCCAAAAGGACTTTTTCTTGTCATTATACATAACATCGATAAAATATGGTTCAGTGGACTATCTGTTAACTAAAACAGTTTATATTAATAATAAAATTTAAAAACAAATAGAGTAGTAGAAGAAAATAATAACATTAGTTGTATTAATAAATACCTAAGTAATACATTTACAACTATTCCTACGATGTTTTGGAACAGTAACGGTAAAGTGATTACGCAATGTTTATTTATTCCCAATTTGAACATATTGGATAAAAAAAAATAAAGAAAATAATGAAATATTGTAATTTATAAATAATACATTTTTAAGAGATATTGTTAAATAACGAAAATAATCTGGTGTGTCACTCATATGACTTTCTTTTGCCATGCATGTCCATACTACAAAGACAGATTGCAGATTTATATGTAAAATAAATAAAGTAAGTAAAAAAGAGAGTTCAATCTAGTTTTAAAATAATCTAAAATATGTTTACAAACAGTCTTATTTGACATATAATTCTGCAAGAGGGGGGCTATGGCCTCCCTCAACCTCACCCCTCTCAACAATAGTGCCTACATTTATTTTAACAATTAAAATTCAAGGCTGTTATTAATTTGCTTTTAAATTTGCCAATGTTGGGAGTAGCAACCACATACCAACTTCAAAATACCAAATTTGAATTTCCTGCAGTTATTAGGACTGAGGGCCTATTAGTCTCAATCTGGGATTTTTTCGTTGTCGTTTTCGATAGTTGGACATTTGTCGAAATCATTTTTCGATAGTTGGACATTTATCGAAATCTAAAATTTATCGAAAATATAATTGAATAATTTGAAAGCGATGTTAGAATTGGGAAGAAAAAAAAAATAATAGTCCTCCGTCCTAAACTAAATAACTAAATTCTGCTTTTGCCAGAATTTCATCAAAATCATTTTTTTTTTTTTTTTTTTTTTTTTTTTTATATAAAATGAAAAAAAAATTAATAATAATCAGTATCGTTACAAGCGATATCGAAAGAGTTTTTTTTTTTTTTAATAATTTTGAATTAGGAAATAAGAAGTGCGCGAGCAATATGAAATAAAAATAAGTAAAAAAATGAATTTAATGGCTTAATTTTTATATAAAACAAGATCTCGTGCTATCTTAAAAAGCAGATGTAAAATTAAAGTTTCATTTTTTTGGCAACAATTATAAATTAAAATAAATAATTTAATGAAAGTTTAGAAGTTAGAATTTCTAATTTTATTTTTATTTTTTTATTATTTAGATAAAATCAGCTCTGAAAAATGCATATTTTATACATTTCTCTTATTTTTTCATAGAACTATAAATTATCAAAATACGGGGAGGCTAATGTTAAATGAATGTGACAAACATTGATTCGTATCTTCCCAAAAAATTACGCTATTCAATTTTCATTTATTTGTTTTTGAGTTATGTTGATAAATGCTATACATACAATCCAATCCGCTAATAAATTGATTTTCATATTCAGGGAAACTCAAAACGTGACATTATACAAAAACGAGGGTGGGAATTTCAAAAAACAGTTTGTTTGCAGTATGGGCATGAAAAATTAATTTTCTATCCTGAGGAATGTTCGTTTACATAGTAAAATGTAGCAAAGCACTTCCATCAATTACATTCAATAGAAAAGGCAGTTTAGTTTAATTTTGAGTAGCCCTGTATATTATCTACAAACTATATACACATCACATTGTGTACTTAAATTTAGTCTTATATGAAAAACACATAACACAAAATGTCATACACTTCCAGCAATTTCCAAGTATAGCCCCAATGTATTCAAATACTTTGGGTAACACTGTAAATGAATGATGAATGATTTGCATACCACAATCTACACAAAATATGCCTTTTTTGCATAGAAAAAAGTCTGTTCCTTTTATTTTGTTTAGGGCAGCCTAAAAATTTTACACTGTATTTACCAGAAAATTCTCCCACTGAAGAAATATATTTGAATTCTCTTGGATGGCCCTTTACACGGACCCTGCGCTAGATTTCAACGAAATGTCTAGCGTAGCATTTCTATGTGATATAGATATGAAATACCAAGTTTGATCTTCCTGCCACTATTTGTTCTTGAGATATTCTGATAACAGACACAAAGACAGGCACAAATGACACACACACTGACTAAACGCTAAAAACATGTTTTTCAGATTCAGGAACCTCAAAATGTGGAAATATAACAAAATCTCGATTTCGAAAATTCGACTCTAAAACAATACATTCTCTACCATGTATATGGGTAAAAGAAAGTAAAAAATTGCGTTTTTTTATGCGATATGGAAATAATCTGAATTACTCAAAAACAAAATATATATATTAAGGTTAAATTATACTGAATTTTCCTTTAAATAATTCAGTAAAATAATATTTCACTTTTTCGCAATTTAATTTTTTAATAGTTGTTTTACTATATTCCAAAAAAGTTTTTTCTTGTCATTAAATCTGATGCTCATGTAATTTGATTTAGTGGATTTTTTATTTATTTATTTATATATTCAATTTTACAGAGGGCTATATAAATAGTAAGCAACAGAAAATAGTAAAAGCGGTTTATACTAACTATTTGTAGTAAATGAAAATATAAACCACTTTTTTACTTTTCTAATCTCATTGTCAGTTAAACCAGACGGATCGAATGTAGTCTCATTAAGTTGCTGTGGCATTTAAATTGGTTGATCTCAACTCAGAAATTTGCATGGCACTGAATAACACACAGTATTTCTAGGCGGAGTTTTTGACATTTGACATTTATTGAGATCTATAGTTACAATGACGTTCATCTCGATTGCTCCATATTTTTTTTACAGAAATTCACAGAAATACGCGCACACAATATCGTTGAAGACATAGGGCAGCACAAACATCCATGCCCGCACCGAGATTCGAACTCGGAACTTGGAGACTGAGAAGGCAGCGCCCTGCCGACCAAGCCACCAGGCCGGCCAGGCGGAGTTTTTTCTCTACCAGTCGCTGGTAGAACTAAAGTTAAAGTTAACAGTTGCGATCAATAATTCGGTTGTTTAATGGTAGTATAAGAAGATAAACTGAAAATTATTTCAATTTAAATAAAAAAAGGGGGGCGTGAAATGAAGGCGGTTTTAACAATACCCCTGAATAAATTAGAAATGTTTGTTGGTAGGATATTTAAGTCACATGTTACAGCAACTAATAGGGTATTTAAGTATTATGTCGTTGGGATATTATATTATATTACATTATATTGTATCAGGGCGCGAAATTTCCGCTCGCCAGCTCGCCATTGGCGAGTAGAAAATTTACTCTGGCGAGTAAAATTTCGGTCTAGTTGTAGATAGAATTCTTAAGGTGTTACAAAAAAATATATATATCGGTTTAAAAACGTAAAATCATGCAAATCTTAGGTAAGGTGACCAGACAACCTCTTTTTAAGAGGACAGTCTTCTTTTTCAACGCTCTGCCCTCTAGAACGAAAAAAGCATTACACGATTAAAAAGTCCTATTTTTTACGTTTTACATCTTCTGTCCTCTTTTTTAAATGAAAAGATTTAGTCCTTAATTTGAAAATTTTCATATAACTAGGAAGCTCAATCGGCTATTGGCTATATCGAATGGTGAACACTAACTTTTTTCTGCGTAAGGTTCGCAAAAGTGCAACTTTCTAATAAACTTAACAAAGCATATTATGGTTTATGTGTATTCATATTCTTCGAATCACAAAGAAATAAAAATATTCCATATATTTGTACAGTTCTTTGATCCAGAACACGGAATCACTATTGAAATTGTCATGGAATCATTAAGAAGGTGGTGCTCCGGTTGATACGCGGTGGGTTGACGCGTATTGTCATTTTTGCATGAATAATATTCTTCATAAAAATAAGCTCACCAGTGATTGAGAGGTTCTGTCCTCGAAGCTGATATACGTGTGGCACTGGGTTCGATACCTGGTCGCGCTCGTTGGCTTAGCCGTTAGTGTTTTTCCGTGATTTTCTCCGAAACTAGCGTAAATATGGGCTAGGACCTCTTAGAATGACCCCACAGAGAACTTTCCTACTCAGGCCTAGAGCCCTAGTACAAGCAATTGGCCTTAATGATAACACTACCACCACCTCACAAAAATATGCAATAGTTATTTGAATTCATTTTATGTCCTCCTGGTAAAAACGAACACACAAAGCAACTGTTTTCTTCAATGAACAAAATGTAGACATGTGAAAATATCACCTTTATATACCTTCTTTAAAAACTTATTAACTACTAAGACTAATTTAGGTTATTCACAAGTTATATTTTCTTATAAAATAAAAGACATTGCGTAATTTCTCCTCTTTTTTTCTATAAAAAATTTTGGTTACCTTATACGTAAAAAATAGAGTAAGTTAATCTTATTTTGTGGCGAGTATTTTTTTTTTTTTTTTTTTTTTCAGCGAGTGTAGTCTAAGTTGAAATTTCGGGCTCTGTATTATATTATATTATATTATATTTCTTTGTCAGATAAATCAGAAGATTGGAAAATTATCTTCGTTCTTAGCACTTACATTTATTTCCGATTTGCTGTCATTTTAACTATTTATATAGCTTCTAGCATGTACCTTTTTTGCCACTGAAAATTTTTTATAAATATTTTTAAGTTTTTTTGCAGTTTTGTGTTATTACGCATGATGGAATTTTTTGCAAATAAATAGTCGTGTTAAAATGTGTACATGTTGGCACCTATGTATTTAGTAAAATTTACAACTTATGTAAGGAAAATTGGCCAGAAAAATGCAGTCACGATATCATCTTTAAAAAATTAATTAATTAACTAAACAAAAATAAATAGCAAACTTAAAAGAGCACACACAAGAAGGAAAAAGAAAGAAGAGTGAAAAAATTAAAGACGAAAAATAACCAATAAAGTAAGATAATTTTATTTTAGATAAAGTTTTAATGAAACAACAGGAATTGTTTTTTTGAGTTGGCAAATAAATGACTTAAAGAATTCGGTGGATAAAATAATGTTTCACTTTTAGCCTTTTTTTTTTTTTTTTTTATTGTTATTTTTGGCAGCATTCCAAGAAGGCTTTTCGTTGTCATTAAATATAATGCTGATCAAATTTTGTTCAGTTGATTCTTTGTTAACAAAAATAGCTTATATTAATAACAACATAATAAGAGTAATAAGTAGAAAAGAAGTAAAATGAAGAAAAACAGTGGCAACAGATAATAATTTATTCATAGAAATAACTACTCATGCTACGTCTTACATTGATTATTACGATGTACTAGAATAACAACTTCAAAATGTTCATGCAATATTTAGTTATTTTGTATTTAAATGAAGAAAAAATGTTCTAGTTAATTTAGTGTACATAATATAGAAATTACTGTTACGAAAAATTTGTTGACATGTTTGTACGAAAGAGTAGCTCGTAGAGAAACAGGCAGGTTCTAGTCGATGAATGCACTTTATTCTACTTAACTTCTCAAATCTGTAAGCAAAACTGTTATTACAACGAATATTCTAGAAAACAGACCAACAAAACTAAGTCTTCTAATATATTGGAAACAGTCAAATGAAGCTGTCACTCGTACTGCACTTATCGACGATTGTCGACAGTCCAAGAAAAAAGTCACTTGTTTCACAAAAGTAAAGCAAATAACTTCAAATACTCCAAAGCATAAATTTTAGCTAAGTCACGAAAAAAGATCAGTCAGTTAGAACACACGTCTCCAAAGTGCAATGGCCCAAAATAGGTCTCTGTACAAGTCTGTATTGCAGTGATCTACACACGCTCTCGCAGAAATCATTCAGTCCTGTCTATACCTTTTGGCGATTGTGCTCAGTGATAATTCTTTCTAAAATCCCATGCAAAATTCTAGAACTCCGCTGTTATGCTTCGAAGCTTCGATAACTTTAAACTAATCTTTTTTGCCAAATTTAGTCGTGAAGTCACCAAATTCGTCACCAAGTCGCCAAGTTAGACGCCAAAGCTGACTTCACTGAGAGTGAATGAATTGCCTCTTTATTTTCACTTTGCCTGTGAAACAAATTTCACTGCAACAGAACAACTGGTGCCTTAATCCGTTGTAACAATACTAACATTATTCATAATCCTTGATTAAAATAAAATGGTACTAAATTTCGATTTTAATTATTTATATCGATAAAATAATGCTGGATTTTTTGGTAATTTAATTTTCGAATCATTGTTTTCGCATAAGTGCCAACTTGTATGTTTTTTTAACACCACAATTTATTTGAAAAATATTTTATTATATCACAGAAAACTGCTAAAAAACGTATTAGAAATTTATATTAAAAAATTTCAGTAGCCAAAAAAAAAAAAAAAAAAAAAAAAAAAAAAAAAAATACAAATTGGCAGATATGTTTTTGACTATATTTCAAAAAGGTATATCTTGCTGTCGAATGCGACACTGATATAATTCAATGTAATGGAACATTTATATACAAAATAAGAAAAGTTATAAACAATAAGGGAAGTACAAAAATACTTGAAGGCGTGCATTAACAATTTGCATTAAATTGAAGAAATATATCATTTTATTATTATTATTTCTTAGCTTCAAGATTACAATTATTGCATTAATATGTCATATGTAATTTTTATTGTTTCCCAATATAAATGAAACGATTAGAAAAAAATATAAATAACTTCATTTTTAAAGTCATTTTCTTCTTAAATAAGTTTTTTTTTATTTTTTTCCTGTCATTTTCACAATTTAGGATATTTGTAAACTACATATCGAAAATTGATTTAAAAAATAAAAATTTCCAATATTATTATTTTTGAGAGGATATTAATTGACCATATTAGGTTCAAACAGAAAAGAAACGAAGAAAATTAAAGAGTATTTAATAAAGATATTTTTATCTGTACTTGAAATTTTATCAAACAACTAGAATTATCGCTTCAGTTGATAAATTAATATTCTAAAGAATTCTCTTGATGGAATAATGTTTTACTTTTGACATTAAAAAAAAAAAAAAAAAATGTCTAGCTACATTCTAAAAGAACTTTTTAATCAAAAAATCGGTATACTAGAATGTTTGTTTGCTAAAAAATATGTAAAAAAAAGTTACATTAATTTTAATTTAACAACTAAAATAGCATAAATCATTACTCCAACCATTTACGATAAAAGGAAAAAGGTACGTCCTTTTTTTATTTTCTAAGTTGAGAAGTCACAATTTCTCTGTTAAAGAAATAGTTTCTATTAATATATAATAATATAAATAGAATATATTTCTCAATTATTTTTTTAAATTTTTTTCATAAGTGAAAAGATTGGAAAATTAATATAGATATCTTTGTTTTAAAAAAAAATTCTGATATTCATTTTTATTATTATAATAATATTATTATCTTCCTATCATTTCTATTATTCATCAAACTTGTAACTTATGTATAAAAAATTGATCTGAAAATACAAAATTAAAACAGCATGGTTTTTATAAACATATTGAATGGTAATTTAAGCAGTGGAACTGAAAATGAAAACAACATCGTCAATGCAAGATATCAAGTGATTTTACAAGAGCAATTAAAGATTTTTTTTTTTTTTTTTTAAGGTAAATGCACCACAAATTAGAATTTTATATGCAACATGTAATAAGCCCATACTTTTCGTTTTATAACATTATTTAAACAGTATAATATTAACAATTAAATAGCAATTCTTAGACTGTGAATATTTTCAAACGTGTATTAAAGAATTCTTATAATATCTTGTCTTGGAAAACATAAAAGTTTTTCAAAACATTTCTACTTGTATTTCCTCAATGATGAAAAACAAAGCAGTGTTGAGAAACATCAACAAGTTAACTGAATTTGCCTTTCTTCTAATTCCCTTAAAAGAATGAAAAAAAAAATTCTATTTCCATTTTTCGATAGATTTAATTTTTGTTTATACATTCAATGTAACTTAACTAAGTCAATATGATGTCGAATTTTCTATAGAAATTTTGTGGCGAGTGGAATTCAAAAAATAAAGGATGGCATTGGAAGAAAATTAAATGTTTTAGTACTTGTTGTAAAATGTCCGGTTAAAATTTTCGCGTATATTGCATTACAAAAGAATTCTACTAATTTTATTCATTAGAATATTTAAAAAATTCAAAAATTTTACTTTATCTTTCTGAGTATTCTGAAAACATTAATATTCTTATAAATGTAAACAGAAAACTTTGTTAATTGTGATAATTATTTATCTAAACGTACCACAATTTTTCTGGAGACAATTTGATCATTTGATAATGTTTAATTTACAGTAACTTCTCAAATGCAAAATCAAAAGAATTTTCTTATTCAATATCAGAGCAAATAAGTATTTTTTGTGTAAAAATATATGTCGATTTATTCAATGCATATGCCATACATTTTAAAATCATAAATGTAAAAAGTTATTCTTTTATTACAGAGAATTTATGAATCAAAAAATGACAGTCGGTCATGCAATTTTTAAAGGGTATCACAGGAGATTTTGCTGATACTCGAATAAACGAAAATCAAATCAGTGGTATATTTAAAAGTGAAATCCTCTTATGTGAATTGACTGACTCTCCGAATTTTATCGATTGAACTTTATATAACCTTAAGGAGAGAGGATTAGAATAAGATAAAATAGTCTTTGTTTCTAAAAATTGTATTTCTACTATTGCTATCTAAAGAAATAATATCTTTAAAAATGTTTTTCTTCTATAGTAAATAAATACTTAATATGAATATTTTAAGGTAAATTTTTACCGTTTGTATATATTTCGTGAATTGATAGGTGTTTCATGAATTGAAAAGTAGAAGACATTTTAAACTTTCCTAGAGGAATTAGAAATTTTAAAATATTTCGCATAGGATTATTCTATTAAAACCTAATGATAAATGATATAGTTTGATAAATGATATAGTTTTAATTAAATAGGGTGGTTTTAACTGAACTTCTACTATAAAGATCATCTAGTAGAGAAAATGAGCTAGAGGATTACTACGAAATTTGATACATAGACGATTTATTGCATTCCTTCAAGGAATAAAAATATTCTTTTTAAAGTAAAATAAATGTCCACCAGATGACGTTTGCATAAATGAAAGGTTGGTTGGTTGAGTTTAACGTCGCACTAGTACTGCGTTATGGGTAACTGGCGACGGACTATGACGCATCCCTAAGAGTTGTTCGAAGTCATGCCATCACAATTTTGACCCTCCACGGAGAGGATCTGTATAGCAAAAAAGGAAATTTAAGTTATAGAATGATATACACGTCACGTGATGTAAAATAATCAACAAATGTTTAAATAAATTAAACTTTTTTTTTTTTTTTAAGGAAAAGGCTACCTAGTAGACATTTTGTACTAAATTTATTTTTGCAATGTAGACTATAATTTTATGCATGCAAAATACTTTTGAAGATAACAGTTATTAAAATAAAAAAAAAATAATATAATAAATAATACAGTATTTAAAAAATAATATCATTACAATTACTATCACGATATAAATTCTGTGTATTGAAAATATATTAATTATACAGAAATATGAAGTAAGCTGCGTTACAAATATGTGCAAAAGAAGCATATCTGTTTAACATCACACAGGATAACATTATTTATTATAATATATATTGAGGGGAAAAAAGACGGAATGATGCACTATTGTTTTGAATACCTGATGAGCAGAAATTATGAATACACGTTCATTTATTCTTTATATGACGGGCATAAATTATAAACAAGATTAAGTGTTAACTAGTTTTTTAGTCTTGAGAATGATTTATATGTCCATTTATATTTTACATTTAAATTTCAGTATACTTAAAGAAAATACAAACATTAGCTAATGAATTATTTTATGAAAGTTCTGTAAATCTTGGCAGATTTAAGATTTATTCTATATAAACCTATATATATACACTCTAGGACAAAAAAAAAAAAAAAAAAAAAAAAAAAAAAAGACGCACCAAGAAGGAGTAATGTAAATTGGACGCAAATTGACATGCATACAGATTTCGATGGAGAATGCAAATTTTTAATGCTTGCGTCAAATGTATGATCATGTGACGCTACAGCTCATTTTAACTGCGCAACTGGCAGGATATTAAAGAGGAGAAATTTTGATTCCAGGTAATGAATTCTTTGATAATTTTATTCCGCTTACTCAGATAGACAGTAACTATACCTGATATACAGGTGCGCAAACAACATGCGCAGATGTCAGCATTTGAGAGAGGAGTAAGTTAGGCTCAAAGAAGCCGGTTCGTCTAATCTTCGAATTGTTTGACATTTGGACAGGAGCGATGCCGCTAATAGATGATTTTGGCCGGAATGGGTGAACCATGGCCGAACATAGTGTTAAAAGGAAGCGGTCGGCCTAGAGATAGGACAGAATGTAAGAACCGTTCAATCATCAGAGCGGTACTCAAAGCCCCAAATTCGTCATTATTATCGATCCTACATGCTACTAGTTCTTCAGTGACTTCATATACCATTAATAGATGACTCAGAAAAATGGGGTTGAGCTCATGGAGCCCCTTGTACCGACTGCTATTAAACTTTGTACACTGACAAGCCCGTTTGCAATGATATCAGGCACGTTCGATCTGGAATGTTACTGTGTGGTGTAGAATTGTCTTCAGTGATGTGTCCCACTCTAATTTGAGTCCGGATAACCAGCGAAGACGCGTCTGGAGACGCCCCGGAAAAAGGGGGGATTCCAAGCTGACTGTCACCAGCCATACGGTCCGACAACCAGGAGTGATGGCCTTGGGTGCCATTTCATTTTATTGCAGGACCCCTTTGGTTGCCATCCGCATCATCTTTAAGCAGAGTGGTACGCCGACGAAATTCTACGTCTCATTTTGTTGTCCTTCATATCACGAAATTTTTAGCGTATATTTCAACATAATAATGCCCGCCCACGTACGAAGGTAGCTTTCACTACTTATTTTCTTCCTTGCACAACATTATTTTGGGCAGCAAAGTCGCCGGACCTCTCTACCACTGAGGACGTTTGGAGCATCATGAAAAGGGCCCTATAACCAGCTCGGGATTTTGCCAATCTAACACACCAATTGGATAGAATTTGGCACGATATCTCGCAGGAGGACATCTGCCAACTCTATTAATTAATGCCAAGCCGAATACCTGCTTACATAAGAACCAGAAGTGGGCCAACGCGTTATTGACCTGTGTGTATTTATTCTGTATATAATATCTAGAATAAAAAAATAAATAAATAAAAAAGAGAGTAGAAAAAAAAAACGGAAAAGAAAAGGAGAGAAAAAAAACTAATACTACAGGCAAACAAGTAAAATGAGGTAAAAATTCTGTATTAATGTACGCTTGAAATCTTTTTTTTTTTTTTTTTTTTTTTTTTTTTTGAGGTAACTGTGTTTTTATGCGGAAAATAATTCAGTTTAAAGTGCCTAAAAATATAAAATCCTGAGCCGTGCGTGTCTGTAAGCAATAAGGAGGTCATTGCGCTCCTTTAAAATAAGACAAGGAGATTTCCGCATTAATTTTTTTTTTAACTACTAATCTATCATGTAGTGTTTGTTTAAATTGAATACAAATGGACCGTGGATGGTTCTGGCTTTCACGTACATATCTGTACACAGATTGGCGTCCAGTTTATAATTAGAGGTTTTCGGTAATACAATATGTTCTTATCTGTGTGAAGCCTTACATGTGTGGGTTAGAGGTGTGGAATTGGTGTCGCAATTGTTGGTTTCAAGTACCACTGCGAATTTCTTACGGGGATTGTTAGTAGGACAGAATGCGTAGGCTAGTACCATCCCCATTATTGTTGAATATGGAAAAGGGAAGTGCTTCATGATGCTGGCTCGGTCTTTCAGTAAGAAAGTGAGCATTAGTTAAACTTAGCAGAGGCAGATACCGAATAATCCTCATCCCCTTGTGCTTGCCACTAAAAATGTTTATCCTTTTTCCACATCCTTGAGACCCAGATGATGATTCTGTAAAAAAGATAGTCGACGGAATAGAATGGCACAAAAATTAGTTGTGATCAAAACAGTGGTACACTTTGCGCAACCGCAGCAAACGTATAGATGAAACCTTTTGTGCCATAAAGCTTCGTTGATAAACCGCGGAAATTCTGGTGGCACAGCGTGCAGGTCCCTGGCGTAAATGCTTTATTATTTTTTTTGAAACGTTGCTTCCGTACCAATGGTTCTTGTGAGGATATCTAAACTCATAAATGAGAGTTTTCCCACTTAAAGGGTTATATAACCACCGTCTATTTGTCAGAGAAAATATTTAAGGGTATGTATACAAATTCAAAATATGTTCAATTTTTTGTTTTTATAACATATTTTTCTTACAGTGCACAAAATGAAATCAATATATATATATATATTTTTTTTGAAGCAATCCGAAATATGCAATACAGTGAACATAAACAAAGATATAAAAAGAATGTATCAGTGACGAAATAAATAACAATGCAAAAAATGCCTCATTAAACGAATTATGCAATGTGAAAACTTTTGGAAAATACATTTATTTATTCATTTTTATTTATTTTATTTTATTTATTTTATTTTTTTTAAACAAAATCTGAATTCAAAATAATTTTATGAAGATATAAATGTATTTTCTTAGTATGTTTTTAAAACACTGTACAAATAATAATGCATTACAGTAGTAATTGATATACCAATCACATTTTGGGTAACGTAAGTATAGCAAATCTCATATGATTGAATTATTTTATAAAAGAAAAATAGAAACAAGCTCATCTCATCTTATTTTTGCTCACTCGTGATTTATCGACTCATTAGGGATATTTGTGATAAATTATATCTTTGACAATATTGAAATGTTTTTCACGTTGTTTGTCTATTACATTTTATTGAGATGGTAAAAATATTTATCTTTTTAAATATTCCTGAAATAAAAATAAATCTTCCATTATCTAACTTTAAATTATTATTTTCGTTGAATGAAATGTGCTAATTTAAAGAAATGGGCATAAATATTATACAACAGTCATCCTTGAAATATATGTAACGTAAAATTAACATAACAATATCTAAATTATTGAAAGATATAAATGTAATGGGATCTTCCTATAATTCAGATGCAGAGAGTTTTTCTGTTTATAATAAAAAGTTATATATATTTATATATAATTTTCATAATTTTCTTTCAAAATAATCAAGTTTATTTTACATGTATAAATTCATAAGAATGCACGCACCCAATTTCTCTCTATCCCACACACAATAATAATAATAAAAAAAAAAAACCAATAATAATAATAATAATTTATATATACCTATTCTAAAACCGCTTATCTACATACATAAAATTATTCTTTTAATCATTTCTTGAACAATGTCAGGTATAATAAATCTCAAACCATTAGAAAAACTATATAAAAAAATAGAAATAAGCTCATTTCCTCTTATTTTTTCCTCGTTCGTGATTTATCGACCCATTAGTGAAGTTGGTGATAAATTATATTTCTGACAATATGGGAAGTTTTTTCACATTATTTATCTAATATATGTCATTAGAATGACAAAAATAAATATGTCTTTAAACATTTCAGAAATAAAAAGAAAACGTACATTCTTTGGCTTTTAATGAGTTTTTTTTTTTTTTTTTTCAATTGAGTGAAATTTACTAATTTATAAAAAGATATACAATAAAATGCAGGAGACGTATGTAAAAAATTTTGAATAACAAATTAACACAAACTTTATATACTAAATTATTAGAAGACATTCTGTCATTTTTTTATAAAGAGTTATTTACTTAAATTACAATAAGTATTTATTTTTTTATTTTTTTTACATAATTATCATAAGTATCTTTTTAAATCCCCCCGATGGTGTTTCTGCCTTGACGGGGCGCGGTGGGGCTTGCGTGCACTTGTGACCCTGAGAGCTATGCCGGCGGTAGCTTGCTACTGGTAGGGTCTCCCAAGCCGGACAGGTCGAAGGGCAGGTGCCAGACGAAAAGAAACAACCTGGTCCTCCAGGTTGGAGGTTGTGCGCAAGGTTGGTTCCCTGGCCACTTAAAAAACCACTTACTCATAAGCCTCAAAAGCAAAGAATTAAACGGCCTGTTAACAACGGAAACGGACGGAACGGATCTGGAAATGACTTTGGTATATCGGAAACATTAAATATTGCTACATGGAATGTTAGAGGACTAAGAGGAAAGGAGAATGAGCTTGACAGAGAATTGAAAAAACGAAGTGTAAACATAGCGGTAATAACAGAAACTAAAACGAAATTACAAGGAACAAAAGATATTGAAAACTACACCTTAATCTACAAAGGAGTTGATCAAGATCAAAGAGCAGCTGCAGGAATCGCAATGATGATAGATAAAAAATGGAACAGAAGAATTTTGAGTTACACTTTTGTTAGTGAAAGAATAATCATTATAAGATTTGGAATAGATAGAGGAAAACTTCTAGTAATTGGAGTTTATGCCCCAACAGATGGAAACACTACGGAGACAGAAATATTTTATGAACAATTACAGGAATTGATCAGTTGATGCAATAAAAATGATTTCATGATACTATGTGGAGATTTTAATGCAAGAGTAGGGAGGCAGCCTATTCCAAAAATTATTGGAACAGAAGGAGAAGATATATTAAATGAAAGTGGTAAAGTTCTCCGGGAATTCGTGACATTTAATGATTTGAAGATTACAAATACTTTTTTCAAAAAGAAAGACATACATAAATTCACATGGAGTGGTAGAGTCTTCAGATCTCTTATTGATTACATAATTGTAAACAGAAAACTAGCTACACAGCTTAAAAACGTAAAGGTTTTTCGAGGCAGTGACATTGGTTCAGATCATTTCTTGACCTGTGCAAAGATTGAATTATGGGCACGATGGAGAAAACCAAATTCTACAGCACCTGTAAACAAGCACGATTTTGTGTATAAGATACATTTATTATCAGAAGAAAGTGTCAGAGCATTATATCAACAACGGCTAAGGGTACAAATGGAAGATCTCCCAGTTACAGAAGATATTAATACTGAATGGATGACTTTGATTTCATGTATCAGAAAAGCTGCTTTGGAAGCACTTGGAACCAGAAAGAGAAGAAAGGGGAAGAGGAGTTTACATATATGGAACGAGGACATAGCAAATGCTATAAAAGAAAAACATAAGACTTATTTGATTCACTTGCAACAAAATACAGAGGAGTCTAAACAAGCATATACGTTAAATAGAAATAGAGTTAAATCACTCATAAAAAAAATTCAAAATAACTCTTGTGAGCGTTTTATCAGCAACATAGAGAATGACTTACATGGATCACAACACATGGCTTATAAGGCACTAAAGTTTTTAAATAGCAAGGAACGAGATACAGCAAATATTAATGTGATTAAGGAAAAAGAGTGGATCGAACATTATAAAAAATTATGGTTCAATGAACAAATAGAAGCAGACGAAGTGGAAATCCTAATTGGGAGTTCTAATGAAGTTGACCCCATAGAAGAGAAAGAACTAGAGGAAGCATTGAAAGCTGGAAAAAATCGAAAAGCCACAGGAATAGATGGAATAAATTTTGAATTATTGAAATATGCAGACTATACTTTTAAGACACGACTGCTACATTTAATCAATTTATGCTGGAAACAATGCGAAATTCCTGATGACTGGAGAATCTCTAAAATTATCTCCTTATTTAAAAAAGGAAACCGTAATATATGTGATAACTACAGAGGTATTAGCCTAATGAACACTGGATACAGAATCTTTTCAAGAATTATAGGCAACAGACTAAAAGTCATTTTACATGCACTATTATTAGAAGAACAAAATGGTTTTCGAAAGGGAAGATCCTGCATAGACAGTGTATTTACCCTGAAACAACTCTTTGAAAAACGCTGTAAATTTAATTTAGAAACTCACGTTGCTTTCATAGATTTTGAAAAAGCCTTTGACTGAGTAGATCGAGGAAAATTGTGGAAGATCATGGAATATATGGGATACCCTCCTCATCTCATAAAAAGTATTAAGAGCCTATATAAAGACACTTCTATTGTTTTAGACCTAGGTTTTAAAATTTCGGATAAAATAATAATAAATCAAGGTGTGCGACAGGGATGCAGTTTATCGCCACACCTATTTAACATCTATATTGACTATGTCATCAGAATCTGGAAAAACAAAATCAAAACAGGAATAGGTCTCGGAAAAATTTTGTTTAACAATATATTATTTGCAGACGACTTATGTCTGTTTCAAGACAATGAAGGTAATTTGCAACGTGCAATTTTTACTCTAGACAAAATTGGAAGTGAATATAACTTAAAGATTTCAAGGAGTAAAACGAAGATGATGGGTTTCGAAGGTAAAGAACCTATTAGAACAAAGAATTATCTTAGAAAATAAACCAATTGAACAAATTTCACGTTTTAATTATCTAGGATGTGACATATCTTATAACTACAACAATGATATACAAAACAAGCTAAATAAGTTCCAATACATCTGCGGGACTATAAGAAGAACATTAAGAAATACAAGAAAATATACCAGAATAAAATTTTTCAAGACAATGGCGATACCAACTCTTCTATATGGAAGCGAGACATGGACGCTCAAAAAGAGTGGTGAAAGAGAAATACAATCTTCAGAGATGAAATTTCTAAGGAGTGTGAAAGGTTGTTCTATAATGGATAAAATAAGAAATAATGACATCAGGAAGGAACTAAACACTCAGCCAATAATACATACTATAATAAACTATAGAAATAAGTGGAGAGAACATTTAGAACGAATGCCAAATGACCGTATACCAAGGGCAGATCTAAAATACAGGTCAAGGAGGAGAAGAGATAGAGGAAGACCCCGTAAAAGATGGATTGAGGCCGGAACAGGCTTATAGCCTTCAACCGTGTTGGACATGATGATGATGATATTTTTAAAATAATCAAATTCATTTTATCGGAATAAATTCATAAACCTAAATGTATAAAAATAAATGAAAAATGCTGAATAACAACTATTCTTCTATTCAAACAGAAAAAATCTGGAGTGACTCCACTCGACTTTCCGAACATTGAGTAATTAACAGTTTTGTAGATAAAGTGAAGAAAGAGGAGTTGTTAAACAAACAAAAAAGAGAAAACCATAATAGAGTGTTTGAGTATTTTTCTCCATCTATTACACGATGTTTTATTTAACGCTACTGAACTTTGAGCCCATAGATCATAATGATAAAGAATTTTTCGTTGTGTCCCTGTAAAAACCTATAAATGCTAAATTCACCAAAATGCTTATAGTTAGTGCAACAGTGATTTATAATACTCATATAAATTTTCAGCTCAATTCAATAAGGCGTTTAGATGCTATCGTACTTTCAAAAATTTAGTCCCATAGGCCATAATGATAAAGAATTTTTCTTTGTGTCCCTGTAAAAAAACTGTAAGTGCTAGATTCACCAAAATCTATACAGTTAGTTCAACTGTGATCTATAACATGTGTACAATTTTTTTGCCCGGATTAATAAGGCGTTCAGACACTATCACATTTTTAAAAATTTGGCCCCATAGGCATAATGATAAAGAATTTTTCTTTGTGTCCCTGTAAAAAAACTATAAGTGCTAGATTCTCCAAAATCTATACAGATTGAGTATTTGTGATCTATAATATGTGTATAAAATTTTTGCTCAATTGAATAAGGCGTTTAGATGCTATCGCACTTTTAAGATTTTGCTCCCATAGGCCGTAATGATAAAGAATTTTTCTTTGTGTCCCTGTAAAAAAACTATAAGTGCTAGATTCACCAAAATCTATAGGGTTCGTACTATGGTGACTTACAATATGCGTACCAACTTTCAGGTTAATCGAACGAAGCGTTTAGACGCTAGCGTGTTCACAGACATACACACATACACACATACACACATACACACACACATACATACATCATCGTAAAAATAGTGAAAACGGACTCAGGGGACCTCAAAACGTATAGCAACATCAAAATCTCGAATTCGGATTTTTGACATGATTACAATACTTTCCTCACTATAGTGTTCGGAAAGTAAAAATATTCGTATACAGAGTTATGATAAATGTTTCTTCATGCTCTGGAGGTTTAAGTTTGTTTAGTCTTACGATTGAATGTTTGCATAATTAGAGTTTGATAATAGTTTGTTCTATTAAACTATTGACAATAAAACTATACTGAGTATCCCAAAGAAATTTGTACTAACTTTCGTACTGACAAAAAATAGAATAAAGCTACAGCAAAACTGTTTAGAACAATATATAGAATAACTCAAAAGGTTTTTTACCTACTGAATGATTCTGATCATCGATTAATTTCCACAACGTTGCATATCATGCTTTACTAATATATTAGAAAAAAAAAAAAAAAAAAAAAAAAAAGCTGTTTGCGTTATTCTGTTCATTGTAACTAGCTTTGCTAAAGGTATATATATATATGTATATATTTTGGGGGGGGGGGGAGGGACACCTTATACTTTAATTTGTAAAATAGTTTCTAAAGAAAAACAGTGGGGGATCATCTTTTTAGAATTTTTTTTTTTTTTTTTTTTTTTTTGACATATTTGGATTTTCTAAAAAAATACTTGACAAATTATTCTGGAACTTTCAACTGCAAAGAACATTTAAAATTTTTCACTATCTATTTAATACAGAGTGCAGTTAGGATACCAATCGCAAACTGGAACTTATTAGATTTTTTTTTTTTATTTCGACATTTTTTGGACTTTCTTAAAAAATACTTGACAAATTATTCTGGAATTTTCAAATGCGAAGAACATTTAAAAACACATATTTTTCACTATCTATTTAATCCAGAGTGCAGTTATGGAACCAATCGCAAATTGAAGAAAAACGCAAATACTTTGGACTACGCGGTATCATAAAAATCTGCAAATGACTTGTACCTTTAACATATTGTTGCACATACTATGTACAAAATTTTTATGTTATTTTTGTGAGAATTAAACACTTATTTAGGCTTTTTTTTGGGGGGGGAGGGGGGGGGCAAGTTTTTTGCTTACAACTAAAATGGATTTCCATAAAATTTTGCAAAACATGTAGAAAAACTGAAAAAAAAAATTTAGAAAAACATTATTCTGAAAAATAAAATTTACAAGTGTAATATTGACTGAGATATAAGCATTTATAGTAAATATTGTTTACTACGCATGCGCGAAAGATAGAAAAAGAATTATTACATATATTGAAAGCTAGGTATATTGGACAACTTTTGTCAAAAGTTCGTTTGAATAGATAAAAAATAAGCAAATTGTCTTAAAAAGAACGAGGTAGGTTTTATGTATTTTCCAGAGTTGAAATTTTATAAGGGGTTTTTCACGTGCCGCGAAATTTATTTGAAGATCTAATTATTTCAACCACGTTACAAAAGTTCTTTTTTGTGAAAAAAGTCTTTTTTTTTTTTTTTTTTTTTTTTTTTTGTGAAAAAACCTTTATGAACTCACAACTCTTAGTAAATAAATAAAAATATGTTATAATTACATGCTTATAAGTTGTAACTGGCTCAGGCCGGGTACGAGCTTGGGGTCAGGCTCAGGCCCATGCAGAAATCTACTTTAGGTAACGAATGCCGGATGTTAGCCCTGTTCATTCATGGCTATTTGTATTGTTTCGGAATTTCTTTAAGTTTTAGATAGCGGTTTAATTAGACCTAGGATGCAAAAATGTAGAGCAACAAGCAAAACATAAATCAAACTTAAATCTCATTGAATATACTATATTATACTAGTACAATTTTTCTTTTCTTTCAGGTTTAAACAATGATATTAATCTTAATGTTTGAACATTAAAAAATAAAAATAAAAATACATAATGTCATAAAAAAAAAAAAAAAAATTATTACTATTATTTATTTAAAAGGCTTGACAATAGTCGTAATGCAGAGTTCGCATATTACTATAGAATTCTAAACAAGGTTCAATTCTGCAGAAAAAATGTTCAGCGAAACTCGAAAAAAAATAAATAATAAATAAGATAAATAAATAAATAAATAAATCATTTAAAAGTCAAATGTAAAAAAAAAAAAAAAAAGAGTAAATTTTTGTATAATATATAGAAAAATAGGTATTTAAAAGAAGTGGTTGCATTGTAGTTTATGGATTTCTAAAAACAATTAACCTTTTAATTGTAATATCTTTCACATATATACAGTTTTAACATTATTTCAAGCGCAATTTAAACTCCTAAAAACCGACAACTGTGTAAGGATAGAGTTTGTTCACTGCATAAATGTTTGGAAATTTTTAAAATGTCGTTTAAGTAGTAATCTTGTCTATTCAGGGGAGTGCAATAACAAAGCTTATTGTATTATAATAAATTCAATGTGGGTATTTTGTTATGTATATATTGGTTTTTCAGCTATATTTATGTAAACAAATTTCTATTATACAACTTTTTTGGAACAAGCTCTTAATCTTAACCCGAATCTGCAGAAAAATGATTTGAATTAACTCGACACACCAGAAAGAAATTTGAATACCCCGACACGAACTCAATAATCACGAGAAAAAGAATTCTATCAATGAATAGAATCCGAGTAAAATCGTCCAATAACAAAGTTTATTGTATTATAATAAATTCATTGTGGAACAATCTTTTAAACTTAACCCAAATCTCCAGAAAAATGATTTGAATTAACTCGACACACCAGAAAGAAATTTGAATACCCCGACACGAACTCAATAATCACGAGAAAAAGAATTCTATCAATGAATAGAATCCGAGTAAAATCGTCCAATAACAAAGTTTATTGTATTATAATAAATTCATTGTGGGTATTTTGTTATATGTATATATTAGTTTTACAGCTATATTTATGTAAACAAATTTCTTTTATAAAACATTTTTGAAACAATCTTTTAAACTTAACCCAAATCTCCAGAAAAATGATTTGAATTAACTCGACACACCAGAAAGAAATTTGAATACCCCGACACGAATTCAATAATCACGAGAAAAAGAATTCTATCAATGAATAGAATCCGAGTAAAATCGTCCAATAACAAAGTTTATTGTATTATAATAAATTCATTGTGGGTATTTTGTTATATGTATATATTAGTTTTACAGCTATATTTATGTAAACAAATTTCTTTTATAAAACATTTTTGAAACAATCTTTTAAACTTTAACCCAAATCTCCAGAAAAATGATTTGAATTAACTCGACACACTAGAAAGAAATTTCAGTACTTCGACCTGAATTCAATAATCACGAGAAAAAGAATTCTATCAATGAATATAATCCGGGTAACTTGACGACAGGAACATAACTGGAACAAAATGCCTGATTACAAAATATCTGGTCATTGAGGAGAAAAGTTAGCAAAAACACGTATGAAATATTTTATCGATTTATATTTAACTTATATTTTCATATAACTTAATTAATCATAGACGATAAATATTCATAACTTAAAAGTCAAACAACTCTAAGTATACATCAGAATTTATTGGTAAAAATTACAGCACACTGTATGCGTAAAATCTTAATTGGTTGAATTCTTCTGCGTATTAATTGATAATTGACTTTGTTATACAGAATGATATAGAAAAAGAGTTTTGTGGTGTCCAGAGAATAACAAATTTATTTTTCATAAAAGATTTATTTTATGTTTTATGTTGCGATAAAGCATATATATATATATATATATATATATATATATATATATATATATATATATATTAACATATAAGTGAAAAGCAATGCAATGAAGATGCAAAACGTATATATATATATATATATATACATATATATATATATATATATATACATATATATATATATATATATATATATATATATAACGTATAAAACGTACGTATACATACATAAAATATATGTATAAATAATATGTGAAATCAGATACTTTTTTTTTTTTTTTCAAATCATCCGAAATTCTTATTTTATTTATGGAAATAGTTATTTATTTTGTAAGTACTTTTCGGAGATTTTCATTTTTCTCAGATGAGATTTTTGGCTAAATTGTTAAATACAAATTGACAACAACGTGTAGACATAAATAAGGAAAGTAATAAACAAATAAACAAGCAAATTAATTAATAAACAAAACGTGATATGCATGAAAATATTATTATTTTCCAAAATTTATTTACTCGTATTAAAATAGAAAAATATATCCTGTTACACTTTTATTTAACTTTACCTATCTGGAGTACGTAATCCATCAATAAGAAGTAAGCAAGAGGGGTTAGATAACTCACTTGACATTCAAATATTTCATACAGGAAACTTGACATTTTGAGTGACACGAATCGAAGACTAAAAATAAGAATTTAGTTTCCTGATAAACGCGAAGGAATTTAGAACGAAAAAATAAGCTCAAAAGAAAGTGACACTTTCTGATTTGTTGTTGGTTTTCGATCAGAAAGGAGACGATCAATCACAAGCACATCTTCCTGTGAAATACAGGAATTGCCGTGTTCTTATATATATATATATATATATATATATATACATACATATTTAAAAATTTTTAAACGTAGTAAAAGTCGAGCATCAGATTCAAAAGCACTGAAACCACATTGACCAATATGAATAAAATTTCCTCAAATTAAAATTACCTGTAAAGACTGATTGTTAATTATTAAAACAATTAATTTTACTTTTTGATTTTTGAAACAATAAATTTTAATTATTGATGTTTTTTATAGTATTTATTTTACCTTCAAACTTACCTTAATATTATTCCTAGATAGTTGCTATTTAAATAATGTTGCTTGTGCGTTAAAATGACATGAAACGCAAAAACAAAAGTTTCAAACAAGCAATGAGGAAATAAACAATTGAAACAATTGAATTTTTTTGACAGAATATTTTTTGAATTGGGAATAGCTCAGAACGGGAAAAATTCGGAAAAAAAACTAATTAGTTCGGGATTTCAGATTTAAAAAAAAAAAACAAAAAAAACAATAATAATAATAATAAACTTTTCTCATATGACTCAACATTTCACACAACAAGTAAAATAAATTAAAGGTTTAGTTATAAAATGCATACGAAGAAATAATGTACCATTCAAGCAACAAAGAATCTTTATAATAAGTTTAATCACATTATATATATATATATAACAGTTTGTTATTCTTTATGCACAACACGACAATAAATGTAATTCACAAGCTTTGTTATCAATAAATTATTTTTGGTTTTGAGGCCAAAGATCTTTCTTTAAGCAAAAGTTGTTAATTTTAACTCTGAGTAATACAATTATAAAGAAAAGATAAGATCCAAAAACTTGACACGTTTTGATTTTTTTTTTAAATTTCTGTCAGTAAAGAGGTGGTCCAGTAAAAGGGCATGCACCAATAACAACAGAGATAGTTTTCACGTAGTCTAAAAACAATAAAATAAA
The DNA here is from genome assembly GCA_963930645.1 of Salticus scenicus. Lineage (NCBI taxonomy): Eukaryota > Metazoa > Arthropoda > Arachnida > Araneae > Salticidae > Salticus > Salticus scenicus. The sequence goes on along the minus strand of OZ005653.1, from coordinate 161,047,263 downwards.
TACCTAAAATACCTAAAATATATTTTAAGATATTTTGAGAAGCATTCAGACCTTATCATCAAAAATTGCTTTTGGTGTTAATACAAAAATATTAACAAAATCTGTTAATTATAATTAAAATAATGTAATTTAAATGCAAAAATAAACTTAGAAGAAGAGATTCTTCTTGATTTAGGTTTGATTGTATATCAGAAAATAGACTATTATATAATAACAAGTCCATCTTCCTGTAAAATCTAAATCTTCGAACTTTTAGAAAAAACTTTAATGTGCATTAAGGTTACTTATCACTACTGAATATTTCATATAAAAGCTTATATTTCCCTTTAATATTTATAAAATGAGCAATATTAGGTTTGTTCAATAAAATATATATTCAAGCAACAATAATTTTGATTTTTGACACATTTTTCATAGATTTGAATTTTTTAAATTGCGTTTTCTGCGTTTGCATTTTTTTCATGAATCCAGGATCTTCAAAATGCTTAAACGTCTGCTTAAACGAATGCTTAAACGAATGCAAAATGCTTAAACGAATATTTAAGACTTCATATTTTTTAAGATGTTTAATAGAACCTAATTAAAAGAATTAGGGTTGAATTTTGCAATATCTTTGAAAAAAAAAAAAGATACAAAAAATAAAAAATGAACAAAAATATCGTGTTTTTGCAAGTTTTTACATAGGCATGCGCGTTTTAACTCTTTTCGCAAAAACTAATTAATACATTTCAAAATTCATTCCTAATTCTTTTAATTAAATTCTATTAAACATCCAAAAATATATTGTCTTTTTAAAAATATCTGTAGAACTTTTAGCATTTTGAAGGTCATGAATTTATGAAAAAAATGCAAAATATGAAAACACAATTGAATGGTTTCAGATCTGTAAAAATTATACCAAAAACTACAAAAATTATTGCCTGAATATATATTTTATTGAACAAACCTAATGTAGTTCAACTTATAAATATTAAATTGCAATATAAACTTTCATATGAAACCTTGTGGCACAAGTCCCTTAAGTATTTTGTTTAAAGAAGAAAATTAAATTATTGCCTTCTCAAAATTTTATTCATAAGGTTGAAATATTACTTACATCATTGTAATACATTTAAATTGCATTAATTAAAAATTTTAATAAGGCATAAAATACTTTAAATGAAAATAAATTTTATTATACCTGTGAAATATGCACAAAGGGGACTGTTACATTAACGTATTAAACAGTTCATCTTTATTCATTTAAAGATCTTTAGAATACCTATTTAATAAGATTCTTAAATAAATATTTGCACTTCTGAGATAATACAGCCATGAAATGAAAAAAGAATATTTTTTCGAAATACCAATTTAAACTAATTTTGCGCAACATTTTTCACCGGATGTGACGAAAGGTATATTAAAAAATCTGGTGTGTCACTCACACGACTTTCTCTTATACTGCATTTAATTAATATAAAGATAGATTGCATATTAAGTCTTAAGATTAATAAGACAAGAAAATAAAATTCAATACACTGAAAAAATAATCTGAAATAGGTTTAGGAACAGTTTTATATGACATATAATTCTGTGTGAAGGAGAGAGGGGCAACCACCCTCCTCAGCCTTCCGTTCAATTACAGTGACTACAACTATTTTCTTTGAAAGAAGAAAAAAAAAAACTGATATAAATTTGCTTTTAAACTTGCCAATCTTGATCGGATTTTTAAGTGACAACCTAAAAAGAACTTCAAAATACTAAATTGTAATTTCCTGCAGTTATTTGTTTTTAAGTTATGCTCATAACAACCACTAAAGAGTATTTTTTAGTATTTTGATCAAAACTTGATATTATACAAAAAAAAAAAAAAAAAAAAAACAGAGTCGAAAGTAGAATTTCAAAAGATATTATTCTTTCTTGAGCAGCGTACATCGACCTTGTGAAATGTAGCAAAACACTTCCATCAATTACATTCGATAGAAAAGAATATTTAGTTCAATTGTGGGTAGCCTTGTGTACTGTCTATAAACAATATATACTATAAACAATATTATTCACTTAACTTTAGTCTTAATTAAAAAACATCTAACACAAAAAGAATTACATTTTTAGCAATTTCCAAGTATAGCCCCTATATATCCAAGTACTTTGCGTAGCCTTGTAAACGAATGAAGAATGATTTTCATACCATACTCTACACAAAACATGCTTTTATGATATGAATATAAAAAATTTCTTTCATCACATTCGTTTAAGTTAATCTATAGATGTTGCACTGTACTTACCAGTAATTTCCCCGCAGACATGATGGATTTAAATTATCTTGGATGTCCCTGTACACGAACCATTTACTTGATCACAATGGAAAGTTGAGTGTAGCAGCTGTATGATATCATTCCTATATGATACACATTTAGAATACTGAGTTTGAACTTTCTTCTACTTTTTGTTCTTGCTGATAACAGTCAGATACACATACACACAGATACACGCACCATCCTATAAAAATATGATTTTCTGATTCAGAGGTCCTCAAAACGTTTAAATTAACAAAAATTACGGTTCGAAAATTTGACCCCAGAACAATATTTTCTCAATCATATATATGGGTAAGTGAAAATAAAAAAAGTAACTTACAATATAAGAATTTTACCTTTTTTAAAAGTAAGTTTGTAAGATTGTTTTTGTCTTTTACATGGGTGCTTTATTGAAAAATAATAGAAGATATTCTTTAGCAAATGATGTAAAATTTCCGAGAATCTACTATAAGTTGTTGTTTATCCTTCTCTAATGCAAACTAATTTTCTATTCTCGATATTTCATCTTATGTGCATTTTCTTTAAACTATATTAAGTGTTTTAAACTATATTAAGTGCTTAGAATATAAACTCTAAATACCTTAACTTTATTTTACTTCAGTTTTATTCAAATATTTTAAACTATATTATGTAGTTAGGATTTATATGTGACCATTTTCTGAAGATAATATCGATTGCAAATCATTTACTGTGGAACTAAGCTTTTTTTTTTTTTTTTTTTTTCTAAGGAACTTACTGAAAAAATACTAGTTGAAAGCAGAAATGATTTTATGTTTGTAAATTCAAGAAAAAATATTGGATGTATTTTTATAAACTGAATGTATTTCGACTGTGGTTTTTTGTATAATATCACGTTTGGAAGTACCCTAAATACTAAAAAATATCCTTCAGCGTTTGATCTGTATGTATATCTGTTATCAGCACAACTTAAAAGCAAATAACTGCAGGGTATACATAATATTTCATCAAAACTATATGATGTACATGAATTTTTAAAATAATTTAATTTGAAAGTATATTTAAATTTAATGTGTTGGGGGTTTTAAATTTATAATTTTAAATAGTTTTTTTTTTTTTTTTTTTTTCTAAATTTTGTTAGGCTGGATATTTAGAAATATTATTCCTTGACCAATAATTTATTCGATTTACTGCAAAGAAATACAAGCGTGTAAAACAATGGACAAGTATATAAACATATATAGGTCTTTCATATGCTGCAGAATATATCTATCTTTATTTATGTCAAACAAATCTGATAATGTCAGAAATATTTCATTTATCATAAAACGTATTTACATCTCCTAGAAATATTAACATAATGGATATGTGCTTCGCGGAAATATTTGCTGAAGAAATGTTTTCCCAGAAAAATTTCTGTATGCAGTATATTTAATAATAATACATATTCTTTGATATTTGATATTTGAGTAGTCAAATGGGTAAAGTCGAATTTCAAATTTCTGACAAAGGGGATTACCGCGTTTCATAGTTAAAAATTATTAGTAGTTTATTCATCAGACAGTTAATAAATATGTAATATCTCAATTTTATTTATTTTAAAAGATTTTGTATTCTGTCAGTACATGTTTATATACATACAACTTAACACAAATAAGCAAATTAGCACAATTTCTTAAAAGGGAATAGGTTATATAAATAAACCAATCATGATATTATTATGATATTAAATTTTATTTTACTTTAATATTGTTTTATGTATGTGTTCAATATACGCTTAAAAAAAAAAAAAAGGTTTGAGTTTATAAAGGTGGTAATAGTGGTAGCTGCAAAGTCGGTTACTTAAAATATGTAGTATTTAGAGAAAAACTAAGCAATTAAAAGAGTTTCATGTTTCAATTAAAAGAGTCTTTTTATCTGCGCTTTTATCCATAAAAAAAGTACTATTTATATTTCTTTTTTAAGTATAGTCAACTATATATATGTGTGTGTGTGCATGTGTGTGTTCAGAAATATGTGATAATTACTACATACTTTCATACCACACACACACACACAAATAAAAAAATAAAAAATAAATAAACTAATTTTTTTATGGGGATACATTTATGGGTATATACTTATGAACGCAGTTGATTTTGATGCATTATCATGTTTTTTTTTTTTTTTTTTTTTTTAGCTATATTAATATACATTTAACACAAATTATAATTATTATATTTTAGCAATTAAAGGGCTCTCTCCACTCTGTCACATTATAAGCTTATTAACCTTAAACATGTCTTAACCCTCTGAAGACTGCTCAAATTTATTCAAATTTAGAATATATTATTACTCTTAGCAGTTTGATATATTAAAAAAAAAAAAAAAAAAAAAAATCAAATAACAGCAAAATACGAATAATTTCAATGCGAATTTTAATTTCCAAACGACATACTCTATATCATGATTAAATTTTAATCAATAAAAAAAATATAATAATGGATTGTACCATTTCTGATATTTTTTTCTCATTGAGTGTCCTCTAAATCCAACTAATTTCAGTGATGATGTTTTTCTGAATTTTCTCGTTATTTACTTGGTTTTGTTTAAGTAACTGTACATTTTCGACTAATAAATTATAAAAAATTATTGATAATGCTTGCGCTGACGCAGTTAAAAATTCCTTAGCGAATACCTTCATTATCAGAAAGCACCACAGAACTGGCGTCTGAGAGTAATTAGTACAAAACTTTGAATAAACACAATAAAATACAAGAACTCGCAAAAATTGCTTCGGATCGAAAGAAAACAAGACAAGGTGATCAAAGTAGGCACGAGTGCTGCAAAAAAAGCGGCAACGCACAGCAACGAGTTAAGTGTAGAGCAAAAACAAATAAAGTCGAATGTAAATGTAAATTCAGGTGTGGCCAAAATTATAAAATGAAAGGAGAAAATAAATAAATAAAATTAAAATATAAAAATGTAAAAAAATAACAAAACTAAACGAAAACAGAAGTTATATGAGTAACTTCCAAGCATCAGACAAGAATGGAGTGGAAAAAATATCATTAACACGATTTTCCAAATTTCTAAATACGATGTAGTAACCTTCCTGTATATCCAAATGGGAAGAGGAGATAGAAGAAAAAACTAGTATGTTGTGGCCACCACAAGATTTTCTTCTATATTTTCCTATGCAAATTCACGCAGTAATAATATTAAAAAAAAAAAAAAAAAAAAAAAAAAAAAAATACGATTTTTTCAGTTTTTTTTTTTTCGTTAAAAGTAAAAAAAAAAAAAAAAAAATCGATAACTTTGTTTTAAATTATCACATATTTATAGTTCAACCATTCGTTTTAAAGGTATTGACGAGACCTTTCGAAAGATACCCATCTTGAAGCAATGCCCCATTTTTTTCCTAATTAACTACTACTATTATCAATAATTCATATTATGTTCACAATCACAGGTTAAGAATAACTCTCATTATGTACATTTATACGAAATTTAGCCTATACTGCCATGTTAAAAATTTAAAAAAAATACGATCACAGCGCCACCTGTTGAGCGATTGATCCCCAAATGAATCATCCCCAGTTTATCTCAGGGACCAACTAAATACCAAGTCTGGTTAAATTTCGTTAAAAAAAAAAAAAAAAAAAAAAAAAAATACGATTTTTTTTCTAAGTTTTTTTTTTCGTTAAAAGTAAAAAAAAAATCGTTAACTTTGTTTTAAATTATCACAGATTTATAGTTCAACCATTCGTTTTAAAGATATTGACGAGACCTTTCGAAAGATACCCATCTTGATAATTTACTCCCCTCGAGGGGGGACTTCCCCCCCAGGGGGGGTGGCGATGCTCCTACACATGCAAAATATTTTTCCCAGTTGACTATCTCTATTATAAATAATTCTTGTAAATTTCATAATGATTACTAAAAAATAATTCTCTTTATGCACATTTATACAAAATTTTGTCCTATATCACCATGTTAAAAATTTAGAAAAAGCGGGATGGCAACGCAACCTATAAGACAATTTTTACCAAAAGTTGATAGGCACTAATCTATGTCAAGGTGCAACTACATACCAATTTGTATAAAATTCTGTGCAGTAGTTCCTGAGATACAGTTGCCACAAAATTTTGTCACACACACACACACACACACACACAGAGACAGACAGACATTTTCTAAAAATGGTCAAATTGTGTTCTACAGCTCTCAAAACGTGTAAATCCATCAAAAACCCGAGGTCGAAAATTTTTACGAATCCAATACTTTCTCTATATTACATATAGAAGAAAGTAATAATGTTAATTTTAGAAAAATCAAAACAATGACCATTATCCCAGCAGTGGGAAGCAATAGATGATTTGGAAATCTCTATATTACGAACAATCCGATGGTGCATTTTATGGTGTTTATTCGGCGTTTTGTACTAATTGAAGATCTTCATATTTCGTTGTTTGTTTAATATTTTTATATTGTGGTTGCAGTATAATAATAAAAAATAGGTAAAATTACAATAACAACGTATTTTAAGTAGTGTTTTTCACAGGGTACTCCAAATTATAATTGTATTTCATTTTATTTGTTACCTGTCTCTTTTTTTCCTTCGGGACAAAATCTGTACTGAAAAACGTATGGTATATCCTCTTCCTTATCTCTATGAAGTTCCTTGAGAATTGATCAAATATATCACTAAACATTCGACAAAACGTCTGAACCCGAAAGTGCCACATTATTTTATCACTCTCTCCTATAGAAACAGCATGCTTCCAAAATCCTAAAAGTTTTTCGATTTTCTTGACTTTTGAAAATAAGATATTTCGTCATTATTGATTCTATGCACAAAATTTTAGGGATGAGGAACACTCTTACATCTGATTGGGGTATTCACATAAAAAAAAAGCTTCGTTTAAACAATAAAACAATATGTTAAATCAATCTTTATATATATATATATATATAGCTTACCAAAAAATTAAAAAACATCAATAAACATTTATTTGCTTTTTTTTTGTGTGTTGAGGGCTATGGATAATAGCTGATTGGGATATGGAGGACCGTCACCGAGGCATGTCTATTTACATATATCTGAATATCCGAATGTCTATTATTAAATTTACCATATACACACACACACACACATATATATATATATATATATATATATATATATATATATATATATATATATATATGTAAAGCTTAAATAAAAAAATTAAAAACATCATCTAAAATTTATTTGTTTTCACAACTTTTTTTTTTTTTTTTTTTTTTTTTTTTTAGTGTTGAGGGCTATGAATGAAAGCTGATTGTGATATGGAAGACCGTCACCGAGACTTTTGTCTGTTTACATATGTCGGAATACCCAAATGTCTATTATTAAATTTACCTTTATATATAGCTTTAAAAAAATTAAAAACTTCAACTGAAATTTATTTGTTTTCACAACTTTTTTTCTCTTTTTAGTGTTGAGGGCTATGGATGATAGCTGATTGTGATGCGGAGGACCGTCACTGAGACAATTGTCAATTTACACATATCTGAATACCCGAATATTTATTATTAAATTTACTCTTTTTTTTTTAAATATAGCTTAAACAAAAAAATTTAAAAACTTCAATAAACATTTATTTGTTTTCACAAGTTTTTTTTTTTTTTTATGTGTTGAGGATTATGGATAATAGCTGATTGTGATATGGAGAACCGTCACCGAGCCTATTGTCTTTTACATATATCTGAATATCCGAATGTCTATTATTAAATTTAACTTTTTTTTAAATATATATATAGTTTAAACAAAAAAATTCAACAAACATTTATTTGTTTTCACAAACTTTTTTTTAAGTATTGAAGACTATGAATAACAGCTGATTGTGATATGGAGAACTGTCATAGAGGCTATTGTCTGTTTACATATATCTGAATACTCAAAGTCTATTATTAAATTTAACTTTTTTTTTCAGATATAGCTTAAACAAAAAATTTAAAAACGTCAACAAACATTTATTTGCTTTCATATATATATATATATATATATATATATATATATATATATTTTTTTTTTTTTTTTTTTTTTTTTTTTCTTTAGAGGGATATGGATAATAGCTGCTTGTGATATGGAGGACCGTAATCGAGACAATTGTCAATTTACATATATCTGAATACCGAATATTTATTATTAAATTTACTTTTTTTTTAATATAGCTTAAACAAAAAAATTTAAAAACTTCAATAAACATTTATTTGTTTTCACAAGTTTTTTTTTTTTTTTTTTTTTTTTTTTTTAAATGAGTTGAGGGTTATGGATAATAGCTGATTGTGATATGGAGAACCGTCACTGAGCCTATTGTCTTTTACATATATCTGAATATCCGAATGTCTATTATTAAATTTAACTTTTTTTTTTTTTTTAATATATATATAGTTTAAACAAAAAACTTCAACAAACATTTATTTGTTTTCACAAACTTTTTTTTAAGTGTTGAAGACTATGAATAACAGCTGATTGTGATATGGAGAACTGTCACCGAGGCTATTGTCTGTTTACATATATCTGAATACTCAAAGTCTATTATTAAATTTAACTTTTTTTTCTGATATAGTTTAAACAAAAAATTTAAAAACTTCAACGGACATTTTTTTTTTTTTTTTTTTTTTTTTTTTGAGGGATGGATAATAGCTGCTTGTGATATGGAGGACCGTAAGCGAGACTACTGTCTGTTTACATATATCGTGAATACCCAATTGTCAATCGTTAAATTTACCAGTTTTTCTTTTTTTTTTTTTTTTTTTCTTTTTTCTACATATATAGCTTAAACAAAAAGTTTAAAAACTTCAACAAACATTTATTTCTTTTCACAAACTATTTTTTAAGTGTTGAGGGCTAATGATAATAGCTGATTATGATATAGAGGACCGTCACCGATACTATTGTCTTTTCACATATATCTGAATACCCGAATACCTATTATAAAATTTACCATATGCAGTAAGAAAATCAATAACCAACTTTCATAAAATTAGGTTTATAGAGTTTATATATATATATATATATATATATATATATATATATATATATATATATATATATATATATATATATATATATAAAACTAATTGAATAACTATAATGAAAAATAGAAAATACAAAGAAGTATACAGCAAATTTTGAAAGTCCCACAGACCTTCACAAAGATATGTTAACCCATCGAGGACCACATTAGGTCAGCGAGTCATAGTTCTGGCACCACAAGCATAACATATAATTTTTTCTTCACGTTAACAAAATAACGCAATCAAATTTGGTAAATTATATTAGCATTAGCAATGTCTAAAAAACTAATATTGGTAAAATTTGACGCTGTTCCATTTTTCATAGTGACTAAGTCATATTTACTTTTACAAAGAATATTACTGTCTCTTAATTTCGAAAGTTTCCTAGATTAAGTAATTCCTTTTAATATTGTCTTAGAAATATTCTCTTATTTCCAGAATAAGAGAGTATTCTACTATTTCTTAAATAAGTAAATTATTTATCTCAGTTTTGCTAAAATCCGTTTCTTTACCCAGAAATATTATCACATGCAGATTTGTTACTTTCGTTGGCCTTTTAAGTTACATTAAGGTAGGGAAATATACAGACACGCAAGCTAATTTACAGAATTGGAAACAGATCACTTGAATTTATTTTACTACTTTTAAGATGTTTACTTAGAGAAAAAACCATTTAATGCTTCCAATATTTTAATAATTAAAAAATATTTAATTGAAAATGAGTTTAAATATGTTGAAACAGTTTTACTTAATATATAAAGCAGTTTTTGGGTGGTCACGGCCTTTTAGATTTATATTAGCTTTATGAAAATTTTTCGATTATTAGCATTAATTTCAATATTGTTCATTAATTATATTTGAAAATAGCAAAACCATATTTTGTGATGGTTTTGAAATAATTTCATCTTAACGATTTGTTATTCTATAACTTTATGAAAAAGTAATATTCGAAAGGATATATCATTAATAAAATTATTTATTTAATGTTATTTATTTTTAGTGAAACCCGCATGCATAATTTTATGGGTCGTAAACACCGGGAGTTGAATATAAAATAATCTGGGGAAAATGTAGTCTAATATTTCATTTAATTCCATAAAAGCTTCATAAAACAAATTATTTTTCAGAATAGAAATATTCGGTTACAAAAATAATACTTAATTTATTACAATAAAACGAGGAGAAGATTTTATAAAACATAATTATTTTTCAGTAAGTTTCAACCGAAACAGCTAGAAAAAATTTTTAGTTAATATTTTTTTGAATCATTTATATATTTTGAGTTTGAATTGTTAAACAAACACGTTTTCCTTTCTCCATCTTTAAATGAAATTTTATTGGTAACATGCTTGGAAATGCAAAAAACAATAGAAATCTATTTTGAAAGTAATCATTTCCTGTAATTTAATTATTGCATTAAAAAAAAAAGCTAAATCTTAGGATTTCTTAGATGCTAGATCAGACTGTATTTTGTAAAGTTTTTGTAGTTTATAATCAAATTTGTTTTCAGATCTGTAAACATTTAAAGTTTTAATAATATTCATATAGACATTTAAAAATAGTCAAGTTATTCCATAAAAATAAAATAATGTGTAATACTGTTGTGTACTTGGGGTTCGTGAATTGTCTTTGAATGAAAGGCGAAACTTGCAGAAGCTCAGAAATTTATTTACAGAAAATTCGAGAAGATTATAGGTCTATAAACAAAGTAAGTTTCAATTTCACTAGTAGACACGGCTTAAATAACTGCTGACAACACCAAATTCACAGTAAAACTGTATTTACAGCATTAACACACACAGCAATGAACAACGCTGTAAACAAGAGACTAGTGAGGAGCTCTTTATCATACGGCAGTTGGTGAGAAAACTGACTACTTGGCCGCTTTGGGCTCGTTTTTATATCCTTCAATAAAACTCAGAATTTTATGGTAAATCGTAGAATATTCAAGTTAGAGTTTCAAATTTTGGTATATTGGTAATAAAAATTTTCTCCCAAGGTCGATAAAAAAGTCGCCAAGGAGCGAAAAAGTTGCCAAATATGGCGTCAAAGTCATTACCTGCCTTGGTGAAGTTTTTTAGCGTGTTTTTAACGGGAAATGAACTATTTTAACGCGAAAACAAACTAGAAATGCAGAAGAATAACATTTTAGTGTAGAACCTGACTAAGCCTCTTTAAATGAATTCACATAAAAATAACTACAATTATTTACAAATTCGTAAAAATATTTAACCGTACTTTCTTTTAAGGAAACACTATCAGATTCCCCCCCCCCCCTTAGTTTAGTACAGTATTGAGTACTAACATTAAATTAATTACAAATCTGAAAAATAAAAGTAGATTAATATACTTAAATTAAATATTTAAATAAGATAATGCATGTTGTATAAATTTAAAACCTTGTTAAAACACACATGATTAAATTATTTCTAAAGCGATTATTTTAAATATATTCAACAAATATAACAGTTCATTACCGTATAAGTTAATATAAATTTTGTACTACAAAAATAAAATAGTTTTCGTTTTCATATTAAAATGAATACATCATTTCCAAATGGTGTGTATTTGCTATCAGTAAAATACCTTTGACAGATTTTATTTGATTGATATTTTCAAATCTCAGAGTTTTATTACATTGAAATTTTAAAACCTTTTAAAAACATATTAAATCTTTCACTCAATTTTGATATTAACAAACATTTATCATTATATGTGTCAAAGGCCACTATTGCCATAAAATTAAAGTGCTAAATACAATACATAAAATAACATAACAAAAATAAATGATGTATTTCAAAGAAAAGGAACATGTATCCGTTTTGTTAATGTTTCGGAAATATGTAAACATAACCATATGATAAATGGAGCATTTGAAGTAATATCTGTAATGTATGACATAAATGAAGATAAATACTTTCTGTGGGGCAAGGAAAAGAAATATTGATTTACGAACAGTTATTATTATACCAAGCTTTTGTTTTCGGAATTTTTTTTTTCCAGAAATTTATACAATGGCATACATAAATAAAAAATATTTATTTTTTACTAATTTGAAAATGGATACTGCAATCATTTTTTTTTTTTTCTTAATTTTTAAATCGTACAATTATCTATATTATGGCATGAAATTTAAAATACTATTTGATAATTTTGCATAGATCTTCCTTAAACTGAATTGATACTCTTTTTTAATGATACCGTCTATAAAAATTAGAAAACAAGGCATTTGCCTTTTTTAAAAATATGTATTGTTAGTGGATTTATTCTAAAAGTCACATAATATACCATACTGGTTTTGTTACAGTTTTTATATTCTTATATAATTGAAACAATGAAGTTGTAAACAATACCACCCCATTAGGCGTTATCATTTAGTTGCATATTCTTGTTTTTCACAGACAAATATTTAACCTTTTTTCCGATTTCACAGCAATGTAGTTATTTCAACAATTTACTGTTTCACAAGTAGAAACTCATTCACAGGATTTCATTACATTTTATACCTAGTTGCACTTTAATACATACTGGTGTTTATCAACATTTCGTACATACTGCTGAATAAGTTCCACTGCCGCCTCATTTTGTGATAATTTTTATTATTTCAGTATAAGACCTAAATTTGTGTAATACACGAATATTTAAACTAGAGACAAAATATATACAATATGAATTATCTTTAAATAACGATTTTGAAACTAAAAAACTCATTTATAATATTAATAGCGAGCTTGGATTAAGTTTACATGTTGGGACAATACGTTCCCGGAAAAAATATCCCCATAAACTTTTTTTTTTTAGCTAATTAGACTTTAAAAGAATTATTTAACTTCAAAATTTTCTGCTTTCATAAAATTACTTAGATGACAAAGAAAGTTTGATATACTTCTAATATTGGTAAAATTGATTAACCTCTTAAAAATAGTAATTAAGTAAATGTATTTAATAAATATTTTCCATTTAAATGGGCTTATAAAAAAATTGGAATTAATTATGAGAAACGAGCGTGATATTTTAAATTGTAACTTAACGATAGATATAGCGGAATTTCTTTTGAGATATGTTTTATGTAATTTTCTTAAATTGTCTGAACTATGTTTGTTCATTTCATGTTGCAATCTTAAATGAAACTTTTCTAAGATGTTTAGAATTTTCTATGTCCCTTTAAGTTTTCTGCCTAACATAAAAGTTCCAACTTAAATTAGTAATATTTTTTCCCCTTATTTAAAATAATCTGGAGTGACCTCTCTTGACTTTCTAAGCATTTAGTAATTAAAGTTTGTTTAAATAAATTTAAATAAGATAAGTCGGGAAAGAAAAAGGAAAAATAATAATAGGGTATTTGAAATTTTTTTCCAACTTGTACGTCGTGCAATGGATCTTAATTTATTGAAAATATTTTGTGCGTCCCTGCGAAAGAACTATAATTAATAAGCTCGTAATATCAAATATTTATCTTTTTATTTTATTTTCGTTTTTTGAAAAATTCAACATTACTAAAGTAGACTTTAAATAGTGGGAGCCTATAGAATTCAATGTATAAATGTTTTACTTTGTATACTGGTAAAAAATAAATAAATAAATAAATAAGTCCTATACTCATGTCAAGCTGCACGGTTCTTGCGAAAATAATTTATAATAAGACTACCAATTTATATCGTAATCAAATGTAGAGTTTATTTGCTATCGCACTTCAAACATTTTAAAACCATTGACCATAATGATCAAGAATTTTTCTTTTTGTCTCTTTAAAATATCTATAAGTCTTGCACTTATCAAAATCTATACAAATTGCACAATGTGACGTATAACCTACCAATTAATTTTTAGCTCAATTGGATAAGGCATTTAAACGCTATCATGCTTCAAGTAATTTAAGTCCATTGGACGTAATGATTTTTTTTTTTTTTTTTTTGTGTGTGTGTGTATCCCTGTAAAAGACGTATAAGGTCTGAAATCATAAAAATCTATAGCAATCTTGTGGTGGTGACCTACAGAATACCTACCAATTTTTAGATCAATTGGATAAGGCAGGGATACACAAACTTTTAAACATCGCGACCCGCTTCATAGAAACAGAAAATCTATAGAGACACATTTCATTCCATGCGATTTAAATTTTTCAAAAGTTTCATAGACTTTACTAGAGCGCATGTTTTTGGTGCAAGTACTTCCTTGCAAATGACGCATTCCGTTATTAAAATACCTTCACATTCCTTCCATGAAACCCTAGTGCTAAGTAGACTAAATTGTTTTGCACCCTTTCTTTTAACTTTCTTTTCATTTTTCTCTTTTTCTTTTTTTTTTTTTTTTTTTTTTTCGTTTCGGAAATTCTACAGTAACGTGACCTAAAGAGTAGTCTTACACAAGTTAACAAGCGACACAAGAGATTCTTCTTCATTGTATTCTTTATTTATGCCATCCGCACTCGTAAAGTGAGTGATAAAATTATTAAAATTCTTTTTTTTTTTCATTTGCTAAAACAATACTATAAAAATAGCCCGAAACTTCAGACATAAAAAGAACATCGAAAAACTCACATTTTATACTACCGATTTAGTCCAGACTACAATTAGGGGACTAACCACAAATTAAAGAAGAGCGCAAATACTTTGGATCACCTTGTATCATAAAAAGCTACAAATCGCTTCTAACTTTAACATATTGTTGCACATACTATGTATAATATTTTTATGTTATGTTCTAAGAAAGTGCGCAATTATTTAGGTGCAGAAAAATTGACCAAACGCTAGGTAAACAATATATTTGAAGGACTATAAGTTTTTAATTTTGCGAATTTGAACACGTTTCACTAAAGTATATTTTAAAAAGATTTTTGTATAATTTAAATAAATTATTCACATAAATTGCTGAAAGTTATTCTCAAAACAACAGAGGCAGAAATTTTCTTTAACGGTTAAATTGTAATATCGTCTCCTGGCAAAACTTATACCGTCAAAAATGTATTTTGTTATATTTTAAAGTTATCAGATGAAATAACTCGCAAATACTTTATAGAACCATTAGTGAAACGGGAATCTAATTACTCATTCCCAAATAGAAAAGCGAGTTAGAATTCAGTAAAAGATATTTTTGATCTCGAGAAAACTTCTACACCTTTTAGATTGATGTACGAAACTACTACAAATTATAAATATTTGTATTTTATAAGAACTAATTTTAAAAGCAATTACTTTCTACGCAGATATAGCATTATTAACGTTGTTTTAATTACTTGGGGAAAGTGTTCTTATCTGCAAGTATCAGTTTTAATTAATGGAAACGTTAATAAAATTTTAATTATGACAGCTGAAGTTATAAATGTTCTTCATAGCTTCTTAACAACAAAAAAATCGATTTTACTTTATTACATGGAATTTTTGTTATGAAATTCGTTTCAAAATTATGTAACTATAATTTGTTTTATATTTTTTTTATGGTATATTATTCTCATTAACTCAATGTTTTCATTAGGTGCATTTTTTAAAAGTGACATCGAATATTAATACACATAAATATGAGTAAAAATAATAAAATTAAATTAAATGTCTCATTTATTATTTGATTACTTCAAAAACTGATTGTCTTTTTAATTTGATATATTTTAGAAATATATATATGTACCCTACTAAAAATGATCCGTAGAGATCAACCAAAAAATTTATACGTGGAAATGGTCAACGAACATCAATTGAGCTGATATCCGTAGAGATCAATTGAACTGATATCCGTAGAGATCAATTGAACTGATATCCGTAGAGATCAATTGAACTGATATCCGTAGAGATCAATTGAATTGTTATCCATAGAGATCAATAGAAAAAAAATGTACGTGTAAATGGCCAACGGATATCAATTGAGCTGATATCCGTAGAGATCAATAATTGAATTGTTATCCATGGAGATCAATAGCAAAATATTTGTATTTGGAAAATGGAAATGGCCAACGGATATCATTTGACAACTAATATCCGTGAAGGTCTACTGGTATCAGTAGTACAAATCAATAGAATAAAACAATAGAATCTGCGGATATCAATGAAAATCCATAGCATCTTGCTCAAAAATGGAACATTTTAAACCGTATTTAATTGAATGATAAACCTTACTAAGCTCCATACCTTTTGGCCGAAGCAGCTTTCAAGGCGGATCCGCCTTGTCTTCAGCGACCTTGTTATGCCTGCAGTAGTTGAAACTGACGTTTTCTTTTGTTGACGCTCTTCCAGAAGGTGGTGCCACACTTCACTCTTCACTCAAACCTGCGCGTGACTCGTGCCAGTTACATGCAAACTGGTTATCGATGATTTTGATCGTTTCTCGGAAAAAAAGTGTAATCTGAATTGTTACAATCAGCGATTTTAATAGCTTCATTGAAATTTATATCTATTGGGTGAGTGCAAAAGTTCTATCCATTTTTATTACTCATAAAGAAGAGAAAATGAAGGCAAAATGAACAGTATTTATTATTGTGCATAATCCTCACTGCTATCTATGACCTCTTGCCAACTTTCTGGTAGGAGAGGAATCCCACGGCGGTAAAATTCTGGCAGTTTTCACAGCATCAAGAGCATCAAACACTTTTTGACTGAAGGAATTGTTCAACACACGAAATAAATGGTAGTCAGTTGGTGCCAAGTCAGAAGAATACAGAGGGTGGGGTAAAACCTCCCAACCAAAGCCTAGTAAACCTTTTAGTGGGTGATGACAGCAGTATGTGGCCTGGCGTTATCGTGATGAAGGATTACACTGCGACGATTGATGAGACCTGGCGGCTTTGCTACCAAATTTGAATGAAGCCTGTCTAACTGTAGACAGTAGAGGCAGCGTTGATGGTTTGGTTGAGAGGCAGGACCTCCCAGTGAATTATTTCCTGCAAATCCCAGCACATTCACAATAAACACCTTCTTGGGATGAAGTTCAGCTTTCGAATCAATGCAGGTGGATCAGAAGGGCGACACGCAGTCCTATGACACTTTGGGTTACGGTACATAACCCACTTCTCATCTCCTGTCACAATTCGTGTCAAGAATGGGTCATTTTTGTACCGAGAAAGCAGGAAACACAGGTGGCGATTCGGTCATCCCATTGATTAACTGTCAGGTTATGTGGAACCGAACAATCCAACTTTCTCATAAAACCCAACTTAACCAACCGTCTCTCGACTGGCTTGGTCAATATTGTTGTGTCGAACGTGTGATGGCTGTCCACTCCTAGCCTGGTCTTAGTAGCGCTTGTCTCCTTCCCAAAATTTACGAAACCATCAATGACATGTGCCTTCGTCTATTGCATCATCGTCATAAACTTCACAAACATTGCAACATGCGGCAGCTGCCGTACTATTTTATCGAACTCGTATAACAAACAATATCTTATATGCTCCTTCTCGCTTTCCATGTTGCAACCTCTGATACATTTTTGGAGATAATTAACTTTGTGAGACACGATGCATTTATATGTGTGGCATCCACACATTTGATTGGCCGATGATTTGCGCCATCGCAATGTCATGTGTGACATCAACTCCACTGAAAATTTACATATCAAAAAACAGGTAGAACTTTCACACTCACCCAAAGTAAATTTTAGGGGGACTTTTTGATTTAAAAAATGAAATAAAATATATTAAAAATCTAATAACAAAAACTCAGTAGATAAATTATATAGAAAAAGAATCTATAATCTCAGTTTTATTCCTAACCACAAAAAAGTCCCAAAATTTACTTTTTTTATTACTTTTGATCAAGGGGCATCAATTAAAATTAAGAATACCGCTAAAAAACACAATTTTAAACATTCCCATTAAAACAAACCCCAATATTTACCAGTTAATTAATAGTGATAAAGATCCCATCCCCTCTCTTGAAACTGCAGGAATCTACAAAATACCGTTTAATTCTCCTAACAATAGTACCGAATGCTACACGGGGTCTCCAAAAGGAAAATAGCAACCAGATTAAAAAAACACAATAGCAATATAAAATACGGAAAAACAACTACAGCCCTAACCAAAGTTTATCAAGAAAATATAGATATAAATTTGAATGAAGCTAGTAAAATCGATTATTATAGCAATTCAGATTACGCTTTTTTTCCGAGAAATGATCGAAATCATCGATAACCAGTTTGCATGTAAAGGGCACGAGTCGAGCGCATGCTTGAGTGAAGTGTGGCACCACCTCCTGGAAGAGTGTCATCAAAAGAAAACGTAAGTTTCAACTACTGCAAGCCACAGCGAGGTCGCTGAAGACGAGGCGGATCCGCTTTGAAAGCCGCTACGGCCAAAAAGGTATGGAGCTTAGTAAGGTTTATCATTTAATTAAATATAATTTCTAGAAACACCAGCACAAAGAATAATATCTTCAGTCAGTATCAAATTTTTGTTGCACTTTTCTTCTAATATATATCTGTAAAAACGTTCAATTTATCTTAATATTATGCAAAAACTAAACAAATGTATTAATAAAAGTTATTATTTTTCGTATGGTACATTTAAAAATTATTTTAAGGGGAATAAGCAAATACACCCCCAATTTTTTGATTAAATTGTTTGAAAAATTAACTTTTTAATTGAATATCTGATATTGTAAAATTATTATCAGATGAATCATACAGAGAAAAGGAGCATTTTTCATAAATTAAAAGATACTACTACTTAAAAAGAAAAAAATAATACTTTAAAGAATTGCTAATATAATAATTAGTATTTAACTAGGTAAAAATTAATTTTAGCATTTAAGGCTAAAATTAAAATAGAAAATTAAGTCTTAATCTGGAACCTAAAATTTAGATCCACTGTAACAGTTTAAAAAATATAAATAAAGCGTGGGTGCTATTTCCACACGTAGGTTTAACTCGATTGCGATTTTTGTCCCGATTCCCGATGTAGGCTTACAGCGCCACAGTTGTTTTGTCCGATTCCCCTTATCCCGTGCAGGTTTTAACGTGCTGCCACTGCTTTAATTACCAGCAAATTAAGGAATATTGTAGATTTATCGCTGGGTGCATTAAAACAGAAAGCAAGATATAATTAAGTCTGCTCATACATTTAAGAAATTTATTAAGGAAAATCGAGCAGAAAATAGCGCGTCTCTTGGGACATCTTATGTTTAAAATATTGAGTCCTATTTGTGTATTTCGCATCATTTTACACACTATAGCGAGTCAGCGACACCCCTGCTAATATCGCTATTTTCATATAGAATAATTACAATTATATTTCTAATATAAACAGTCACTATCACTAAAACGGACAAATGCATCTTAAGAACCGTCTCTACAATCTTTCTCTATACCATATTTGACGGCTAATCGATTTGCTTCTTTTAACTGTAGAAAGTTGTTTAACCCTCTAAGCGTTTGAACTGGACTTTTGTAAAGCAAGAAAGCATTGCATTGAAACAGAAAGCAAGATATAATTAAGTCTGCTCATACATTTAAGAAATTTATTAAGGAAAATCGAGCAGAAAATAGCGCGTCTCTTGGGACAGCTTATGTTTGAAATATTGGGTCCTTTTTGCGTATTTCGCATCATTTTACACATTATAGCGAGTCAGCGACACCCCTTCTAATATCGCTATTTTCATATAGAATAATTACAATTACATTTCTACTATAAACAGTCACTATCACTATCACTAAAACGGACAAATGCATCTTAAGAACCCTCTCTACTATCTCTCTCCATACTAAGTTTGGCGGCTAATCGATGTGCTTCTTTTAACTGTAGAAAGTTGTTTAACCCTCTAAGCGTTTGAACTGGACTTACGTAAAGCAAGAAATCTCTCTCCAAAGCGTGCGAGACGTAAAATTGTAACTTAAAATCAAGAAGCTAGAGTACTCAATAAGACAATGGCGGATCCAGCACTTACTTTTTTTTTTTTTGGGGGGGGGGGGGGCTTCAGTCCCCTAGCCGCTCTCCCCCCTTAGATCCGCCACTGCAATAAGATTATTTTTTTAGTACAAATGTCATTCGAAGCTACAGACTCAGAGGGTTAAAGCAAAAGTTTAATTAATGATACTTCTGGGGCCAATTCAGTGATGCCGCTAGTCTTTCAAAATCCTGGGTACCTGGGACCCATGAGTTTAAAAAATCTGTGTCCTTTTTTCAAAAAATGGGTCACCACATAAATAAATTTTTATATTACAGATATAAATTAAAATTTTATCTTATTGTAGATGACAAACAATTTTTTAGGATTTTTTAAGAAGCTCTTTTTGAGATTGTCTTAAATTAATGTTAATTAGAAGGTGGTTGCTGTTAAGAAACAACCGAAAACATTTAGCTCAATGTGCTCTGGAATCAGAAAATATAATCTGGTGTGTCACTCACACGACTTTCTCTTACTCTGAAAATTTAATACTACAAATACAGGTTGGAGATTAAGAGGTAAGATAACGAGTACTGTTATGTAAACCTATGTTATACAATTCAAATTAGGCTTCGGAAGAGTTTTATATGATAATTAGTTCTGTGTCCCCCCCCCCCTCCCGTTTCGTTAATGCACCTACATTTATATAGCATTTAATTCTGTTATTAAAATTAAAAATTTACATAAAATTATACAGGCAATTTTCACACCCAACATTCATTAAAACTTATCAATCTTGATCAAACTTTTCCAGCAACAAACTTATATTAACTTCAAAATGCAACATTTGTATACACAGGGATGAGATTAGCAAAAATACAAAAAAACTAAAACTGTACACAAAGGTAAGACGTTAAATAGAAATACTAGAATTTTGATCACAAAATCTATTATATTAGAGTAATAAATATTCATTTTAATCTTCAATCATAAAAAAAGCTGAATAGCTATATGTACAAAAAAGCTGAAAAATCTCATCCCTGTGAACAAAAAAAGAAATTTATAAGTCAGGGAGGACCCCCCCCCCCCGCCTTTATCTCTTAATTATAAAAAAAGAACTAAAAAGAGTGAAACAAACAAAAAATAAGGGAAAAACAGATTTATACAACTAAATTCAAAAACTGAAAAATAAAAAAAAAATCTAATTTTTCAGGGGGAACCTGGCTTGAACCCGCCAATTAAAATTTTTATGAAAGGTAAAACTTTGGTCCTCTTATCAGATATGAAGCTGATGGATCAGAGAGCATGTTATATGCATTTTATGGATCAATAAATGCAAAAAACTTTTGCCCATCATCATATCCAATAAGGAGAAACGAAATAAATCAAAAACAACAATAAGACAGTTCAGAATGGAAAGCATCATAAAATAAAAATAGGAAAGAAAAAAATAAAAAAATTACAAAATAAAGTGAAGACAAGATACGAGTTTTAGCAACTATAATCTTGGTTTATGACCCAATTCTAGAAAATCAAGCAACAATTTCTCGCAATACAAAAGATTCAGAATATTCAGAATATTCAAAATATTGTTTCTCCATCTAGAAATGTATAGTCTAGAAATTCTCGATGATTTCGTCTATTCAACTTATTGACGTACCTTTATACACATAGCTCAGAAATCTATATTTACCGCAAGTGAACGGTGTTGTCTATTATTATTACCAAATGATGGCATTTCCCGGTACCGGTAGTGAACAGTAATATATATATATACATACTAGCTGTTACCCGCGACTTCGTTCACGTAGAAATTTTGATGTGTATGTGTGGGAACTGACGGTTTGATCATAATATGTAATGTAATGAAACCTTATCATTGTGGTGCTGTGCAAAATAGAGTCTGATAAAGTATACTCAAAAAAATTTGTAACTCATTGAAAGATCTACGGGAAAAATATACAATTTATTTTTATTTTAATACCGATCTGTATACAACATTAAATGACTTATTATTTTCCGTCAACACATGCAAGTTCTGGGCACTTGAAACACGTGAACAACCAACATATAATTGACCGTGTGAGAAGCATGGAGTTCCTAAATGAATGCCTGCCACTTTTAAGGTTTGCCCCTGGGATTTGTTGATCGTCATTGTAAAAGCCAATTTCAATGGAAATTGCAATCTCTTGAAATGAAATGGCAAGTTGTTGGGAATAATAGGTATGCGGGGAATCAAAACGCTGTCTCCTTTAGCAGTTCCTGTAATAATGGTACATTTTATAATATTAATACCCAGCTCTGTGATACAACTCGTCTCTTGACTTCTAGCTACTTTCATAGCCCGAGCTTTATTATTTCTGTTGGAAAGATTAGATTTGAGTTTCCCGGGCATTTCGAAAAACTATCAAATAATAATAATAATAATAAAACCCTTAAAAGGGAACTAAAAACAAAGTACTACTATGAAATAATAACAAATCAAAAGAATTAAAACTACTAACAAATAAAAAGTAAATTATAATTCAAAAAAGTAAGAAAACGCACGTTAAATGACAAAGTGAAATAAAAAGTTAAAAATGAGAATAGTAATTAACCAAAAATATTGAACGTGTGATGCTTTCTACTTATCTATATAATATTTCTTTAACGTGGTCCAATAGGGCAGTTCCTTGTTTGTAAACAAACATCTCAACTTTTATGAGTGGTTGGCAAAAAGGCTTGGGAAAAGCATAACGATGGAGGATCACCAATATAGTAAATTGCGCGGGAAAGTCGAGCGCGCTTTTTTGCCAACCACCAGACGTCACGAGGAAATGCTCTATTACGATATACATGGGGACAAAAAATAATATTTATAAATGGACAATATTTACACACGTGGAATAAGCTCAATAATTTAATAAGAAAAACTGACGACATTTGTCTGGTAAGAGTATTTTATATACTTCATGCTTAGTTAATAGTAGTTGGTATATAGAAAAATAAATAAATTAATTAATGTGTAAACTTGATCATGGTACAGCCTTAATGCCCTTGGCGATTTTTGTTGCCGTTTTAGACCAAAATAGAATTTATGCGATTATTGTTCCTATACGCAAGAGAAGTGTGACGTCACTGACCGTCCGTGGATGCAAGAAATTTGATTTCCTATGTTAATCGCCCATTGGATATTTTGTAAAAAAATTATTAAAAATCGAGGAAAATTATTTCCCGATTTTAATCCCCATATTTGGGTATATATATATATATATGCAATTAGTTATCATGTGCATGTGTTAGATTGAGTTATTTTGCTGTCAAATTGACAACATTTTAATTTTAAATTTCAAAACTCTGTCGTTCTTGGCGCTTATTGTATTTGGTGATCAAACACGTAATACGAAAATATACACGCCAGATGCATATTTTCGTAATATGCATAGTACGAAATATTGTTTCATATTATTCATTACTATCTTAATATAAGTTGTTAAAATAACTATGATTTTTGAAAGGAATTAAAATATGTTTGCCAGATAATTTGGCGATTTTTTTTTTTTTTCTGCAAAGGATGACCGATATCAAATCTATTCCGCTGCAACATATTAGTATCTTTATCAGACACTTTATTTAGACATTTGAAAACAAATTTGATATCAAATTATGATAGAATATTTATCACTTTCCTTTTAATTAGTATATTAGTTGGATATTTATTGTGCAAATATCATCCTTTGAAATGAAATGTTTGTGTTTTCAATCGAATATGGAAGTTTGCCATTTTTTTTCTAGAGTTTTGAAATTAAAAATTCAAATTTTGTCAATTTTACAACAAAAATAACTTAATCTAACGCATAGCCATGATAACTAATACATATCTATACCTAAATATGGGGATTAAAATCGAGAAATAATTTTCCTCGATTTTTAATAATTTAAAAAAAAAAATCCAATGGACGTTTAACATAGGAAATATTTTTCTTGCATCCACGAACGGCCAGTGACGTCATCACTTCGCTTGCGTATTTCTTTCTATCTTTTCCTTGGCGAAAAATGTCCGATCTACTTCAGCATCAAAATTAAAAAAATTGTCCAGAATTATCAATAACAAAATACCTTTAATATAATGATGAATTAGCTTTTACGCCAAGCGTGTTCATCCGCCGTACGCAAAAAAAAAAAAAAAAATAAATAAAAAATAAATAAATCTGAAGTTGAGGTATATAAAAAAATGCTATGAAATAAAATTCAGAAGAAATATCTTAGATTTGTAATATTACTATTTTATTTTAAAATTATAAAGTGTCATTTTCTCATCGACCAATTTAACATTTAGTAATTTTTTATTTTTCGCGTGAAAGCATATTTCATTTTATGTTGAAAAATAAATAAATAAAAATACCTCGTAAACTTTTTTGGCATCAATTAAAAATTTAAATGGCTTTTATTAAGTCAATTACCGGTTTATTATTTTCAAAATTACCGGTTTTTTTTTTTTTTTTTTTTTTTTAAATCTAATCAAATTTTCGGTATAAATAGTAGCCTATGTTCTATTCTAGACTATTCTACATCTCTGTACCAAATTTCATCCAGAACCGTTTAGCCGTTGTGGCGTGATTGAGTAACAAACATCCATCCATCCAAACTTTCGCATTTATATATTAGTATAGATATATATATATATATATATATATATATATATATATATATATATATATATGCTATTACAAAATTAAAAATGAACACTAGTGGATAAATTTATTATACTTATTTAAGTCACATAAAAGTGAAAAAGAAAAGCAAACAGCTCAAAATAAGCAACTGCGAAGCAAAGAATATTTGACTTATTTTATGCAAACTCCAAAAAATAACAATGAAATTACAAAAGCAATGCATGACATAGAAAGTTGATTTTTAGAGTTCAAAATTTAAAGTATAGCTTCCATCTATGTTCTAGTATAGCTTCCATCTCTAGTACGAATACCTTAGTAGCAATTTCGAATTATATATATATATATATATATATATATATATATGCGTGTGTGTGTGTGTATGTATTGAAAATTATTAAATTTCTATCAAACATTAATTTTATTAAATTTCCTCTGCTTATAATTTCAAATTATATTGCGAAAATTATTTTTTAAGAAAGTAATTTTTATTCCTTTTGTGGAGTCATTTTTAATGCTTTTAAGCCACAAATAAATAAATAAATAATGAAATAATGATATAAAATAAATAAAGCATACTTTCATTTGAATTACATCCTGAAAATTAAGTTCATAAAAATATTTCACCAGCATCAACAAAAGAAGTCTTTTTTCTATGTAGAAAGAAATAAATTGCTTTGCATTTCTTTAGCGTTAAAGTACTTCTGGAAAGTTACTTAAAATACCCATAAATAAGTCTTCAGTGCTTAAAGAAACTATTAAAATATCAACTCGACTACGGCCATGGTAATCGATATTATCAATTATAGTTTTTACCATTTAAGGTAAATGTACATTGAAAAGTTGAAAAACTTCACTCACTTTTGTAGAGCGTTTACTTATTTATTTGTTATTATTATTGTTATTATATCCACAAATCTTCATTCTGAAACGAAACTTTTCATAAAGTTAATGTTTTATCACACCACACAATAGAAGAAATACCTCTGAAACAAAACTTTTAATAAAGTTATTTTTTTATTACATCACATGATAAAACAAATACTGCTAATGTGGTCTTCTATCATTTTAATTTCACAATAACGCATCAGGATAAATGAGAATTTAACAACTTTACTCGACAAATTAGAGCAATAAACTGGACAAATATTAAAAAAAATCATTTATATCAAAATTTAATTTAAAGATTAAATTAAACTCTTAAATAAATATTTACAAAATTGTTATCATTAATCATATATATATATATATATTACTATAATCGTTTAAGCAACCCTTAATTGCTTTTAAGTAAACAAATCACTGTTAATTTGTTTTTCAGTATCGATTAAGTTCCATTAAATCTTTTTCGTATTCTAAACACAAAACTTTAAATATGATTGGTTGTATGAAAAGTGTTTCTGTGATTCATTGTTTAATTGTGTTGAGTACATTATCTTCTACTATTTATCCTTTGATATTTAAACAGTCAGTAGTTATTTGTTGTAGAACTTTCCTATATTTTTCAAATACAGGTCTCAGGAGTGATTTTGTATTCTTTACATCAGCAGTCATATGTTCATTTGGATTGTATTCAAATCAAATATATATTTTTCCTTTGGATATTTTAAATATTGTTATTTAATTTCAATCTGTTTCATTTTAGTTGTATATGTAGTGTATGGAAAGCTACGTTTACCGGTGAAGTGGTTAATACAGGAAATGTTATCTTCGTAAATTTTAATTGGTAGTGGTTAGAGTATAATAAATCTTTTACTATTCAACAATTCATTTCATTATCCAAACATTTTCTTTTGCAGCTGTAGGTAAATAAATATATTTTACTTTTGCGGACTATACGTGAGAAGGATGTCCATCGAGAATAAAAATATTTCTTATATTGATTTTCGACTGGACGCGTCTACCGCCCAATCTGAATCCGCAAATACTGTAATTGAGTTCATTTTTTGGTAATAATAACAAATTTAAAATGTTCGTTATATTTAAATGTCTTACTACTATTTTAACAACTTTCCAATCCATTCCTTTTTTGACATTATTTCTTCGACTCAATATGTTGACAGCTGCTAATATCCCACAATTTGTAGCCAGATTATTTAAATTAAAGTTCATCCCTGGGTATATACGTTATATTTTGAGAACTAGCGTTCTTCAAACTCAAAATTAGAGATTTTTTAGAAAAATAATGTTTAAATAATTTCAAGTTCAATGATTTTTATAAAGCTAGCTTTACTCTTGTTACGAAAGAAATACTAAGAAATAATCCATGTATTTTAACGCAGATGAAGATTTTAAATAATAATTGTGATTATAAAGATGAATCTTAAATAATTACTGTGAATATATAAAAGAATTTTAAATAACAATCTTGTAACTGGACTTATAGACATATTAACCAACCTTAACCATCTGACCACCGCTGATGGATATATCCAGTCACTGGGCTGTTCTATACTCCTCAATACATTTATATTTCAAAATTATATAATTATGAAGTTTTAGCTATGAAGTTTTTCAAGTTTTAAGGGCTTTTATAATAATCATAAGAATTATCATAATATACCTAGTTACTTTTTTAATCTCAGATTGAATTAAGCCTTATTTTAATACATTCAAAAACTATACAGTGAAAATAACATTACAATTTTGCCCTTTTCAAAGGTGGTCAGACGGTTAAATTTCAATCATGGTAAATTTATGTCGTCCAGAATATATTTATTTTTAATTAATACAGATTGTTTATTGTAATGTCTATCCCCAGCAAAACTTATACTGGTGGGCTCGTTATGGCCTACTGCTGGCATCCTGCACTTGCCATCAGTTGCCGGTTGCCCCATATAACTCCAGCAGCGGGCCGTTTGTGGCTTATAGCTGTGATGGAAGCCTAAAGAAAAATGGTCGGTGGCCCAGAAGTGACATAAACACAGTTAACCTTATGCAGGCTATCACCACACGGCCAACATCATGTTTTTCATGTTGTGGCCACAAATTATTAGGCCCTAACCAATTTGTACGCATAGAGGGCGCTGTGATTCTTTTTCTGTTGATTTGAAATTCCCTCGCTGTCCGCCATTTCATACGAAGTTCTTGTTCGTTGTTGTTGTCTGCGGGTGCGAGATTGAAAATCTCGTAAAAAGAATATATGAGTAAGTAATTCAATTATTAATTTGTTTTTGTATTATTTTTTAAATACTATTTTTTTTTAATGTTTGACTCTAAAGCTATTGTTGTAACAAAAGGATTTCTAGAAATATATAACAAATATCCAGTTGACCCGTTTTAGTAAATTATGATAGCCGCTAACTTTCTAGTATTTTATTATTGTTATTATTATTTATTATTATTATTTATTCATTTTTTAATTTTTGACCAAAAAACTAGTATGATGTGGCACCACAAAACTTTCTTCTGTATTTTTTATTATGCAAATTCGCGTAGTGTAAATAATTTGTTAAAATCATTTTCCTGAATGCATGCAAATGATTTTCATTTTAGAACAGTGTTTCTCAATAATAATAATAATAAAAATAATAAAATCAATTTTATGCCAACTTCTGGAAAAGTGCTTTCTTCTTCTTCTTCTTCTTGGTTTTATTTTTATTTATTTATTTATTTATTTATTTTAATAATTTATAACTTTGCTTTAATTTTCCACAAATTTGATTCAGTCATTTACTTGAAAGTTATTGATGAGTTTCTTTTGAAAAATACCAGCATTGAAAATTTATCCCCTCATGGGGAAGGGCGAGCGATTCTTCAACTTATACAAAAAAATTTTCCTAGTTTGTTGTTAGTTATTTAAATATTTATTTTCTAATTCATATTAAAAATTAAAAAAATAATTATCATTTATTTGAAATCATTTATGTAAAATTTCTTCTTATACTGTGTCATATTGAAAATTACGAAGAAGTAGAAATATAGAGCCATGTGTTGAGTGAATGATCCACAAATGTAATCGGGAACGATTTTAATCAAGTTTGGTTAAATAACAAATTTGGTTAAATTTCGTCCATTGGTTCGTGAGATACAGCGTCCACAATTTTTTTTATACACACTTACAGAGTGAAACTTTCTAAAAATGGTCAAATCATGTTCAGGAATCTCAAAACCCTCCATCACAGAAAATAATTTTCATAAATAATAATTTTCATATGTAATTTCTATAAACTATTATAAGGAAACGAAAAAAAAAAGTGGTAGCCATAACAAACTGTTTTATTTATTTATTTATTATTATTTTTTAAATGCAAGTGAGAAAAATAATTTCACTTTTACGAAACTGAAATACTTCCCCCCTCAATTTCCCGTAACGTATAAGAATATTTTTGAGCATCATTATTAAATGAACCACAAATATTTTATCATTTTTGATCGGAACCATTTCTTATTCCATCTATAAAATTTATGTTGATCTGTATTTTAGCGTTGTATAAAGATTTTAACGTGCGCTGATAAGAAATGTCTCTATGAATTTTTATACTGAAACCATTTGGGTTACCTGTACAACTTTTTATGACAAGCGTCCTATACTAAATCTCGAAAACCTGTATAACATATATGAGTTTTATGGAATTCTAAAAATATTTTTAAAATAGGTAATCGCGGATAAATTTATCAAATATTTACAGCTACAAAGACAAACGCACTCTCGTTTTTCTCCCTAATTCCGTTATCTCTTTACTCAACCGAACGATATATATATTTTTTTTTTCAGCTGAAGAATCTGCTTTCCAAACCTAATGAAAGTTAATTGGCACAGGTCAAATGCTGAATATTCGCTTAAAGTTCAAATAACGTCATCTGTATAAAACTGCAAAATCATCTTTCGGTATCGCACGTGTCGGAAAATTATTCACCCAAGGACTTTGAAGAAGGTTGGGGAGAGAGTAAAGATCCCATTGGACTATCAACAACGCGAAAAAGTTCTTTGTGGCGGCCTGGTTAAGAGTGATAGCTGTGATAATTAATTCTAAATAGCCGATTACATTTCTCAGTGATAATTTCTGTTGTTTCAAATGTGCGACTTTGAAGATAGAGAAACGACTTTGACAGAGAGAAAAAAAGGAAGCTGATTCATCTGCCTGCTGTTTTAAAAAGAAGGGAAAATATTATCAACTGGGTACCATTTGATGTAGGGGAAAATAAAAATATTCAAGATTTTCTGGATACTTGAGAGTTATAATAAAAAAAGCACCACAGAATTGGTGTTTAAAAGTAATAAGAGTAACCACAATAAAATGTAAGAGCTCGCAACAATCGTTTCGGATGGAAAGAAAACATGATCCTTCATCAGGCAAACGAAGTAGGCACGAGTGCGGCAAACACAGCGCAAGCGTTGCTGCCTGCGTTTTGTTTGCAAAATATTATGGTGTTTATTCAAAGCATTGTACATGTTACTGTTAGAACATTATAGACTCCGAAATTCATATTTAATATTAACCTAGAAACTTTTTCATTTAAAGAACTCTAATTATCAGGATGTGATATGTAGATGTATTAAACTCAATTGTTCCGCGTTCTCGCCACACCCTGCGGGTTTCAATGTAGATGTATCTTCTGTATCTTTTTCGCTTCTGTAAAACCGTTTCAGTATATGTAAGTGCCTCTCTTAAAAGGACGAGCCTCGGGCTCGCTCCAAAACACTATACATATTTTAATAAATATTCCAGAAAAATCACATTAACGATTAATTTCTCACTTGAATATATATCACCAGAGAATAATATGAAAATGTTATAGATTTATTTACAGAATGCAATGTGCTGAATTCCAGAAAAAAATGAAAAATTGGAGAGTGCTGAAAAACACGAGCTAAGTAAGATAAAAAAAATTTCCAGTAAGAAGATTTACAGGTAAGCGAAATTATACTTACCTATATCTATTTGGCAAGTGATATATTATTGAAATATCAACTAGAATATCTCAAAGTGAAGGTATCATAAAATATTTAAATTAAAAAATTACATTATATATTTTAAAGGCGATAAATAGTAGGAGTTAAAATCGTACTCACGCCATATACACATATATAAAAGAATATTTTATTTAAAATCAAATAGATTATGAAAGACTGATTTCAAAATAGAATCATAAAAAAGAAATAGTTGATAAACTGTTTTTCTAATAAACTATTCCTGGTGAAATAAATTATGAACACTGATGAACTATTTTAGAAAAAAAAAATAAATAAATAACTGTCTATTTATATACCTATATATTAACGAATTAAAACAAACTGTTATATTTTTAAACAGACTATTTTGGAGAAATAAATTAAATAAACAAAATGAACTTATTTAAGGAAACTAATATTGAGGCGCTAAATGCAAACAATTATGACGTATGGAAATTTAAAGTCGAAAATTTGTTACAAAAAGATGATTTATTCATAGTTATAAGTGATGAGCCTCCAACGCCAATAACTGATACATGGAGGTCTAAGGATCGTAGAGCGCGTGCAATTATCAACTTATTAGTTGATAATGATCAAATAACATATGTAAAAAAACTATCAACCGCTCGCGCATGCTGGGAAGCTCTTAAAAAAATACATGAAAGGTCATCACTCTCTAGTAAACTCTTTCTCCTACGCAAACTGTATTCTATCAAACTAGTTGAGGGACAGAACACATTACGAAAATTTATCAAACGCGAGATAAATTAATTGCGATTGGAGAAAAAATAAGTGATGAGCATCTCTCAGCTCTATTACTATGTTCGTTGCCTCCATCGTACGACGTGCTAATTACCGCTTTGGAATCAAGACAAGAAGCAGACCTTTCCCCGGAATTTATTAGATCTAAGCTGATCGACGAATATCTAAAAAGAGAAGAAAATAAACAACAAAACAATATGTCGGCTTTAAAGATTATGACTAAAACAAAAAATGAAAATGTGAAATTTTGTAAATTTTGCAAACGCAATAATCATAATATTGATGAGTGTTGGATTCTAAAAAAGAAAAATAATGCCAGGTCTAGACAGAACGCTAGATATAATAACAACTGACAGCCCTTTAGATCTGCAATGCGCTCCCATGATAGAGATAACGCAGACAAAACACAGACTTCGGCAACTGATAAAAATAAATCAAATAAGGTATTTACATTATATATGGGTATGAAATCAGATAATTGGTATATTGATTCAGGGTGTTCGACACATGTAAGTAACGATAAAAGTAAATTTTATGAATTCTATCCTAGCTCCTCGTCCGTCACAATCGCGAATGGGCAGGAAATAAAATCGCTTGGACATGGATCGGTAAAATTACATACCATAAATTCAAATAATACACAAAACACCATACTGTTAAAACATGTCTTGTATGAACCGGATATTGAGACAAATCTCATATCTGTGAAAGGGGCAACAGAAAATGGGTGTATAGCAGTATTTAAAGATAGATCATGCAAAATAATGCATGAAGGCGAAACATGTATTGAAGGGTATATCAATAATAATTTATATGAATGTAAAATAAATTCAGATACGACACACACCATAAACATTGTGAAAACATGCGAAAATAAAAACTGCATAGACAAATGGCATGTTAAATTGGGTCATAGAAATGTTACTCATATAAAACAGTTAGTAAACAAAAACATGGCAACAGGGATAAAACTAGATAATTGCAAACATGATAGTGTATGCGAAACTTGCATATTATCTAAGTTAACTGACAATCCTTATCCCAAAAAGGCTCAATTTAGGGCAACAAAAGTTTTAGAGTTGGTTCACAGCGATTTATGCGGGCCGATGAAAAACCCCACGGTCGGTGGAAAGTATTATTTTTTGACGTTCATAGACGACTTTAGTCGATTTACCGTTATATACCTATTAAGAAATAAGGACGAAGTTTTATCAAAATTAAACCAATACATAGCAATGACCTCAAATAAATTCGGGAGAACTTTGCAGGCAATCCGCTCAGATAATGGAGGGGAATACACCGGAAAAGAATTCGATGAATATTTAGGAAAATTAGGAATAGACCATCAATTCAAAGTCCCCTATTCGGCTCCTGAGAATGGCGTTTCTGAGCGTAAAAATCGAACTTTGGTTGAGATGGCACGTTGCTTATTAAAAGATGGAAATTTACCGAATTTTTTCTGGGGTGAGGATATTAATACCGCTGTTTACTTACAGAATAGACTCCCAACTTCCGCGTGTGAATCGACACCCTATGAATTATGGACGGGTCGAAAACCTGACCTGTCAAAATTAAAACCCTTCGGTTGTCGTGCCTATGCTTATGTACAAAAAGTACACAGGGGAAAATTAGATGATACCGCCCAGCAAGGTATATTTGTAGGGTATGATAATAGAAGTAAAGGGTATAGAATCTGTACGAATGGTAAAAACATAATTATAAGTCGTAATGTAAAATTTATAGAACATGAAAATAAAGAAATAATAAATAATGAAACATTAAAAAACAATGATGAAAGACCAGATAACATAAAGTTATCACCAAAACTGCAGATAATAGATTCGGAAGCAGAAAACACAGATGATAGCAGTTTGTCAGATAATTCACAAGACTTACCGCGAAGATCGCAAAGATCTAATTGGGGGGTACTACCTGATAGATTTACGTTCACAGTAAACAATAAAAGAATTGAAGAACCGAAATGTTGGGACGATATAATGAAAATGAAAAATCCCATAGAGAAAGAAAATTGGATTAAAGCCACGTTAGAGGAAATAAACTCACTTAAGGAAAACGACACGTGGGAATTAGTAGAAGCCTCACCAGGAACTAAAGTAATAGGTAGTAAATGGGCATTTAAGGCAAAATTCAATAATCAGGGACTAGTGGAAAAATATAAAGCAAGGTTGGTAGCCAAGGGATTTCCCCCAAAAATATGGCATTGATTATGATGAAACCTTTGCACCTGTTGCATCACACAAAACCATAAGAAGTTTTCTAGCAATGTCCCTGTACAAAAATTTAAGTTTAAGACATGTTGACATTAAGACGGCTTTCTTACATGGGGAATTACAGGAGGATGTATATATGCAGCAACTAGAGGGTTATGCTGCACCAGGCGAAGAGCATAAGGTTTGTAAGTTGAAAAAGGCCATCTATGGGTTAAAGCAGGCCGCGAGGGCTTGGAATCAGAAATTAAATGATACATTATGCAAATTAGGTTTCAATCAAAGCCAGTACGATAAATGTCTTTATAAAAGAAAACAAAATAATTCAACAACATATGTTCTAGTCTATGTTGACGATTTATTGATTGCGGGTGAAAATAAATTTATAAACATGTTAATAGGCAAATTAAAAGAAGAATATCCGTTGACAGACTTAGGCGAAGCTAAGTATTATCTAGGTATAAATTTAGAAAGACCAAATAAAGGCACGATAACGCTCGACCAAACGAACAAAATAATGGAACTAATAACCAAATTTGGGCTTGAAAATGCGAAACCGACAGATACTCCCATGGAGCCAGGCTACATAAAGTTAGTCGATAACGAAAACCTTCTACCGCACAACACCCAATACCGACAAGCTATCGGGGCGCTACTCTACATAGCCACGGTATCGCGACCGGACATTAGCGCTGCAGTGGGGATTCTAAGCCGAAGGAATGAGTGTCCCAGATCAAAGGATTGGGAAGCGGTTAAGTGGGTCATACGCTATCTAAAAACAACAATTAACCTCAAATTAACATTTAGCAATAAAGAAGAACCTATCCTGAGGGCATATGCAGATTCAGATTGGGCAAATGATGCATCCGATAGAAGATCAATCGCAGGAAACCTGTTCATGGTCGGAAGAAATCCCATTCAATGGAGCTCAAAGAAACAGAATTGCATAGCT
This sequence comes from Salticus scenicus, assembly GCA_963930645.1. Taxonomy (NCBI): domain Eukaryota; kingdom Metazoa; phylum Arthropoda; class Arachnida; order Araneae; family Salticidae; genus Salticus; species Salticus scenicus. The sequence continues at coordinate 161,012,660 of OZ005653.1, read as the reverse complement.
ATGTCCTCCGCTGAGGCTGAATATGTATCCGCAGCGAACGCTGCACAAGAAATAATATACATTAAGAATTTATTGCACGAACTAGATTTAAATCAAGAGGAACCAATAACTTTGTATGAGGATAATATGTTCTGCATCAAATTAGCAGAAAGCGACAAGTATCATCATAAAACGAAACACATAGATCTACGATACCATTTGCTTCGTGAAAACATTGAAGAGAAAAAAATTCAAATGGTTTATAAATCTACAGAAACTATGATTGCTGACATCCTCACTAAGGCTTTACCCAGAACTCTCTTTGTTAAACATAGAAACGAACTATTAAATTAGAAAAGGACTTTAAGAGTCTAAGTGGGGATGTTAGAACATTATAGACTCCGAAATTCATATTTAATATTAACCTAGAAACTTTTCATTTAAAGAACTCTAATTATCAGGATGTGATATGTAGATGTATTAAACTCAATTGTTCCGCGTTCTCGCCACACCCTGCGGGTTTCAATGTAGATGTATCTTCTGTATCTTTTTCGCTTCTGTAAAACCGTTTCAGTATATGTATGTAAGTGCCTCTCTTAAAAGGACGAGCCTCGGGCTCGCTCCAAAACACTATATATATTTTAATAAATATTCCAGAAAAATCACATTAACGATTAATTTCTCACTTGAATATATATCACCAGAGAATAATATGAAAATGTTATAGATTTATTTACAGAATGCAATGCGCTGAATTCCAGAAAAAAATGAAAAATTGGAGAGTGCTGAGAAACACGAGCTAAGTAAGATAAAAAAAATTTCCAGTAAGAAGATTTACAGGTAAGCGAAATTATACTTACCTATATCTATTTGGCAAGTGATATATTATTGAAATATCAACTAGAATATCTCAAAGTGAAGGTATCATAAAATATTTAAATTAAAAAATTACATGATATATTTTATAGGCGATAAATAGTAGGAGTTAAAATCGTACTCACGCCATATACACATATATAAAAGAATATTTTATTTAAAATCAAATAGTTACTTGAGAGTATACTCCAATTTCTTAAGAAATCGCACCCTCGGGCGGCGTAAGCTAGTTATTAACTAAAAGGACGTTCGGAATGGAGATGTCCGTTTTTTTATTGCCGTAAATCAGAAATTGACCTAAAATCCGGAAAAGTCCGAAATCCGGAAAGGCCACGGTCCGGACGATTCCGGATTTGAGATTTTGTACTGTAGTAATAAATAGAAAAATTTGTAAATAAACATAATCATTGCCCCCCCCCCCCCCAAAAAAAAAAAAAAAAAAAAAAAAGATCCATCAGTTCTTTTAGGTTGAAATAATAACACATCCCTTATTGAGTTTAACAAAAAGCACGATTGCAGCACGATTGCAGCGTAACAAAGTTAAACATATTGAAATTTGAACAATTAAAAAAAAAAAAAAAACATAATCTCCTTTATTCCAAAAAATGTAATATAGAGAAATATTTGCACTGAAAACAAAAAATTAAACCTTTATCATAAGGAAAATGGATCAACTGACTATTTCCTATATGCTGCACTAGAAATCCTGAATTTACAACCATAGTGTATGATTCAAATACTTGTAAATAGTATTTAAAAATGAATACGTACAAAATCAAATTAAATATTGGATGCATAGAAAAAACTGGCTGCTACTTCATCAGAAAAAAGAGACAGGAAAACAAAAGAAAGAAAAAGAAAAAAAGCACGAATAATATTAAAGGTATCACCAATAAAATAAATATATTAGCTATAACTAAATCACTGCTGGCCTATTAACGGCCCTCTTCACTTACCGTCTCCGGAAGTCCGAGGCAATGTTATTCTATGGGAAATTTTCTTTACAAATAACTTATTAACTAATACATATTTTTAAATTCTGCTTCCACATTCAGAAAATTCCCAACTATTAAATTGACGGACCTTTTTAAAATGTATTTTTTTTAATTTTTAATATTTTATTTTGAATTTGCAAAATGAAAAATTTCACACATTGAAAATTCGTATTTTGCAGATTCAAAATAAAATATAAAAAAATAAAAAAATATTTTTTTTTTAAAAAGGTCCGTCAATTTAACAGTTGGGAATTTTCAGAATATGAAAACAGAATTTAAAAATATGTATTAATTAATAAGTTATTTGTAAGGAAAATTTCCTATAGAATAACATTGGCTTCGGCTTCCGGCGACGATAAGTGAAGCGGGCCCTTAATAGGAAAATATAAAGGACCAATGAAGACTGCCGGCAGTAATATAATTTTTTATGTTTGCCACAACTGGCCCACTGCAGGCTTCCAGCAATAACATAGAAAAATTATGTTTGCCACCAGGTAGCCCAACACTGGCCCACTAACAATTTCCAACCTAATGTTGGTTACCAACAGTGGCCCATTACCTATTTTCATCATACTGCTAGCTGCCAGCAGCGATCCATTCACTGGCCCACTAACTTATTTTTAACTTACTGCAGGCTGCCAACAGTGGATCGATTGAATATGGCCTACTGACGGCCGGCGTAACATATTTCCTGCGGCAACGTTAACTTTTGCCACCGACGGGCCAGCTGCAGCTACTGCTGGCAACCAGCACTTGGCCTCATGCTGGCCGTCATCTGAGGTTTTGCTGGGTCATATATTATTTATTTTAAAATTACTTATATTCTTTATAAAAGCATAAACATTAATATATAGATTGTACTATTGTAATCAACTGATGGATTTAAATGTATATATATAGATATATATATATATATAACAAATTACATTATCGGTATATACATCGACAATTACATTAAAATAGCTATCATTATCCAAGAAATGATATTCAATTGTTATCTCCAATCCAAAAACCTACCTTATCATTCTTATCGGAATAAAAAAACAGAAAAGAATGTGTATAAAAAAGGGATTATTTTTGCTTGTATATATATATATATATATATATATATATATATATACATATGTACTTGACTAATCTTTTGACAAGATGTTAAAAAAGTGATAAAAAAAAATACTATACATTAACGTAATTACATTCCCATTAAATACAAAATCTTTTTACTACTCTCAAAGTATTTTAAGTTTTTTTTTTGTCCCTTCCAAATTCACTTATCTGCAACCATAACAAAGGATACACACTTGTGGCTAAGTATGTGTGGTGTTAGCTGTCTCTCTCTTAATTACGAAATGCCTTCTAATTCAGCTTGCAGCGCTTTTTGCTTTTATTTTGAAGCAACATTTTCAGATACGATTTTTTTTTTTTTTTTTTTTTTTTTTTCAGAAAATAGAGAAGGAAATAACTTTATCATTAAGAGAATTTTATCAAGTTACTATCTTCCTGTTTTTTACCGTTATTTATAAATTAGAAGGCATTTTTTTATTACTATTATTATTCAGAGTCAGGAAGTTTTTTTAAAACTTCCAAAAATATTTATATTAATGCTTTGTGAAATACATTTTTTATAGATAAAAGCTATTTTTAAAAATAAGTTAGCAGAAAGTGTTTTGTTATTTCTGTTCTTCAATGTAATTTTAAGGTGTAGTAATATTTATTTATACATTAGTTAGGAATGTAAAGTACAAGTATATAAAATATTTTTATTTTTTTTTACATTGGTACCATTATCCCTTATACTTAATTATATATTCCGTTATGCTGTTATTTATTTATAATTTAGAAAAAAAAAATCCTGTGTCTTAATATGTAATTGTTACTGTAGAAAGTAAAAGGGGTATATTTTTTAAACTGAAATAAATATGAAATTTTATTCTGAGAGAATTATTTTAAAACATTGTGTAGAAGTAAAGTTCAATGTAAAATAATATAGAACTATTACTAACAAACTTTGAATAAACACCATAAAATGCAATACACTCGCAACAGTTGTTTCGGGTCGAAAAAACACACGACCCTTCATCAGGAGAATAAAGTAAGCACGAGTGCTGCAGTCAAAGCGGCAACGCAAGCGGCAGTCAACGCGTTGCCGCTTTGATTGCAGCACTTGTGCTTACTTTATTCGCCTGATGAAGGGTCGTGTGTTTTTTCGACCCGAAACAACTGTTGCGAGTGTATTGCATTTTATGGTGTTTATTCAAAGTTTGTAAGTAATATTTTTTACAACGCCAGTTTTGTGGTGCTTTTTTATTAAATATAGAACTATGTTGCTGGAAGATAGCTTAGCTTGGTAGAGCACGTAAAATAACAATAGATTTACTATTGTTTTGCCTATAAAAACGATTTTAAATCAAAGCAACGGCAGGGAAGAATAGGACACGATAATGGACAATTTGCACACATATGGGATTTGAACAAAATCTTATTTTTCTGGTAGTTTTAGGCTCATAAATTCCAAAAAGTATATTAAAAATGCAAAAAAAAGTTCTCATTAATTTCAAAAATAACTTTAAAATTAACCAAAAATCATGTGACTTCAAAACGCTGTCTGACGTCACACTTTATGATGCTTCAATGTTTACATTTTGTTAGCCTAGTTAGCAAACAGCAATTCGTTTTAACTTTCGTAATTATCAATCATTTATGTGATTTCTGAGCATTTCTTTTTCATTTTGTATTCATTTAACCCCTTCAGGAGCAATGAATTTAAGTTAATTTAAAACCAAATGCCACCAGAGTCTGAGATCAAGATTAGAAGAAAAGTAATAAATGAATGTTATCGGGTAAGGTAAATAAGTAAAATTTATATAAAATTTCTGGGATGAATTTTTGCAGTTGAGAACTGAAATTAAGTGGTTAAAATACATTCCACCGCCCCTGAAAGGGTTAATACCATTATCATCATTTTTCCTTATCATTATTTTCAATTGTTTTCTTTTCATGGCGGTTGTCCAATGTTTTAGTTTAATAGAATCCTATGGAATGCTAAAGAATAGCTTTTGAGAAGCATTTAGCCGTTGTATTAGTGCAGAGTGGTACAATACAATATTTATACTATGATTTTTTAATATCCGTCATTAATGTAAAATACAAAACCTATTTCACTGATTCAAGAAGCAAAGCAAAGCACAAAATCGAATGTAAACAACGATTACACCCGTTTGTTGTCATAAAGAGTGACGTCATGATAGTTTATACTGCGTTTTCTCGATAGAGTAAACAATGCAATATTAAAAATTGTTATAAATCAGTCATTAGATTTTAAATAAAGAAAATGTTTTTATTTATTTTCTTACCTTTTCATATTCTATTATATAATAATAAAATCAGAAAACGTGCAAATTCTCTATTCTACATCGACTGTAGGATATGACATAGTTAAAGGACGACAATAAATACAATATGTACAGAGTAGATAAATCACATTTTAAATAATAGCATGAACAGCGCTGTCAAAGCGGTGCTATATTTTATAGCTTAGAACATTTCAAATAATAAACACGCAGACGAACTCTGCGACATTTCTGAAAGACAGACTGCTACAGACTGACAAAGTTTATTACTAAATTTCTTTAGGTACGTAATCACGTGGTTTCTGATGACGAAAGCTTCTACGTAAGCTTTTCGTCACTGGCCTTTGCTGGGAAAACAACCTCACAGGGAGATCGGAGCTTGGAGATGTAGTTTTGAGTATTACAGAAGTTTGATTTTAGTTTATTGTATTTTTACTTTTTTTTTTTTTTTTTTTTAATTTTAACATTTTATTATACATATCATTGTTTGATATAGCTTATTCGTGCCCTTACGTGCAATAGAATTATTATTATTATTATTTTTTTTTTTTTTTGACAAGTTTGGAAATTCCAGGAATTTTAACTTTTGTTCTCTTTGTACTTTTGTTTTTATTATGCTTTTACACTTATTTTCAATTTCTACTAGTACTGAAATAGACACTTTAGAGGTTCCGAAACTGCCTTATGCAAGTTTATTAATTTTCATTTATATGTGGTCTTTAACGATATTTTTGCTTTATCTTTAATATTCACCAATGTATTTTAAATCCTACAAAATCCTCACATTCGTGATCTTAGGCAAATAGCTCCTCAAATATTTCCTCCCTTTCGTTATTGAGAAGCTCGTCATACGGGTCCCATTCCGTACCTAGTGAGTACATTTCCTAAATGAAAATAAAGCATAATCATTCACTACTTCTTTCAGTAAAAAATTATCTTTTTTAATGTATACATTTCCTAGGTAAAATTAGAACGTTTATAAGAAAAGTAAAAACTATAATTGTATCAATGCTTTAAACACAGCCTTGATTGAATTTATACATTTTCATTTGTTTTACACTAAATTAAAAAAAAAAAAAAAAAAAAAATAGTTTCATACACCACAACTGTGTACAATGTTTTTTTTTTTTTTTTTTTTTTTTCAATAAAAAGTATTTATAAAATTCCAAAAGGGAAATTGTCTTAAAAAAAAATAAAATAAAATAAAAAGTAACGCGATCTGTTAAGAGGAAAACAAAAAAATCCAGACTGATAAAATATCGTTATTGCTATTTATCAATGGAATTCGCTTGCATATCTCGCCAATTATCCAGTAATTCAAAAGAGGTTATTTCGTTACAAACTTCACTTTTTCATGTTAAAATTTCTAATATTTCACGAATAACTGAAAGGAAATAGAATCTAGATGTATAAATTATTTTACTATTGTTGAAAAATATTTGTATTGGTTCAGAGTTCCTTTCCATATTTGTTATCTGTAATATATTCTTTTCTTCTTATTTTAAACATGCGGCTTGTCATACCAATATAATATTGAATTGTACCATATTTTCTAATGAATCGGATTTCATAAACACGTTATTTTTTATCATGTTCGATTGGATCTAATTTTCTGTAAACAATATACTTTAACTTGTGAGAAGGTTTTGCGATAAGATTGATATCATAACGATTTAGTTTATATTTTAAAAGTTCATAGAAATCAGGGAAATATTTTAACGAAATCATTTTTTGATTGGTGTCCTTAGGTCTAATATTATTCTTGACTTCACCTTTATTGTGAAGAATGCTCTTGATTAAATTATTTAGGCTATTTATGTTATAAGCATTATTTTTTTAAATCTTACGTATTTCATTTAATTCTTCCGTTAACCTACCTGTGGCAAAAACATTAATAGCTCTTCTAACCAAAAATCTGGCAGCAGAGATTATTTATGCAAAAAGTGCGTGAGCATTCTGTGAAATCAAGGTTTTATTTGGAATATATTTTCTGTGAATTTCACGTTTTATGCCATTTGGGATTTGAATCAATTAAATGGTAGAAATTCATTTTGTTCTATTGTAAGGTAAATTTAATTTTATTGTCAAGACTATTAAGTTGTTCTAAAAATAAATCCAGTAAAGACTTACCGTACTGCCATGTAACGGTTACGTGCTACTTCCGAACGTGCGTTTTCTGAACTGTGCGATTTGCGAACAGATCTTACACCTGGCAGCTTATTCCTTCCCTATTTCAAGATAAGGTATATTGTGCCAGAGAGCACAGTCATCATTCCCTAATCGAACAAGGGGATTAGCTACTTTTTTTTAAAAGCTGTCAGTAAAAAAAGAAAGATTAAATGGAACTGTGAAAGTCCACCATTCTCATTTTTATTTTATTTGAGTATGCCCTCTCTTTCTTTCAAGATAAATTGGTAGCAAAAACGAACGAACAGCTTTTAGGCAATCTCTAATTTTTGAAGATCTTTCTAATTTCTGCTAAGAGTTAAACATGATTATGTTGTGTGTGTAGATAAATGTATATGGATGCTTTTAATTTGTATGAAAATACATTGTATGTATGTATATATATATATATATATATATATTGCGTGTGTATGTGAAAAAAATTCACACCGTAATAGTGAAATTAGATATTTCAAATTATAAAATTATTGTTAAAAAAATAAATATACCAGGGTAAAGACCCCTCCTTGTGTTTATTTCTATGACTGATGTACACTGATTCACAAGGGGGGGGGGGGGCAGATGTTTTCTTAATCCCTTTTCAGTTGACTATATACATACAAAAAAAAGAAGAAAGAAAAGAAAGAAAATTGTGACATATTTATTGCTTTTATAAATAATCTCTCGGAAGAAAATAGTGTTATTTGCATATGATGTATATTGTATAACAGGTCCTCATATATAACCTGTTTTATTTATACATGTTTGGGTTCCACGTTATTACTTATTTATTTATACATTATTTTTATTTATTTACATCAAGTTAATTTTTATTTATTTACATCAAGTACTGACTTATCATTACAATAATCATACATTATCAGGGAAGACTCGAATTAATAAATATTTGCATTTAGAAATAAAGCCTTTTACAAGGCAAAATATAATGAAAAGTTTATTATGAGTTGTACCTGAGATATTGATAGATGTGTTTATGTAAAAGATGACAGAAAACACTAAGAGAAGAATAAGGAGCAGAGGTCACAACGGTTTATAAAAAAATAAGCAAGCGAGGAATAAAATTCAATGATAAATCTTTGAAAGATTTAATTAATTAACATGGTAATTAAATGATCATAATGTAAATGAGATTTTAGACTATCTGCAAGTTCAGAAGAATTAAGGATATTAAGAATTGTGTTAGGCAACATGTCATATTATATTATTAAAGACATTCGTTAAAATGAATTTCAATTTGATTCAATAATTTAACTATTATCTTAAACATCTTAATTAATAACCTTACTTTAGAAATATTTATTCATGAATTCATCGGTGAATATTTATTTAAATCAAATTGGAGTGTAAAGGTTGATATTTTTATTTACCAACTGTGTGAAAAATACCAGAGCCGGGAATCGAACCCGGGTACCTCCGCTTAACGCACAGATGCTCTACCACAGAGATACCCTGGCTGACAATTGTCAGCTCAGTGGTAGAGCATCCGTGCGTTAAGCGGAGGTACCCGAGTTCGATTCCCGGTTCTGGTATTTTTCACATAGTTGGTAAATAAAAATATCAACCTTTACACTCCAATTTGATTTAAATAATAACCTTACTTTTTAAACAATACAGTTATTGTGATGTTATTTTAAACTCTTGTTATACATAAATTATATTTCTAACCTTTATATTAAAATTAAAATAGTTATTTAAATCCATAGATATTGCATAATAGTGTTAATAATTTATTATTATTATTATTATTTTATGCTGTTATACTTGTTTCATATTTGTTATCAGGGTTGGCAGGTTTTTGACACATGACAACTTTTGACGGTTTAAACCATGGTTAAAACCGGCATGTCAAAAATCTCCTTGTAAAAAATGTCAAAAACCAATATTTATAATTTAATTGTCATATAAAAACTTAGTTTAACAAAATATAGCTTATAAAGATTTTTTGAAAAGTAAATAGATTGATGTTCTTTGAAAAACACATACTTACAACATTTTGATTAATGTAAAAAAACAAAACTTCAGGCTTTTAAAATTTTATTATGAACTAGTTTTATGTTCATTCAAAATATGCTGTGATACTTTTACATTACTACGGAATTTATTTTTAACAATGCTTAATATAGTATATGTTAAACTTAATTATGTGATACTTAAATAGTTACTAAAAATAGTTGTTTTTAATAAGATAATATATGAAAGTACGTTTTAAAAGGTAAACATATTAATGTTTTTGGAGAAACATTATTATAACATTTTAATTAATATAAAAACAAAACTTTAGGCTTCTGAAAATTCATGATTTATAAATCATTGATAGATCATTCGTATTGATAAATAATTTTATTTGCAATATAACATTGTATAAATTAAATTAAAACATACAACCTTTATTCTTCATGTTGGTTGCCGTACTAGTTTCGCATGGGGCGCCCCATGCGAAACTAGTCCGGCAATCAGCATGAAGAATAAAGGTTGTATGTTTTAATTTAATTTATGGTTATACTTCAAGGTTTAGTTTATTGCAAAGCATAACATTGTATATTTCTTTTTTTTTTTTCTTTTTTTTTTTTTAGTATTGTGCTTTTAGCATTATATATTTAACCAGAAAATAAAAATGCACAGCCTAATATTTTGCATTTTAATATTTTATAGAAAAAAAAAATATATATATATTTTTTTTTTTTAATGACTGCTGTTATTGCAAGTTTTTAAGAAAAAGCAATAACTCTAAATGTTAAACAAGCTTGAATTGTTATTACTTACAAACTTTGAATAAACACCATAAAATGCAATAAACTCGCATCAATTGCTTTTATTGCATTTTATGGTGTTTATTCAAAGTTTGTAAGTAATAATTTTACAACGCCAGTTTTGTGATGCTTCTTTATTAAGCTTGAATTGTGCTGAAATTCTTATAATTACCGTGAGACAAGAGAAATAAGAACGCTTTCTGGACATGTATAAATTGTAATTATTTACACATACAGATTTAAAAAAAAAGTATTTTTCTAAGCTGTAGGACCCACCAGTGGCCAAGCAGTTCTACGCTCAAAGCTGGTAGACGTGAGATGCCGGGTTCGATCCCAGTGTGTGCTCGTCGGCCTAGCCATTAAGAGTTTTTCGTGGTTTTCTCAGAAATTTTATTTATTTGTTTATTAACTTTAATCATTCATAGAATATATATATATATATATATATATATATTAAATGTACTTAAAAATGGATTTTTTCAATTAGAAGAAAAAAAACAATTATGTATTAAAATTTTTAATTTTCAATAAAAAAAAATAGTTTGTAATTATATATACATATATGTATATATTCATCTATTTATTTAATTTTTTTTCTATAATCTTTCATTAATAAAACCATTTTTATATTTAAAGTATTTTGATATGTATTAAAAGCAACGACATAGATTCGTCTGTACATAAAATGAGCAGAAGTCATATTTAAATCTTTTCAGAAATTTAAAACATCTTCCAAAAATTGGAGACTGGGTAAAAGCTGTTACTTTTCTTCTGGTATTAGTTTATCTTGAATAAGGGAGAAGACGTATGAAAAAAAAAAAAAAAAAAATCAGTATGACTGTGGTTATGTATAAATGCAATAAATGTGTCTTTTTTTTTTTTTTTTTTTTGGTATGTTCTATTTATTTATCTGTAACAGGGGGAAGTAAACATCTGACACCGTCCCTCAGTGCATGCCAATCATAGAAATGAGCACTGGAAGGGGGGGGGGGGTCATTACACTGATATATTTATTAGCAATAACTTTATAAATGAAACATCTAATTTTGGAAATACGACATAAAAATTATTTTTCATACACACAATATATATATATATATGCATCCGAGCACCACTTGGATACTTAAATAAACTCCAAACAACAGTAGTAAGTAAACAGCAGTAGTAAGTCCAAACAACTGTATTACGCAAATGCACCTAATTTAATTGTTAAAAATTATATATATATACATATATATATATATATATATATATATATTTTTTTTTTTTTTTTAATTACTTATTAATAAAAGTGTATTTGTATAAAAAAGGCGCCAAAGGCAGCACTAAAAATTATACAAAAATATATAATTTAGAAAATATGATGAAACTTGAAGACAAGTGGGCGTGTATAACAAGAAAAAACGTTAAAAAAAAAAAAATAACGAGTTATAGTAACGATGAACAATTGTAAAAAACAACACTACATGCGAAAAACACCCTTCCGCTTCCTCTTCAGTGGGTGGGAGCAGCAGAACAGACAATAAATTAAATTAAAAGAGGCCTAACAGGTTTCGGAAACATGGCGAAACTAGCATACTCCCAACAAAATCAAGAATAAATTACTGGCAAATTAGATATAACAAAATTGGTGCTTCATAAAAGTAACATAACTAAATTAATATAATAATCCAAAAACTACAAAGTCTATATTTGTGACAAAAATAATTTAACAAAAGGACATGCTAGATCGTCATGTTCCCACCCAGACCTGAAAGGCAAAAAGATATTGTAATGAACTGAACTTACTGCAATGTAGAAATAGGTCTTTAGAGCAAAAGCAGATGATTCACATGTAGTGGCTCAATACTGGCGCTGTCTTGTCCGATGTTCCAAAATCATAGTCCAAACTCTCCGAGTCGCTCAGCACCAAGTAGCTGCAGTCCGACATAAGGCGTTCCACAAGTTGGACTTTGGCCATGAGTCTTCATCAGCAAGCACTACTAGACACCAAGAACCATAAGTGAAGAAACCTTACCGCAGCTATCACCCCAATCGCAAACATTTATTAAAATTATTGGTGTAAAACTTTATGAAATTTAAAGGATAGTTATTATTGTAATAAAGATTAGCAATGAATTTAAAGACTTGTTTATTGTAATTTGAATATTTATTGCATATCTTATAGAATCTATTTAGTTGACCAATCAAAATATTAATATAGATTTTTTTATGCAAATTACTATACCAGTGAGGCATGCTGTAACTATTAAATGAAAAATCTTTCTTTTTGTCATATAGATCCAGATTTAATGTATTATGTTGAACATCCAGAAAAATATCTAAGAAATTAACACAGTCATCTTCATTATTAGTTTTATTTAAATTTAAACAGGAAGGATATATGTCTTTAAAAATATCTGTAAAATTAAAATTTAAGACTAGAATATCATCTATATATCGATAAATTTTCAATTTTTTGTTGTAATTGATAACATAAGTATATTCATAAAAGAATAAAAATAAATTAGCGGCTGTACTGGAGTAATTGGTGCCCATTCCGATACCATGTACCTGTTTATAAATTTTATTATGAAATGTTAAGAAATTATTGTTAAAACAAAAATGGCAAAGACTTAAAAATAAATCTCTATCAATTCTTAATTCATTTACAATATCAAAAAAGTCGAATAATTTAATTAAAGTGCTATATAATAAATCAATAGGGATATTGCAAAACAAATTTTCGAAATCAAACGTTTGTACAGAAGTAGGCGTGTCCATATTATTTAACTTTTCAATAATTTCATAACTATTGTCAATACACCAAAAATAACTAGAATTTTTATATTTATTTTTTAGAAAGTCATAAATAAGCTTTAAATAAAATTGAAGTTTAATATTGAAACATTTATTAACGCTGCCAACAGTACAACAAAAAATCTAAATTCCATTCTCTAAATTCCATAAAAATCTAAATTCCATAAAAATCCAATAAAATTCCGTTATATTTGTTGTACTGTTGGCAGCGTTAATAAATGTTTCAATATTAAACTTCAATTTTATTTAAAGCTTATTTATGACTTTCTAAAAAATAAATATAAAAATTCTAGTTATTTTTGGTGTATTGACAATAGTTATGAAATTATTGAAAAGTTAAATAATATGGACACGCCTACTTCTGTACAAACGTTTGATTTCGAAAATTTGTTTTGCAATATCCCTATTGATTTATTATATAGCACTTTAATTAAATTATTCGACTTTTTTGATATTGTAAATGAATTAAGAATTGATAGAGATTTATTTTTAAGTCTTTGCCATTTTTGTTTTAACAATAATTTCTTAACATTTCATAATAAAATTTATAAACAGGTACATGGTATCGGAATGGGCACCAATTACTCCAGTACAGCCGCTAATTTATTTTTATTCTTTTATGAATATACTTATGTTATCAATTACAACAAAAAATTGAAAATTTATCGATATATAGATGATATTCTAGTCTTAAATTTTAATTTTACAGATATTTTTAAAGACATATATCCTTCCTGTTTAAATTTAAATAAAACTAATAATGAAGATGACTGTGTTAATTTCTTAGATATTTTTCTGGATGTTCAACATAATACATTAAATCTGGATCTATATGACAAAAAGAAAGATTTTTCATTTAATAGTTACAGCATGCCTCACTGGTATAGTAATTTGCATAAAAAAATCTATATTAATATTTTGATTGGTCAACTAAATAGATTCTATAAGATATGCAATAAATATTCAAATTACAATAAACAAGTCTTTAAATTCATTGCTAATCTTTATTACAATAATAACTATCCTTTAAATTTCATAAAGTTTTACACCAATAATTTTAATAAATGTTTGCGATTGGGGTGATAGCTGCGGTAAGGTTTCTTCACTTATGGTTCTTGGTGTCTAGTAGTGCTTGCTGATGAAGACTCATGGCCAAAGTCCAACTTGTGGAACGCCTTATGTCGGACTGCAGCTACTTGGTGCTGAGCGACTCGGAGAGTTTGGACTATGATTTTGGAACATCGGACAAGACAGCGCCAGTATTGAGCCACTACATGTGAATCATCTGCTTTTGCTCTAAAGACCTATTTCTACATTGCAGTAAGTTCAGTTCATTACAATATCTTTTTGCCTTTCAGGTCTGGGTGGGAACATGACGATCTAGCATGTCCTTTTGTTAAATTATTTTTGTCACAAATATAGACTTTGTAGTTTTTGGATTATTATATTAATTTAGTTATGTTACTTTTATGAAGCACCAATTTTGTTATATCTAATTTGCCAGTAATTTATTCTTGATTTTGTTGGGAGTATGCTAGTTTCGCCATGTTTCCGAAACCTGTTAGGCCTCTTTTAATTTAATTTATTGTCTGTTCTGCTGCTCCCACCCACTGAAGAGGAAGCGGAAGGGTGTTTTTCGCATGTAGTGTTGTTTTTTACAATTGTTCATCGTTACTATAACTCGTTATTTTTTTTTTTTTTTTTTTTTTTTAACGTTTTTTCTTGTTATACACGCCCACTTGTCTTCAAGTTTCATCATATTTTCTAAATTATATATATATATATATATATATATATATATATATACATATACAACTATATATATATAGAGAGAGAGCGAGAGAGAGAGAATATTTTATTAAATATTTATTAGAATATTTTATTAAATACCTTTTTAACTAATTTTTCTAATTATAATAATCCTTGTATCCTTAATTATAATAATCCTACCTACTTATATATATATATATTTATATATATAAACTTTTAATATTAAAATTATTTTAAAACAGATTCTTTTTTCCCCCATTAAATACCGAAACATTACCATTAAGTAATTTCAATCAATTCATTAGAAATATACATATTTTTTATTAATAAAATTGTTTTTCTAAACGTTTTAGTTAATTTTTTAAAACTATATTTATTTATTTAATTTCATTTTTAATCATTCATATATATATATATATATATATATATTTAATTAAAAGTATTTAAAAATTAGTTTGTCAATTAAAAGCTCAAATAGTTCTATTAAACAAATTAAGTATTAAATATTTTCACTTTTCATAAATATAGTAGTTTTTAATAATATTTTCTTTAAATACTTTTTTTCTATAATCTTTCAAAGAATATATATATATATATATATATATATATATATATATATATACACATACAAAGTATTTTCTATACAGATTAAAAGCATCCATACACATTTATCACAGCATATAACGAGCAGTAATCATGTTTAAATCACAGGCGAAATTTAAAAGATCTTATCAGCTTATCTATAACCAGAAAGGGGACATACCCAAATATGGCTGACTTTCAAAATCCGAATTAATCATTTTTCTTCCAGACAACTTCTAACAAAAACAGTTAATCCCCTTCATTGATTAGAGGAGGGAAATTGGCCTCTCTGGGACGGAAAAGGAGCGGAGGGGAAGCTAACAGGTGTTCTATTCGGAAAACGCACGATATTCCTCTTGTTCGGAAATTGCACGTTCGCAAGTAGCACGAAACCAACAAAAATATCGTCAACATACCGGTATAATCCCACTTTATCATAATCTAATTTTCTAAAG
Source organism: Salticus scenicus (assembly GCA_963930645.1). Classification (NCBI taxonomy): domain Eukaryota; kingdom Metazoa; phylum Arthropoda; class Arachnida; order Araneae; family Salticidae; genus Salticus; species Salticus scenicus. The sequence continues at coordinate 160,996,917 of OZ005653.1, read as the reverse complement.
GTCTTAAAATATACTCGGCGGGTAATCTTGAGATGAGTGAGCCCATTGAGGCTCAAACATTTTATAAGTAGATTGTACTATCCCACTTGAAATAATTATTACTAATAATAAGGTTAAGGGCACTTTTAAACGTGTCTTTCATAAAGAGAGAGAGAGAGAGAGAGAGAGAGAGAGAGAGAGAGAGATGAATTCAAGAAGAATAATAGACCTAAGGACACCAACCAGAAATTGGTGTCGTTAAAATATTACCCTGGTTTATGGAACGTTAAAATATAAACTAAATCGTTGTTAAAAGATATTGTTTACAGAAAATTAGATCCAGTCGAACATGATCAAAAATATGCTGTTTATAAAATCTGATTCACTAGAAAATACTATTATATTGGTATAACTAGCCGCATGTTTAAAATAAGGACAAAAGAACATATTACAGAGAACAAATATGGAAAGGAAACGACAGTTTTATGCAGCTTCAACAACTCTAAACCAATACAAATATTTTTCAAAAACTGTAAAATAATTTATACATCTAGATTATACATATTTCCCCTTTCTTATTCACGAATTAATAGAAATTTTAACACGAAAAAATGAAATTTGTAACGAAACAACCTCTTTTGAATTCCGAATATTTGGCGAGATATGCTGGTGAATTCCATTGATAAATAGCGATAATTTTTCAGTTTGGGTTTTCTGTTATCATCGTAGTAAATAATAGATGACATTTTTTTTTTCTTAAGAAAATTTCACTTTTGGAGTTTTAAAAATACTTATTGGCGAAAGAACATTGTAATTTTACCCTAAAGACGACATAGTTTGTGGGTGTATGAAACTAGTTGTTTTTTTATTTTATTTTGTGTAAAATGCAGTAAAATTATATATATATATATATATATATACTAGCTGACCCGACAAACGTTGTTTTGTCATATAAATTATTTCTAGAGAATATTTTGCTAGAAAAAAATAACTAACTTATTGTAAGTGTGTAAGGATGTGGTATATAAGTGGGAGATGTATGGAGCGCTGTGAACGGTGAAAGAATATAAAAATAACAAAACACCAATCATTTATTTTTTTAATTTATTAAAATTGATTCTTTAAAATTATATACATATAGCTACTTATAACAATATTACTAAAAAACAATATCAATCCCTTAATGCAACAGAGTGTACAATATTTTTTGTTATCCCATCTTTCGCCAATACAAACAAACTGGAATGTTTGCCCACTCGAGAGCCTCGTATAATTGTCCGTGTGAAAAACATGATGTGCTCAAATCTAAGCCACAGACAGACATCGATTGGTCCTGAGACTTATTGGTAGTCATTGAAAATGCCAATCAAATTGGGAATTGAGGGCGTTTAAATTGAATTGGCATATCTGTGGGTATAATAGGGATTCGCAGTAGTAATATATTTTCACCTCGGAATTTGTCATTTAAAATGATGGCTTCGATAACATTTTTCATTAATTTTTTTATGACTAATCGCGTGCCGTTGCACAACCGTGGTGGGTTCAAATTACGAAGCGAAATAACCGGAGATCCAACCTTCAGTTGTAAAATATGCGGTGGCATGCCTGGTAAATCCAATGAGTTTAAAAACTTTGTTGGATAATTTACAGCTTCGGTGGCATCGCAAACTGTATCATTAGATTTGTATGACACCAAGTCTCCTGGTAACAAATGTTGTATCTTGAGATTCAATTCGTTGACGTCCACATTTTTTGCTGCTAAAATTGCTCTTTCTGCCAGCCACTCATGATTTGTGTATCGTCTGTGTACATCGGGAAATATCTGGTCAATAAGAGCATCTTGAGAATCAATGATTGTGCAGAAATCGGTCGGTAATTTTATGCATCCAGTTTCATCTGTAGTGACTTTTCCATCGCCGATATCTAACAATTGTTTTGAGAATGTTTCAGCGGATGGATCTTGAAGCTTTTGAACGCACAAATTTACTTTCAGTTGTACTTTTTCAACATTAAGAAACAATGACGATGATTTTAAGCATGCGTTGATCTCATCAGCGTATGTTGAACGCAGAATAACGGGAAGTGCTTGTCTGAAATCACCTGAAAAGAGTAACAGAGTGCCGCCAAATAGTTTGTCGTTGTTTTTTATATCTTTCAATGTCCTGTTCGACGCCTCAATAGAATGTTTGTGTGCCATAGTACATTCATCCCAGATAAGAATTTTACACTATTTCAGCACTGTGGCCATGGACGATTGTTTTTTTTTTTATGTTGCACACTGCGTCTGGGTTATTTTGAATATTTTGTGGCAGTTTAAATAATGAATGAGCTGTTCTGCCTCCATCCAATAAAGTTGCCGCAATGCCAGATGATGCAACAGCCAATGCGATGCCATTATTTGATCGTATTTCTGCAAGAATTAGCGAAATAAGGAATGTTTTGCCAGTTCCACCTGGTGCACCCCCCAAAAAAAAGAATCCACCTTGCCCTGCCAAAACTGCGAGCATGATGCAGTCGTAAACGGTTCTTTGTTCTTCATTCATTAGTGGGACATTGCGAGCAACAATCGCTGCCATTTCTACAGTATTGTATTGTAGTTCACGATTCAATTCAGTGCTTATTAAATCAGATGCATTTCGATTTGCTGAATGCATACCGAAATGACTGAGTGGTAAGTTGGCAATTATAATGCAAAGATCTTCAGTAGCAATCAATGCTTCATTGTACATAGCGTCACTGAATACTATCGTTAGATCGTTGCACCGTGAACGATGTTGATGCAATATATCATCAGTCATTGAATCTTTGTGATCCCATAATGTCTCTGCTCGGGCCGGGAAACATGTAGTCAACACTATAGCGAATAGTAGACGAATTTGTTTTGCTGTACAGTTCAGTCCTACTTCAGCAAGCATACACTCCCACTGGTTGTCGTCTTCCAGCAAGCCGAGTGCAAGGCATGCATCTTTATACGTTGGATACTGTTGTCCATTCACTTTACGTAAATCTTGAAATGACAAAGGGCCGATGACATTAACCAATAACAGTCGAAGATAAAAGCACTCAGTCTGCCTTGGATTGACTGTAAATACTCGTCCCAAGGTGTTTGATTTCAATAAACTGGGACATGCATCAATCGGCGTGCCTTGCTTGCGGGGCATCCATTTTTTTGTTGGAGCTCATGTGAAATAGCGTGGTACTTCTGAATAGAGTAATGTCCGTGCAAAAGCACCAAAAGCATCCGCACGATTACACAATTCAAAAAATTCGGTGAGTGTAGTTTTTGGTGGATTTATAGCACGATCAATCGCTGTCTCGCTCGTGAAATATACGCGCTGGCCATTTTCAAGATGGACGGCTAAATGAAGAACTGCTGGATCCCGTTCATGAATTGGGAAACCAAAGATACGCCAAACAGCTTCATTGGAGCTGACGTACCGGCCAATTTGGCAAAGTGTTATTTCATCGTTGTTATTCACAGGAGGAGCTTTCACATTAGTATTTTCAACTCGAAATACAGCCATATCACTGCCTTTATTCACATACTTGCAAATGTATTTGATGCTCTTCATTGAACTGCAGAACTGAACATTAATATGAGCATTGAATGTTTTGCTCAGCAGAGGATGGGACCACCCAACGGTTATCAATGTCAAAATCTATGTTGTTGACATAGATGACCGCCATAGATGATAAGATTGTCCGCCATTATCGGGATTTCTTCGACGATATATTGGATATCCGTCAACATTTGCGATCGTGAAATTTTTCGGAAAACTTTTAGTACATTTTCCATCTGCACAAATAATAATGGCCTAAAAATTCATTTTTCATTTTAACATAAAATAACTCCGTCGGATATTGACGAATTTTTTAAAAGAATATACCATTTTAACTAATTTTAACATTTTAACAATACTAACGTTGGAAAAATATTTTAAACACTTACGGTTAAAAATTCATTTTTCATTTCAACATTAAATAAATTCTGATATCGTGTTTACGATTCTAAAATATTAACTTTGAAAAAATATTTTAAACATTTCGTAAGATACGGTTACGATTCTAAAAATATTAATTTAGAAAAAAATATTTTAAACACTTCTTAAGATACGGTTAAAAATTCATTTTTCATTTCAACATTAAATAAATTCTGACATCGTGTTTACGACAACTCACGCCATCTAGGTGGAAAAGTTGTTGAAAGAGTTGGTTAAAAATTAATTAAGAAAGACCTAATTAAGTTACAACTTTCATTTGTAAATCTAAACCATTCTCGAATCCACCTGAAGACGCACAAAAAATTTCATTAAACTCAGTCCAGCCGTTTAGGAGGAGTTCAGTGACATACACACGCACAAAAGAAATATATATATAAAGATATATATATATATTGTCACTTAAGCAAGGCTACTTTTGATGTATAACTTGTGACTTAATACATTTATTCCATGTACCAATGCTTTCTCAAATGTTTAGCATGTATTATACAAAAACTATTTATGCAAGTTAAATAGACTTTTGAATGAGTTAAAGTACTCTTTATTAAAAAAAAAAAAAAAAGAAGAAGAAGAAGTAAAGGAGAAAAGATGTAAAAAATGCAACAATGATTTCAATTGCATTAAAAAAGAGGAAAAGAATAAAGAGGAAATTTATGACAATTTTCAAGCATTTTGCCGCGCAGAAATGTACCTTTATTTATTTATTTTCAGTAATGTTATTAACCGTTTTAAATCTTCTTGAAACATGATATTTTATTGGTAAAAAAGCAATTGTAAAAGTTCTTTTTATAAACAAGTCATTAAAAGAAAATATATTTTGTATAAAATTTTATATTTTAAAAGTAAAATGTAAATTATTTTAAGTAAAAGAACTGCGCTAATATCTACATTTTACTAAATACATAGCGTTGTAATCAGCAACAGTTGTTAGAGTATTGTATATAAAAATTATTATTAAATAATTATTTTTAAAAAGTTAAAAATTGTACTCAAATATATATATATATATATATATATATATATTGTTATTATTTCAGAATATTTCAAGCAAAATAATGTAAAATATTATATATTAAATAGTTATTAACTCTAATCCTCTTAATTTGTTTACATAATTATTATTAATTAGTAATTAAATACTAAATAATAATCCATGGGATTTTTAGTTATAATAAATAAAATAACAATTATGTTTTTCTACATTCTTTACACAGAAAAAGAAAACTTGGAATAAAAAATGAAGAAAAAAAAAAGAGAAAAAGATAGGAAATATTTAAAAATTATTTATATTTAACAATTACTTTTTCAAATTTTTATTTATCTAGTTTATTTATTCACTTCTATCGACTTAAAAACTAAAGAAGAACCAAAATCTAAGAAAACTAAGGAAGTCTTAGGAAATAAAAATGATAAATTTCTTTTTTTACTCGTTATTTACAGATATATATATATATATATATATTTTTTTTTCCAATAATAGTACGCAAAATTATTACGGAAATATTCTAACCTGATAAATCGCAGCGCAATGCTTCAAAAAAATGACAGCTTCAAAACATCTTTTCTTTTCCATTCAAAAGTGAAACTCGGTAAGAACAAGGAAACTTTTCATGCACTTTGGAAAAGGTTGAAGAGTACAAATAGGAAAGTTGCGTGAGTTTTTCCTCGTCAAAACAACAGGGAGAAAAAGAAGAAGAGTTTCTTTCTTTCTTTCTTTCTTTTTTTAATTTTTTTTATGTGCAGTAAAAGAAAATGAAAGATCTTGGAAAGTTTTCGAGTGAAGGGTGAAAATAACGATAAATAAGGGGGGGAAATTTTTGCTTTTACGCACGCAATATTTAGTTTCTACAAATACAAAAATAGATTATTTAATTCTTTAATATATATTTTTTTAATTTATTTTGCAAAATTTCAAATTTTATGCAATATGTTTTCGCGAAATAGCTTCGTCTTTCATTTCTTTTCTAAATCTTTTAAATAGTTTTTTCATGAAATACTTCTTTTTTAGAGAATTAAATTTTAATACTGAACAAATATGTAGAGAAACTAAAAAATAACTTTTATTCAAACGCTATCGAAACCAAATATAGAAATTAATTATTCCCAAAAAAAAAAAAATGTAATAATAATAATAATAATAATAATACATAATCTGGTGCGTCACTCACACGAACTTCTCTTACTCTACATATCAGTACTATAATGGTAGTTTGTATATTAAGTCTTAAGATCAATAACGTAAGATAATAAAGTTCAATCTGCTACTAAAGTAATTTACGAACAGTTTTATTTGACACGTAATTCTATGTGTGTGTGGGGGGGGGGGGAGGGAGGCCACCGCCCCTTTCAATTCCTCGTTCAATTACAGTGCATATAATTATTTTTAAAAAAATCCAGGCTGTTATTAATTTGCCTTAAAACTTGCCAGTCTCGATCAAATTTTTAAGTAGCAATCTAATACGAAATTCAAAAATGTCAAATTTGAATTTCCCGCAGTTATTTGTTTTTAAGTTACGCTCATAACAGATATATACACATAAATCGCTAAAAGTTCGACTTTCGTAGTCAGGTTACCTCAAAAGGTGATATTATACAAAATAATAATAATAATAAGAAGAAGAATAATAATAATTTTCTGAATACCTAAACAAAAAATAGAGATTTCTGAGTTATGCGTATAAGGTAAACAATCATTCATCTATCATGGATCTATCAAGAATCTTAATTATTTCATCTATCCAGGTTACCCTGGATAGATGAAATGATTAAGAATTTCTAGTTACGTTTTTACGATGTACCAGTTTTACGATAGTTTGACATTTATCGAAATCTAAATTTATCGAAAATATAATTGAATAATTTGAAAGCAATGTCATAATTTGGAATAAAAAAAAAAAAAAAAAAAAAAAAAACTAATAGTCATCCTAAATTCTGCTTTTGTCAGAATTTCATCAATATATATATATATATGTATATATATATATATATATATATATATATATATATATATATATATATATATATATATATATATATATTGAAAGACAATGAAAAGAAAAGAAAATTAATAGTAATCAGTTTCGAAATGAAAGGTATCGAAAAAGTTTTTTTTTAAATAATTTTGAATTAGGAAATAAAAAGCAAAATGAAATAAAATGAAATAAAAAGAATCATAGATGTAGTAATAAGACGTACATTGGTCATTGAGGGGGGGGGGGGGGAATAGGGATAGTGATTCCTTTATGTTCTGGAAAAGACGACTTTCGTAGTCAGGTTACCTCAAAAGGTGATATTATACAAAATAATAATAATAATAATAATAATAATAATAATAATAATAATAATAATAATTTTCTGAATACCTAAACAAAAAATATAGATTTCTGAGTTATGCGTATAAGATAAACAATCATTCATCTATCAGGGATCTATCGAGAATCTTAATTATTTCATCTATCCAGGTTACCCTGGATAGATGAAATGATTAAGAATTTCTAGTTACGTTTTTTCCAGATGGTAAAACAATGTTATGTATATTATGAATCCTTCGTATTGCAAGAAATTCTTAGGATTAGGTCATAAGATAAAATTATAGATAATAAAACTCGTCTCTTGTGTTCGATTATATTTTCAGAGATTTTTAAACAAGATTGACAACGACAATATAGAAAATCGCTCTAGAATTCTAACTGGTGTATTTAGAACTCGCTAGCAAAAGAACTAGAATTTTTAAGCATGACACTGAACTATGTTTTCAAGCCACAATTTAGTTTCTAGATGCCAGTCACAGATTATTTATTTGTTTATTTATTTTATTTTATTTTATTTTATTTTATTTTATTTATTTTTATTTATTTTTATTTTTTAGTGTCGCTTACAATTTGGTGGATTCTAGTTTGATTCTGTTTAGTAGAACTGGAAAACTTTAATCAATGCCATATTTTTTGCAGTGCCCTCTACACAAAAAGCTCTGTTGTGTAGGAATATTCTCTGTATTGTTCTGTTACAGAGACTTCTTGTCAGCGTACTTTTCTTAAAACAAACCAACTTTTCTATCAAGATTTTTCTGTAATGAAGCGGGATTTTTTCGTACAGTGTTTAATTAAGATGATCACAGAGTTTTCCTAATTCTCTTTTTGTATTTGGAAAATTAATATAAAGTTTTAATTGTGAGTTTAAATATAAACAGATTTTGAATTACATGAACACATAAATGTCTAAAAATAATAACATTTTAAGTTCATTGACGTAATTTTAAATTACGTGATACACTGAAAAAATATTCTGTAACTGACATCTAGAATCTGGATTGTGGCCCCAGAAAAAATAGTTCCATGTTATCCTTATAAATTCTAGTCCCCTATGAAAGCGAGATCTAGAAGCCTCTTTTAGAATTCTAGAGAGTTTGTCTATATTATCGAGGTCAAACCTATTTGTAAATATCTCCAAATAAATGCAAACACAAGAGGAGGGTTTCAGCAAGTGTAATCTTGGTTTATGACCCAATTCTAGATAAGCAAGCGAGAATTTCTCGCCATACAATAGATTCAGAATATTGAGAATATTGTTTCACCATCTAGAAGTGTGTAGATTAGAAATTCTCGATGATTTCGTCTATTGAATTTATTAGCGTGCCTTATGCGCATAGCTCAGAAATCTGAATTTCTAGTTAAGGGATTTCCACTTAATCATTCTAGATGAAAGCGGTATATTTTTTTCCTCAGTGTAGAAAAGAAAAGAAATTTAAATAATGTGGTGTAGCACTTATGGGACTTTCTCTTACCATTCATTTTAAAACATAAAGACAGATTAAATATTAAGGGGTAAGATAACAAGTACTGTATATAAACCTACGTTTAAAAAATTTCAAACTAGCTATACTAACAGTTTTATTTAACATATAATTCTGTATGAAGAGCTTTACAGCTTCCCTTAACCTCCCGTTTAATTATCGTACCTATATTTATATAGAATATACCTCTTTATAGAATATAGAGCCGCAATACTCTTAGAAACTTACCGATCTTGTTCAAAATTTTCAAGTAACAGTTTCATGCGAATTTAAAGATACCACCTTTGAAAAGCTTGCAATTAATTCTTATTAAGTTACGCTGATAGCAGGCATAAATTAAGATCAACTGTTAAAAAATCGCTTTAGTATTCGCAGAACCTCAAGACGTGTAATTATATAAAAGAAAGCATTGAAAATTTAACTTTATAAAGGCTTAATTTCCCGTATGGGTGTGAGGAATTAATGTGCATTTATGAGCAGTTTTCCTGGACCTGGTGAAATGAAGTATATCATTTTCACCATTTACATTCTATAGAATTTTTTTTTCTTTATTGTCGATAGCTCTGTATGTTGTATATAAATTATTTACTCGCATCATTGTGTACTTAAATATAATTATATATTAATAGCACACAGCACTATCAAATAGACTTCCACAAATTTCCAAGTATAATCTTACTATATTCTACTTCTTTTGGGTTGTCCTGTAAATGAATGGCGAATAATTTTCCCTCCATGTTCCACACGAAACATTTTTTTATGCATAGAAATATATGCGTTTATTTCATTTGTTTACGGCAGCCAATAGATGCTTATCTGTATCTACCAAAAATTTCACTCATATTGTATTTGAATTCTCTTCGATGTCCCTGTACACGAACCATTCGTTGCGAAAAATGTACTGTAGCGTCACTGTATGATACACATGTAGAATATCGAGTTTTAACTTCCACTGCTACCATTTTTTGTTGAGATAGTTAACACAGAAACACTCACAGAGCAGCCGCTAAAAACATGAATTTCGGATTAAGGTCACCTCAGAATATGTAAATACATCGAAATCTCAATTTCGAAAATTTTAACCCCAAAACAATATTTTCACTACCATATGTGTAGGTAAGAGAAAGTAAAAAGTTACTTAAATTTGAAAAATATATAATTAAATTAATGCTATAATTGATATAAATATTGGTGATTGATAAAAACATTTACTTTTTCATTTAACAATGGTTTTGAACAAAATCTAAAATATTTTGTTGTTATTGTTTAAAAAAAAAAAAGAAACATTATGAAATTTCAAATATATCTTCAGCAAAAAAAAAAAAAAAAAGAAAAAACATATAAAATAGATGAAATAAATACTTATTTTAAATATATATATATATATATATATATATTTATTAGGACGGAGGACTATTAGTCTCAATCTACGGATTTTTACGATGCCAGTTTTACGATAGTTTGACATTTATCGAAATCGAAATTTATCGAAAATATAATTGAATAATTTGAAAGCAATGTTATAATTTGGGAAAAAAAAAAAAAAAAAACGAATAGTCATCCTAAATTCTGCTTTTACCAGAATTTCATCAATATATATAAATATATTGAAAGACAATGAAAAGAAAAGAAAATTAATAGTAATCAGTTTCGAAATGAAAAGTATCGAAAATTTTTTTTAAAAAATAATTTTGAATTAGGAATTAAAAAGCAAAATGAAATAAAATGAAATAAAAAATCATAGATATAGTAATAATACGTAGATTGGTCATTGAGGGGGAGGGGGAGGGGTTGCGATTTCTTTATGTTCTGGAAAAGACGGCCATTTTACTCTCTTATGGATGTCTTTCCCCGAGTGAATATACTATGGAATACACAAAGATAATTTAGCAAATAAAATTTATGTACTAAAAAAGAATGAAAAACTCCAGATATCCATTTTTATTTCTTTCTTTTCGTCTTCCTTTCCTTCCTTTTTTTTTTTTTTTTTTTTTTTTTTTTAACTGTATTCTGGTATACTCATGTCTGCACAAAATTGACTTTCTTTCTTTCGGTATTTATTTTATTTTTATTTTATTTTTATTTTTTTTTAACATTTAAAGTTTTTTTTGCGAAATTTTGCTGTCTAGTTAAACAGACTGAAAGCTCACAAGAAGGTAAAATACACCATTGCTGTACAATCTAACGCAAATTAATTAGCCACATGCACAGTAAATCTGAGTTGTGTACTTTTAGGGTGCCTGCCTACTGTCGGAGGTGATTTTTTTTAATAATTGAAAAAATGTCCATTTATGTGCATTATATGATAGAATATAGTAAAAAACAGTGAATAACCAGAAAAAAAAATATGAAAATTTTAAAATATTTTGATATATAGGCTCAAAATATGCATAAAATTTGCGAAAAAAAAAGACTTTTACAAAACATCATAAGTCAAATTTAAATAAAGATATTTTTATTCTGTAAATTTTATTTAGATTATGGAAAGGTCCTTAAGAGAGTGAACTACTCTCCAAACTATAACCATGTTATTTAATATTTTAGAAAAGATAACATTCTTACATGCTGAAAAAATCATGAATGTACATGACTGTTCATAACTTCTATCGACAGAAAAAAAAAAAAAAAAAAAAGAGCTGGATTCATTGTCGTAGTTGAATCACTAAAACAAAAGTTTCATAACGTTTCAATTTTAACTTTTGGAGCTATGATGTTTTGGGATAAAGCAAAATGTTAAAAATCTCATTTTGATAAAAGCAGAAAACATATTTAAAAACCAGATTTATAAAATTATTAAATAAATAAACCTATTAAATAAAAATAATTTTAGTATGTTCCTGATTTATTTTAAAGTTTTTTATTTTCTTTTTTAAATTCATTTTATATTCAGTAACAAATTTTGATGCTTATATTGAGTAAAACATTTATGTAAAAAAACATTTACTGGTCATTTCCAGTCACTTCCGGTTTCAAAAACTGGCGAGTGATTAATATTAAAATGCCTGTAGCTCAAGTTCTAAGCAAGATAGAAACAAAATTCAAACTGATTTAGAAAGCTAAAATGTCAGGCTTTAATACTAACCCAAAAATAGAAAATCGGAGTTTTGATCGAAAATTGCATTTTAAAGGTAGGCAGGCATGTTAAGAATGTTCATCTTATTTACAAATTGCATTTTTACCACCATAATTTTTTTTATTTATATACTGAAAAAACATAGTGCTGAAATTATTAATATAGAAAGTGCTAGCATGCTCCAGCATACTTTGGAGTAGAGAAGTTAGTAGGAAAAAAAGAAAAGAAAAAAGAAAAACAGCATCTCTTTCCAGAGGTTTCTACTATAAAACGAACAGCTCTGTTACAAGTGCAGGGGAATTAATTCAGACCTGTCTTTTAGTGATATTGGAAGTTTGAAAAGGCTAACAAAATCCCATTGAACATTTTGTAAAAAAATTAGTTATGACAAAAAATTAGTAAAAAATTATTAATTATGACAAAATTAAGTATTGGGTTGCATTACCATTTAAGTATCAGTTAAGTTTTGACAAACTAAAAAGCTATTTGGGCTAATTGTTTGAGGCTGAAAACCTTTTCATTTTTCTGCAATTTAATAATATAACAAATGATAAGAGTAAATTAGATAAATATTTTGCATAAATAATGTTTGACACTGGCAGAAATCTTATTATTATTTTATTATTATTATTGTTATTATTATTAACAAAAGTATAAGAAGAAAGGTATATAGTAATAAAATAGTTTTTAATCAATCAGAAAAATAAATACCGCATTCATCTAGAACGAATAAGTAGTCTTTTTTGAATCCCTAAACTAGAAATATAGATTTTTGTGTTATGAGAATAAAATAAACAAATAGATTAAATAGAAAAAAGGATCGAGAAAACTTTGTTTATACTTTTCAGATGGTGAAACGATACATTATATTATGAACCTTTTGAATTCTGGGAAATTCTCGTTTATTTTCTATAATATATTTATAAACTAGAGATTCATAAACTAGATTCATAAGCTAAAACTCGCCTCTTGTATTAGCAGAGATTTTTAAATGAGCTTGACCATGATAATATATATATATATATATAACTACATAATTTTAATAGGGATATCTAGAACTCTTTAGAAGAGGTAATTAGAATTTATAAGGATGATATGGAACTATTTTTTCTAGAGCAGCAATTTATTTTTGCAATAAAAGTAGTAGAATAGGAGTGTTGTTTGACATAAACTACATTATGCTCAAAAACTACAAATATGTCACAGAAACGATCAAATACGGCCAATATAAAATATTCCTCCTCTTGATGAAATATATATATATATATATATATATGATGATATAATATTATAATATATATTTAATATTTTACAGAAATAATCTGGGATTATACTGAAGGCGATTTATAAACACGGATATAGAATTCCTTCAAAATATAAAAAAGATTGATACAGGTAAAAGTACAAAATCAATTTGATACAACGATTACTAATATGCTACAACGATTATTAATATGCATTTTATAATTTTTTTTATAGAAAATTTCTTATGTGTTTATTTCTCGTAAATTTTGGTGCATAATCCGCAAGTGAGATATATTTTGGTTTTATATCAAAAGTTTTGAATATTAAAATAGAATGTTTTAATATTCCAATATTGATGTAATTAAAGTATATCATTTCATTAAAAAAAAAAAATTGGCGTTAAACAGATTTATCTGACCTTCGAAGTATACCACGATAATAATTCTTTTTCTTTTTTTCTTTTCTCATTTATTAGTGCTTTCATTGTTCTATAGGTATGGGGAAATTAGTCAATCGTAAAAATTTTCGATATGGAATTTTTAATGTTTTTGCACGTTTTGAGGTGAGGGAATTGCAAAAATCACAAATTCAGTGTGGTTTCTGTATGTAGGATATGAATGTGTTAGTGGGTTATGGTTTACGTGTATTAATTTTTTAGTTTGTTAGACTGTGCACACGAAATTTCAAGAACAGATTGTCGAAGTAAGGTCGGGCCAGTTTTAAAATAACACGTGTGTCACTGAGGAGAAACATATTTGTATTTAACATTCTAATTTTAATGGATCATAAGTTATTCAAAATTTACAGTTTTCTTAACATGGAAGGGTAGAGAAAAATTTCAAACAAAGAAGTATTGCTAGGATTGTATTCATTGTAAAAAAAATGGAGGAACATTAAAATAGCATCTATGATGCTTGCATTAAAATTTGACTTTAAAACTTCGTAAACTATTTAAAGTTTATGATTTTCTTAACATAGAAGAATATTTCGGAGGAACATGCTTTATGGGGATTGCGGAATTGGAAATACTGTATAATAACTGAAATATGAAACTGACTCTAATGAAATTAGCTTAAGGTAGATGTATCGAAAAGGATTTAGGGTAGCCTAAGGGATGAATCATGTATTTCTCTGACCATGTTGAGTAATCTTAAACTTTATTTATTTTATTTTATTTTTAAACGATCGTAAGCTCTGTAGTATAAATTTATATGAAAAAAAAATAATAATGGGGAACTGATTTCATCTATGTCAATTAGTTTTGTCCTTAAATTCCTTAGTTTTCAAATATTTCTTTTAACTCACAATATTTAAACACTGAAAAAGGCAATTTCTTTTCTCCCTTATAACACTAAAGATTAGTTTAAAACTGTCATTGAAAAAAACTGGGAAGGCATCTTAAAAGACAATTTGAAAAAAATAAAATTAAAATAAAATACGTCTTCGTAAATGATTAAATTAATTGAAAAGAAGAAAAAAAAATTGGGATACTGGAAATTCGTTGCATAATTTGTAATAAAGCCCTAATATTTTTTACAGATTTCTATATGTGTAAAAGAAATAAATAATGTTTCAAATATAAAATAGTTTAAATTTTTGTAATACTTTTTATAAGTAATAACTGAAATTGCCATTTGTTGAATTGTGTATAAATTTTCATATAATTTAAATATGCACCTATAAGAACATTGCAGAGTTTCAGTTGGCATTAGCGTTTTCTCCAACACTGAATAAATATGCTAAGAATTTACTTATTTTATGAATTTGTTGAAATTTCTTTGAAGTAGACATTAACCTAAAATCACGTGTGGCGTAATTTTCACTAACAAAACAAGTTACTTTTATAAACATTTGGCAAATTCTTATGAATTGATTTTTTATTTATATTTTATCACAAATCTATACATTTAAGAGCGCCCGATTTTGTAAAAAAAAAAAAAAAAAATACACGCAATAAACAGTAACAATATTAAGTTAAAAACAAATCATTATTTTAACATATAAATAGAAGATTTAATAGTAAAGTATACGAACTGCAATGATTTGTTTGAAAGAAAAAGCTTTAAAGTTAATGCAGTTCAAAGTTTTATTGCATTATCTATAATGATCAAACTAAGAGATGATTATTTTTAATCGTGCAAAATTTGATTATAAAAAATAGTTTGAGAAAAAGCTTATAGAATGATACGTAAGAGGGAAACAAAATTAATTTTCTGCAGCGTCAATTCAGATTTAATTGGAAAATGTCTAACATCTCTAAAGATAAATTATTATCGTCCAGACTGCAGCCTAATTTTCTTTTTTGAGAATTAGATTATAATTTTCTGTACAAAATTAACATTAATTTTCTAAGCCAAGTGATTTTGAAATTCCGTCGTAACAATAACATTTGTAAAATTAATTATTAGAAAATTATTGTCCGAAGAAAAATAAGTTAGTGAAAATTAATATCTAAATTATTATTTATTTATTTATTTAATTCTATTTGTATTACTTTTTTTACGAGTGTATTATATTCTTATTAAATTGTCATGATAATAATTTTTAAAAAATCTGAAAAGAATCCACACTTTGTTCCAACATTAATTAATTAATAGTTGTTTAAATAAGTTAAAGTAAGAGAAGTTGTTACATAAACAAAAGAGAAAAATCTATAATAGAAGGTTTCAGTATTTTTCCCAAAAAGGATATGTTGCTTAATGGAACACAATGTATCCAAATTCTTTTTTGCGTCCCTGTAAAATATAAATACTAGATCCCCCAAAATCTGCACAGTTCGTGCGCCGGTGGTTTACACCATGTAAATAAATTTAAAGATAAATCAAATGAGGTAATTAGGTGCAAATGCACTTAGATAATTTTAGCCCATGGGCTAAAAAGAATAACTCATTAAATTCGTTGCAATAAAAAATTATTCCTTGTGACCCTGTAATATCTATATCTATCTATCTATCTATCTATCTATCTATCTATCTATATATATATATATATATATATATATATATATAAGTAGAGCGTAATGCGAAACAGCGGGGAATCCCCGGGTTGAAATAAAAGAGCGCTAAACCGAAACAGCGTTAAGCGGGGTCTTACTGTACACATATAAGTGCTTGATTCCGCAAACTTTGTACAGTTTGTGCAAAGGTAACTTATAACATGTACATGAATTTTCATTTCATTTGAATATAGCGTTTAAATGTTATCTTCCTTTAAATAATATGATCCAATAGGCCGCAATAATAATTAAAAAAATATTTCTGTCTCTGTGAAAAAGAACTATAAGTGCTAAATTCATCAAAATCTATAAAGTTCGCGCAACGGTAACCTGTAACATACTACCAACTTTCAGCTCATTCGAACTAAGCGTTTAGGTGCTATCGCTTCACTCACATACATATACACACAAATACAAACGCACATATTATAAATAGTTTGGTGAAATACTAAATTATGTTGAAATAACAAAAATTGTTTGGTAAATCGTAATATGTCTTACTAGTGAGTGTTATGCCAATCAAATATAATACCGAATTGGGAGTCACAAGATCATGAGGCATATGAAGCAAAAGATAATTTTTTTTTTCTTTGTCTTTTAATGCCTTGGAAATAAATTAAAACATTCGATTGTTCCGATGATATGTAAAGTTTTATCAGAAATATTCTCTCTTATATACCATTGTTGCACAAGAAATATTCTTCGATAAACAACAATATACAAAAATTATTTATATGTATATAAAAAAATCATTCTGGCTTGAATAAAAAAAAATTTTGAATTTTCTAGAATCTATTTAAAAAAATCAATATAATTTTCGCAAAACTAGACAAATAAAAGAAAGTTACACTATTATATTGGCAGCATTAATAATTAAAAATGACTTTGAAGATACAACATATCTTTTATTCATTATGCTATATTTGATTAATATTTAATGTATAGAGGTTATAAATTTTCACCAATAGTAATCACCGGACTGATGTTACGTAATATACTTATAAATCAGTTTGTTAATGAAGTTCCAACATGAGATAACAACTAATCCTTATTAGTGTCAAGTAGGGAGCTTGTCGTTGCAATTAAGCTGACTATTTATTGATTTTATACCATATGACCAACTTTTAACGCTATGGGGAAGATATGGTATTATAATTTGAGATTTAAATTCTAATATAAAAATAAATTACTTCATCAGGATATATAGTGGCAATTAGCAATTAGATTAAAATTACATATAATAATTATCATTATCTATAAAATTATATCTAATTTCGGTTTTGAATCCATAATATACCATATTTTACCATTGTTATCGGGGAAAAAATGCGTACGAAAAAAATGAACGCTCGTATTATTACAATTTTAATGATTATTATTATTGTTGTTGTTGTTGTTAGTAGTAGCAGTAGTATAAATATACACTTTTTTTCACGTGGATAATACTTTGTTAAGATATTTTGAAAAAAAACATATATGATAAAAAATATTATACATTAGCTTAATTACATTCCCAGTATGTCCAAAAGCTTTTTACTGTTATCAAAGTGTTTTATTTATTTATTTATTTATTTATTTTTTTTTTTTTCAAATTTATTTTTCTGCAACCATAACAAAATATACACTTGTGGATATGTATATGTGATGTTAGGTGCCTGGCTCTTAATTACTAAATGCCTTCTAACGCAGCTTGTAGCGTTTTTTGCTTTTACATTGCAACAATTCTTTGAGATACAAAATTTTAAAAAAAGTGGGGGGAAAAGAAATAAATTTATCATTAAAAAGATTTTTAGAAATTAGTATCTTTTCCATCCATTTTATTCTTAAATTAAATGTATTTTTTATTACTAATATTATTTAGAGTCAGGATATTTGTGACACTTCACAAAGCAATTATTTTAATGCATTGTGCGTTACACTTTTTATATTGGTAAAAGTTTTGTTTATAAAGAAGTTAACAAAGATTTTTTTTATTCTCACTATAGTTGAATTTTATTTCAAGAGCAACTAAGTTTATTTTTTGGAAGTATACATTACAAAATATTGTAAAACATAATTGACATTTTACATTGGCACCATTATCGCTCTTGCATAATATATTTTATAAGTATCTATTTAATTTATAATGAAATAAAAAGTAATAATAATAAAAATCGCCTTTATCTTTATTTTTGAAACTGATGGAAAGACGTGTATCGTTCAATTTTAAATCAATATAAAATATTTTTCTGTAAGAAAATTACTTTGAAACTTTGAGAAAAGATAGATTTTAATATAAAATAACATGTAAGATTTTTTTTCTTTTTAATTTATCTGTATTGTGTTCCTTTAAAAATAACTTTTTATTTATATATCTGTACTGATAAGTATAAAGGATTTAAGTCCATATTCTTGATTTTTCAGGAGACGAAAATTAAAGTTGAACTAACTAAAAACTAATCTGAAGAATCGATCAGGAAAAAGGGATTAAGTTGATTTATACCCTTTATACCATTCAGTGATTGTCAATCTTCACTTAATAAAGGGAAAAAATTGAATTAAATATTTTATACTAAAGATTAATGCTAAATTTCTGACTTGAATCTTTTTTTACCAATGGATTTTCTCAAAGACTAAATGACATGGACTTAAATCCTTTATACCAATCGATAGAGAATTTTTTTCTGAGTCTGACAATGTACTTAACTCAAAATCGACATTTTTTGACTTAAATCCTTTATACTTATCAGTACAGATATATTAATTGGTATAGCTCATATCTTTTTTAACTTACAAGGAAACATTCAAAAGGTGTCATCTTCAAAAAGCATTGAAAAAAATATATGTGATTCTACTCTTCATAAAACACCAGAAAATGAAAATATTATCGGCTGAAATTAATTACAGTGGCCACAAAAATTTATCAAAATTAAGCATATTTGGCGATTTAGCGCTGTTAGGCAATACGTTTGCTAGCACCGAGATTGCCGTGTACGAACAGAACAGAACCGTGTTTTGCTTTTCCGCGAAATATTCAAAATCAATCGCCTAGCAGTGTGAAATCACCAAATATGCTTAATTTTGATAATTTTTTGTGGTCGCTGTAATTAATTTCAGCCGATAATTTTCTCATTTTCTGGTGTTTTATGAAGAGTAGAATCACATATATTTTTTTCAATACTTTTTGCAGATGACGCCTTTTGAATGTTTCCTTGTTAGTCAATATTAAATGTGGGATTGTCTGTCAGTTTTTGTACAAATAGTGCCATGCATAATTGTGAAATTCGTGAACATACCCGATACATTCTTTAAACAACAACCTGCAGTTAAAAAAAAAAAAAAAAAAAAAAAATGCTTCTTGTAAGAGTCATATATATATATATATATATTAAAAAAAAGAAAAGAAAAAAATGAAAGAAAGAAAGAAGGAAAGAAAAAAACACGTACGTTACTATAGAATGAGTTGATTATAAATTTTATGAAGGATATGATAACCTGTACAAATCTTCAGACTTTAGCCTTTCAATATCCTTACACATGATATAGCAGAATATACTACATGGAAAATTTGTAAATCTGTGAAATTAATAATAAAGTATTGTACGTGTTTGAAACTTTATTCTTCCAAACAGGTTTCCACGTGAAATTCACAACTTTTCCTTATTTATCTGCTAAGATCATTTTCAACTCAATACTTTTTAAAAAATCCAAGGTGGTCGATTAAAAAATTAATTTCGGATGGGTACGATTTAATCTAGTCTACTATATTAACTCCAATAAATTTTAAGAATGTTTCAGAAAATATTACTTTTTTAAAAAGAAGTACTATAAAATTTAAACTGAGTTTTAGTATTTTCTTTGCTATACAAAAAAATCTAGTGTAAACACCTGCATAGCTTCCATTTCCCGCTACACCCCTTCTCATATTTATACGAACACTTGGTGTTTTAAAATGACTAATGTAAAAAGTAATTATGAACGAGATTATACTAAGTGCAAATAATGTAGTATTCTAAAAACCAAAGTTATTCTTATTTTTGTAATATAAAATAATAATAATAATAATAACACAAAGTACTTTTTTCTACACGTTTTTAGTTGTTCATAAATATAGGGACAATAAAGATTTTTCCCTTTTATTTAACTTAAGAGTGAATAAATAAAAGTTGACATGCAAATTTGTTACTAGACTGAGCCAAGACTGACTAGACTGATACATATACAAGTTTTAAATTTTTCTCGAACGGACATTACTGTTAATTCTGTGAAAAAGTGAACGCTCACGGAGTAAATGTGATAAGTTTTTTTTAATAGAAGGATAAATTCTATTCACCATATATCTAATGAAAGTCAAAGATCTGAAATTGCTAAAGAAAATTTGATCAGACGTGCAACTGCTGGTTCGATAGAAGAGATATCTAATGCAAAATCAGAGCTGTTTTACAGAGATCGAAGACACATAATCCATCTTATTGTTCTACTAAAAATGTCTACTGCTAAATTTGCTTGTTATTTTGATGGAAAGGATTAGGATCAACATTTATACGTGCTTAAAATAAAAAAACAACATCAATAACTAATAAGTATTAAAAGTGGGGAAAGAATTTCTGTGTTAAAGTGAAATTAAAATTATATTAAATAATAAAATGTTGCATTTTTTTTACGAAAATCGTTTTATTCTTGATTGTCTAAATATTTTTAACAGTTATTAGTGCGATAAAAGAATAGCAAAAAACAGAGCACGTCTTTTAAAGGAAGAAATGAATGAAATATTTTACGCATGTGTGTGTATGTATATGCACACGCACATACATACATACATACATACATACACATACATATATAGACATACATACAGACATACACACTAACCAGTTGCCAAAGAAAAAACCCTTTTTAGATTCTGGTGACCTTAAAACATGAAAATCAGGTGAAGCCTTGATACTGAAATTAATTTGACGGAATACAATACTTCCATCTCCTATGGTAGCTTGGTAAGGAAATTATAAAAAAAGCTGATATATATATATATATATATACATTTGTTCTATCTATTCATTTTAGATATATGATAGAAAATTCTCCCCATACATTCATACACATACACATACTCACTACACACGTATAAACACATTATGAGACTGACGCGCTGCCTACTGCGCTACCGAGGCATACGTATAAACACATTGACCAATCGCAAAAAAACAGTTTTTTAGACTTATGAGATCTTAAAATAGGTAAATCAGGTGAAGAAATTATATCACAAATGTTGAGCCCTCTCGCCTTCACCCCCCCCCCCTCCTAAAAAAAAAAAAAAATCCTCTTTTAGACCCTACACATACTATGTAAAAATGACAAATGTAAACACTAACACATGTATACAAACATTCTTATAATTTTCCTGGATGAAAAAATGACTTAAAACTTAAATGTGATTTTTTTTTTTTGTCTAAACTTTCTTCTTTTTGTTAAAAATAAATCTGTATTTTTTTTTTATATATATTTTTTATTTTATTTTAAATAAATGATAGGGGAACATCTTATAAATGCTTTTTTTTTTTTCAAATTTAACTAGTAATTTGTGCATTCAATTTGAGATTATGTGTGTAGTTATAGTTACCAGAATCACTTAAATGTTTTTCAAATATTTTAAGCAAAAATACTTAAAAAATAATATAAGATAAAACATTTTTCGTTAAAAAATATTATTATGTTTTAATATAACGTAGTTAAATAAAACATTAGCAGTTTTAGCAGTAATAAGCATCAAATAAAATTATTTTTAAAATTCTGTTCCTTCAATTTTGCGCAGCTGTTACCGTCGTCCAGTGAGAAAACTGGAGATATCAGAAATTTTAAAGAAAAAAAATATGAAAATAAATAAAAATAAAAATAAAAATGTTACATTTAAGTACCAAGAAAAGAAAAATATAATGCGTAATTAGGTAAACATAACAAAAGAAAATGGAAAAGAAAGAAAGAAAAATTTGAAGTGTTTATCAAACGTACATTAAGTGATAGTGTTATTTAATGAAATTAAAAAATATAAATAAATAAATAAATAAAACTAAAAAAATATTTTTTACACATTTCTTTTTCATACCATTGCAATTTATTTTTTATCGATAAGAGCGTCGTTGAACGAGCTTATTTGAATTTTAAATTATTTCAAATTATCAAAGAAAGTACAGTAAACTTTGATAAAATAAAGAAAAAATGCGAATTAATAATTAATAACTGATCATCGGAAACCGTAAAAAATATTAAACTTTATCGTCCATTATTCCAAACTTGCGGAAGAGAACTAATTTGGTAACTGGATTACTTTGTTTCTATAAAATCCAATATTATACAGCTTTTTATTATGCAATGTACATGTTTCAATACATTTTTTAAATAAAGTTTATTTTTCAAGAACTATTTAAAAAAAAAAAATCTAGTAATTTTAAATGCATCTCATGAAATCCTAATCAGATGTTTACTATTATGTGATTACATTTGTCAATACAAAGTAAATGTCAGTTTAGGATTCAGAATGAGAATAATAGTTTTACTGTAACTATGATTTTATTATTATTATTATTATTAGTAGTAGTAGTAGTAGTAGTAGTAGTAGTAGTAAGTTAGAATTTTTTAATATCAGTGTTCAAAATTCTTTAAATCCGTGTAAATTTGTCAGTTTTCTAATAACCAGAAAGAACATTTTCTTTGCATCTATCACACTGCATGCAAACAAAATAATATCTCTATAATGATCTCCAGAAAAGTTAATACTTATTAAGGGCCCTCTTCACTCACCGCCACCGGAAGCCGAAGCTAATGTTTTTCTATGGGAAATTTTTCTTTACAAATAACTTATTAACTAATACATATTTTTAAATTCTGTTTTCACATTCTGAAAATTCCCAGCTGTTAAATTGACGCACCTTTTTAAAAAATGTATTTTTTTAATTTTTAATATTTTATTTCGAAATTGCAAAATGAAAAAAATTCACATATTGAAAATTCGTATTTTGCAGCTTCAAAATAAAATATAAAAAATTTAAAAAATATTTTTTTAGAAAAGGTGCGTCAATTTAACAGCTGGGAATTTTCAGAATGTGAAAACAGAATTTAAAAATATGTATTAGTTAATAAGTTATTTGTAAAGAAAAATTTCCCATAGAAAAACATTAGCTTCGGCTTCCGGTGGCGGTGAGTGAAGAGGGCCCTTAAGCGATTATTTTTCATTTTTTCGATAAAATCAGTTGTGAGCGATCCATTTTCTCTAAACGTATTTTGTAATTTTTCTCTGACAACTTCAATTCATTTAAAATATGAGATTTCCTAATACTGCGCAATTAAGTCTCTAGATCACAATATTTCTTGCATATAATTTTCAATTCACCTTTAAATCATTGGAGTCTCCACTAAAAAATAAAAAAAAATTCAATAATTAAAATATAAGAAAACAAAAAAATTACTTAATATAAAATATTTTTTAGTAATGAATAACTTAATGTTTCCCCTCCCTAAATGAATTTCTGTTCAGCAATGGTTAAATGGAAAAACATCATTTTTTTTTTACATTTAACCATTTAATCAGCGTTGATTTTACTTCATAATTATTCAAATTTCTAATTCTTTCTTAGTTTCAATCTACATAAGATTAGTTTTTCTTCTTTTTTTTTTTTTTTTTTTTTTTTTTGTTTAAATCGTCGATATTTTACTTTTGGTAAATCCGTAATTATTAGTTTACTAGTACATGTATTTTTTTTCCCGTCATAGTATGTTTTTTCATAGTATGTTTTTTCATAGTAATGTCATATGTATGTTTTTTCCCGTTTTAGTTTTTTCTTGCAACCTGGGATGTTGCTCAATATTTTAATTAATTTAAATAATAAAATTGTATGTTTAAAAGATTTCATGTAGATAGAGTTCGTAATCAAAGTTTTCTTTAAACAAAAACATAAACGCTTATTATGTACTTCTGAATTATTTATCAACAAAACATAATTATTCGTCATTTATTTCAGTGAAAATTAAACTTTTAAAATGTTCACAGTAAATAGATTAATTTGAAAAATCTGTAATAAATGTAAAAATACTGATTGTAACAATGATTTAGCATTTGTTTAAAATACATTAATCAAAATATATTATTGCGTACTAAACGTAACGTTTTTGTACATTAAAACTATTCTTAATCAATTAAATTAGATCCAACAGTATTCAATATTATCTTTCTTTGCATTTAAGCATATTCAAGCATTTTCATGCACGAAATTATAGAGGTTTATTATTATTATTATTATTATTATTTATTTATTTATTTAATAATCAATAATAATCATTTATCTAATTTTATTAGGTTGTTCAGGAACAGATTTTATCCCCCCCCCCCCTTTATTTTGTTATTTTAAAAAGAGACGATTTTCTTATAGTGTATAAATATTTTATTGGATTATATCTATACTGATAAGTATAAAGGATTTAAGTCCAAATAAATGTCGATTTTGAGTTAAGTACATAGTCAGACTCAGAAGAAAATTCTATATCGATTGGTATAAAGGATTTAAATCCATGTCATTTAGTCTTTGAAAAAATCCCTTGGTAAAAAAAGATTCAAGTCAGAAATTTAGCATTAATCTTTGGTATCAGATATTTAATTCATTTTTTTCCCTTTATTAAATGAAGATTGACAATCACCGAATGGTATAAAGCGTATAAACCAACATAATCCCTTTTTCCTAATCGATCCTGCTGATTAGTTTTTAGTTAGTTTAATTTTATTTTTCTTCTCCTGAAAAATCAAGAATATGGACTTACATCCTTTATACTTATCAGTACAGATATATTCTCTGAATTATTTTTGTATTCTTCCAATACCTTTTGCATTCTTTTTAAAAGTAGCATGATATTGGCTGATGAAAATTTCTGATGTTTTATACCAAAAAACTGATCCAAGTCATTTTTGACGTTCGCATTAGAAGTAAAAGTTTTGGCCATTTAAAACATTTGGTAAAGGAAGGAACAAATAGTTATCCGAAGGCGCCAGTTCTAGAAAGTCTGGTTACGGTAGTGCATTCTATCCAAATTGTAAAAGATTTGGCGAGTTACCAAATTTGTATGCAGTCTCGCGTTATCTTGGCGAAATATTATCAATTCTGGTCTTTTCTGTTTGAGTGAATTATTCAGCTTATTCATTTGATGCCAATACACTTCAGAATTTATCGTTTTATTTTCCATTAAAAGCTTAAAAAAATAATAAATAAAGATTCTCTTCAAATCTTACCGAACTGATAGCATCGTTCTTTTTTATGAATATCAGGTTTCAAAGTGCTTTGGGCCAGTTCACCTTTTTCACTCTATAATGTCTTGTTGTACAAAACCCATTTCTCATTCCCAGTGATGATTAGTTTAAAAAAATAGATAAGTCTCTTGATATTTGAGAAGCTAGTCACATACATTAATGCGTTGAAATAAAACATTTTCTGTAAAGAATTTGGACACCATATGTAGAGTTTAGAAGTTAAACCAAGGCATTTGACGTGATTAGGCAATTTCAAATTCGAAAAATTTAATCTCTCAGCGATCTCGTGTGCTGTTATTTGGCAGTTTGCTCAATTCAATCACGTCTTTATTTTGTCAGCTTCAACTAAGCTTACAGAACGTAGTGGATCTTAAAAATCAAAATTGCCAGAACGAAGTTTTGCAAACCAGTTTCGACACTAGCGTTCTAATAATATAGCTTCTCTATGCACATAATATAAATATTTCTTGCTTGATTATCATTTTTGTTCTTTCAGTAGTAAAAAAGCAAAATATGCCGGAAATGTTGCTTATATTTTCCGTAATTGATGGAGCATTTTGTGAAAAATCAAACATTTTTTTCCCACAAACAAGCCTTTCTATATAAGTTGGTGTGAAAAAAAAAAGTCTTCTGTTAGGGAAAAAAAGAAACTATTTTCCGAACAATCCAGTAAATTAACTTAAAACAAAATAATTTAATGGTGAATAAACATGTATAAGAAACCTATGAACAAGTCGAAATAAAAATATTTTTTGTGTCAATTCATTAATTTTATGTAAAAAACGTATTTTATTTTATGTACTACGGCTATGCTGATAGTCGTAGTACTTTTATAGAATACAATTCTGCAGTCAGCAATAGACTATATAATACAGAACCTAATTTAAATAATGATTTAAATAATAGTTCAAGATTCTGTTCAAAATTATTTCTTTGTTAGATATTATATTTTTAAATTTCCGATTATTTCGTGAAAGACGATTTTAAAATGTTACATGTGAAACGTAATTTATTTTAAGAAGCATATTCAAGCATCTTCGTGTACGAAATTGTAGCTTTCTTTTCATATTTGATAATTGGTAGTAGTAATTATACTGATTTTAAATTATCCTGAAACAAAATATTTTAATGGTAAATAAGCAACCGTTAGATCTCTTTTATGAATAAATCGGTAAATAAAAATATTTTTTGTATTAGTTCTACAAATTAACATGTAAAACGTAGCTTATTTTATGTACTAGGTCTTGGCTAATATCTATATTATATAGAAGACAATATTGAAATCAGCAATTGAGTATAATATAAAACATAGTTTAAATAATAACTTAAATCACATTTAAATATTCCTGTCAAAAATAAGGAAATGTTATATTTCCACATTTCAGATTTTTTCATAAAAGACGATTTTAAAATTTTACATATAATATTTTTCTAGTTCTTTGTAATTAATAGTTAATAATTGCTTGATGATTTATTTATTTATTAAATGTAATTGCTGTGAACAGAGCATTTTTTTCCCTTACAAAAGAAGGTAATAAAAAAAATAATAATAATATTGTTTTAATAATTAACTATATTTTTTTCCTTTTGATATTTCTTTTCCAAATTCTTATTTAACAAAGCTGGAATATGTACCAGCTGTTCCATAAATCTGTAGACATTTTAAAAATTCATAAAACTTGAAGGAATTGGCAGAATTGAACGCGGTTTGCAAAAAAGTTATTCCGATGAAAGGGAATTTAATTTTTTAGTTAAAGAAAAGAAATAGTTAAATTTTTCGTCGAAAAAAGGCACTATACGGATGCGTAACGAAAAATATGCAAATCAGATTTCTATAATTTTCACGGTTTTACGATTATAACATCTTATTTCTTATTTTGCCACCTACTTGCGCATACATGAAGTTTTAATTATGATGCCCAACTGATGCTGCAGTTGGTGATGTTGTAGCTCGTTTGAAAACTTTAATATGGGATTATGGCGGGCACATACAATATGATTTATATGCCTGAAAACATCTGCATGCGAATAATTAGAGTTTTACTTGGAAATGTGGGATTTACTCATGTACATCGCCCTCTATTGACGAAAATTATAACTAATATTTTTCTCTTTATCAAAAACAACAATAAAAAAAAATATCCCCCTTCACGAGAATGAAGTTTTTGCAAACCGAGTTGAATTCTACCAATTCCTTCAATTTTTATGAATTTTTAAAATGTCTACAGACTTGTGGAACACCCGTTATTTACTTTTAAAAATTATAAACATGTAAATCTAAGAAAAATTCAGGGAATAAAAATATGTATTTTTCTTTTTGTCGGCTGATAAATATTCTCTTTCTCTCTCTCTCTCTCTAAATAAGAGTACACAAAATATTTCTAACCTTATATATATCAGCACAATGCTTCAAAAAGTGACAGTTTCAAAACATCTTATCTTTCCTATTCAAAAGTAAAACTCTGTTAGAACAAGGAAACTTTCCATGCACTTTGGGAAAGATTGAAGAGTACAAATAGGAAAGTTGCATGATTCTTTACTCAACAAAACAACAGTGATTAAAAAAGAAAAAAAAAAATGGTATTTTTTTTAGTGTAGAAAAAGAAAATGAAAGATGTTGGAAAGCTTTCGAGTGCAGGATGGCAATGACGATAAATCAGAAAAGAAAAAAAATTATTTGATTTAACACGCAATATTTAGTTTCTACAAACAAAAAAAAAAATGGATTATTTCATTCTTTAATATTTTTAAGTTAAATTTATTGCATGCAATATTTTTTGAGAAATTAGTTTTGTTATTGATTTCTGTTCTAAGTATTTTGTGAATGAATTTTTCATCAAATAATTCTCCCATGAAGAAATAAATTTTATTATTGAAAGAATGTTTAGGAAATCTAAAAAAATTGTTTTTATTCAAACGTTGTCAAAACTAATTATATACATTAACGATATAATTAACATGGTCACATAATTTTTCTAAATAAATCTTTGTATTTTAAAATTTAACGCAAAAGTTTAATAGTAAGCTTAAGTATAAACAGGTTTTGATTTACAGAATTACAGAAAGTATTAGCAGTTATAAAATATAAGTCCATTGTGACCATTAAAAATATCACATTATAATGCAGCAAAGTTTTAAAATGATCTCTAAAATAGAGCTCTATAGTAGATATAAATGTTGATGTTTGAATAAAACTTTTATTTTTGTCTTAAACGATTTATTTAAAACAAAATATAGATTTAAATTCATTTGTTGTTGTTTTTAAAAATCATGAATTTCACATACTTTATGAAAATAAAAAATATAAGTTTAAAAATCTGAATAACTACTTTTTAAGCAAAATGCGGGTTTTTTTTCTTCGAGTCGAAGTTTTCTTGTGAAATTTTTTCTGGCATATATACTGATCGATAAAATTTATCAGAGATAAATATATATGTTTGAGATGTTGTAAAATGTAATGCATATTTCATATCCACATTCATGTTACTTCTGGACTGCGTTGTGTATGCGTGTGTGTGTATGTGCACGTGTATAAAATGCTACGATTTTCACAGTAGAAAATACTAGCAAAAATAGATTTCAGCACATTATGAGTAATAAACAACATTACGAAAATAGTATGAAAAAAAGAAAATCACTTTTTGCAGAAGATTCTGTAATAAAACTTACACCATTTTTTTGTTCTGTGTAAGGAAATTGAATTAAACTTAGCTTTAATTCAATATATTAAAAGATGAAAATAGATTATATATATTTATTATTTTGTAAAAATTAGTTAATCATTATAGCAAAATAAGACTTTGACTTTTGAACCCCAGTTATGCTTTTTACAAAATTAGAAGACAGTTATGTTAATAATTTAGTGCTTCAAAACGTTTTCCTTCTACAATTTAATGCATAACAAG
The DNA here is from genome assembly GCA_963930645.1 of Salticus scenicus. Taxonomy (NCBI): domain Eukaryota; kingdom Metazoa; phylum Arthropoda; class Arachnida; order Araneae; family Salticidae; genus Salticus; species Salticus scenicus. The sequence continues at coordinate 160,967,656 of OZ005653.1, read as the reverse complement.
TGATATTGTTTATAATAGTGATAATGGCATGACGCGTGATTTTTTTTTATTATTATTATTATTATTTACGTAACGAATGTTTTAAACTAGCAATATTTATATACATTGATTTTCTTTTCTTTAAATATAGAGATACGAAGAAAAATAAATTTATAGTAAAAAATACGTTATTAGAAAAAACTGATTTTTCTCATAATTTTTCTCATATCTAAGAGCAGTTGGGGGGGGGGGGGGTAGATTGCGTGTTATTTTAAGTATTAAATACATCCATTACAGAAAGTTCTCTCTCTCTCTCTCTCTCTCTCTCTTTTTTTTTTTTTTTTCTTAAATTAAAGATTATATTAATTTGTATCTAAACACAAAATTCTAATAACATTTTGACCAATTTCGATCTTAAATTCTTATGCTGTTTTTCAAATTAAAATGAAATGCGAATGCTTAAAATAATGTAAGAAAGTAATATTTTATATTGCTGACTCTTAAAAAATGCATCTGCTACGTTTGCAGCATGTAGTAAAGTAGATTACATTTTACGCACAAAATAATGAGAGGGGGAGTATTCTGTCTACAGAATACTTAATCAAAATACGAAAAGTAAAATTTTAGCCCAATCATAACTTAATTTTTGACGAGAGGTCTACTTTATTTAAGTGTATGTTGTGAGACTTTCTGCTTTATTCAAGGTGGTCTATCACAAAATATTGATGATGTTTTTCTTGCTGTTTGAAAGAAATAGTTATCTTGTTCTAATAAATCCATCTTTTACAGATTTTATTCATCTATTAAAATTATTCAAAGTTTTTATAAAAGGCAGACTAAAATCTCTCAAATCTTATAGCGACAGCTATCTACTAAATTTATTCCATGTAGAACGCTTACTGTGTTAATTCCTTTAAATTTCTTTCGCAGTGCTTCTTACAGTTATATTTTTAAACTACGTGTCACATAAAAAAAAAAACTGTTTTCATGATTATTTGGAACGCTTCTTGGACTTGTGCAAAAAACAATTTCTCTGTAGGAAAAAAAAAAAAAAAAAAGAAAAAGAAAACGGATTTGTTATATTATAAATGATATTAAACTTCGCCTGGAATTCATATTGATATGCCATTCGATATTTTTCTCCAAACATACGTTATACACATGTCATTCCTCTGTAATATTTTCCCCTTGCAGTAAACGACCATTAATAATTATTATTCAACAACCTTATCATTCATGCATGTCATATCTACAGAATGATTGATGGTAGCTAACATCATATTCAATTACTCTGTCTTTAAGGTCGTTAACGTTAATGCACGATGTTTTCATTAAGGCCGGAGGCATTGGTTAAATAACATATTTTAATAATTATTTAAGCAATTATAAAAGTATTTTTTTTTTTTAATAATTACAAACATAAGTACATGTTAAATCTAATATGAGAAAAAAATGATTGTGTATAATAATAAACTGATTACATTTTGAATGTATATTGTTTTTGTTTTAATTGTTATTATTAAACTCTAAATTTCCAGTTTAGATTTTCAACAAAACAGTGCTAATCTGTTGAACTGAAATACAATATACAATTATAAATAGTGAATTTTTAAAGATTGAGAAAATATAGATAAAAAGTACAAACGCAGTCTGCATATAATTAAAAAGAATTGTTATATTTATTTTAATAATAATTACGTCATGTTTTAACACTTTCCAACAAAGTTGAAAAGTGCTATAACTTCAATTTGTCTGTCAATCTGCCCGCGCTCTAACCCCTTAAATATTAATGAATTTTTTTGAAACTGATATATGTTATTCAAGTTTACGATAGAATGTTTCTTATTGAAAATGGGGTAAATATCCCAACTGATTTGTGCACATGTACACCCCAAACTACTCCAAAGCACTGCATTCTATTGGATGTATATCTATAAACCAAAATTTTCCATACCAGTTTCCAAACCTTTATTTCGCACAAATATTAGTGGATTTAAAATATGCTATTCAGTTTTACTGTCGAATGCTCTCTATTAAAAATAAAGTAAATACCACCACTGGTTTATAAAAGGAAAACCCGAAAATATTCCAAAGTATTGCGCAGTATGAGAGATATTTCCATAAATCATATTTTAATACCTTTACTTTGCACAAATCTTAATAAATTTGAAATATGTAATTCGGGTTCACTATCGGATGTTTCCAATAGAAAATGAAGTTAACACCACCACTCATTTGTATATAGGGACATCCGAAAGTATTCCATAGTGTGTTATTCACGTGTACAAAAAATTGCTTCCAATAGCATTTAGTTCAATTATCATTAAGATTTACGGAGACGCACAAAAATATTCAGACACATAAAGGGCTACAAAAGAAAATAGCTGGAATTACATATTAACTTTTATTAAGCATTTTAACACATTCTAACAAACAATGTTTAAGAGTGAATATGATTTGAGTTAGTCTTTCTGACTACCGATCTGCTTATCTTTCTGTCTGCTCATCTTAAACGTCCGTAAAAATTTTCAGAATTTTTTTCAAAATTTTATATATTACACAAGTTTACTATGAAATGTTCCCTATTTAAATATGCATTAATAGTCTCTGTGCAACTTGTTTGTGTATAGGAACACCTAAAATTTGCAAGTGCATTGCGTTTTCTGAGAGACGTTTTTACAAATCACATTTAAATAACTTATTTTATACTGCAAAATCATAATGAAATTGTCATTTATTTTCAACATTCTAAAATAATATTTTGCATAGAATATGATATATTTAGAGTTCATATTTACACGGCTACACTAAAATATTCAGATACATTAAGGACTACAATTAGAAATTCCTAGAATTGCATTTTCTTTTGTGTTAAGCATTTTTAACACTTTTCAACAATGATAAAGAGTTATTATGATTTCAGTTAGATTATCTGTATGTTTTTTTTTTCCTGTCTGAATGTTCAACAAGTACATACATTTAGAAAGTGTTAATAATGAATGCTAACTGCATGTTTTTCGTTCGTGTTTAATTTTCATTTTTATTTATTTATGTTTTTTTTTTTTTTTTTTTCAGATCATTTTTAATTTTTTCTCATTGATTTAGTTTAGTTTATTTAGATCATAAACCCCAAAATTTTTATTACTTACTCTACAAAACTTAAATATATATATATATATATTAATTATATTGTATAATACAAATACTATATATAAAAAAGCATTTCCATGACTGGAACAAAGCAAGTGAAAAAAAAAAAATATATATATTGTATATATTAAAAATATATATATATTGTGCAAAAATGAAATAAATACTGTCTTGTTACAGGTTTAGAAAGACAGAGCTTCCTTTTTGAAATTTAAAGAGGCCCCAAAATGACTGAAAAATAATGCTTCAAATTCATAGTATCCGTTTTGGATATGGTAATTTAAAATGAAACAAAAAAAAAAAAAAAAATCTTAAAGCAAGAGAAAATACACACTATTTTGCAAAAGTTCACTGTATAGCTATCAACTGTGAATTCCGATGTCAGTAAGCATATGTAAATATCAATAAAAAATATTATGCGCTGATGTGGACTGAAAATATTTAACAGGAAATTAATACCGTGAAAAGTTATAAATCTCAATAATTTTTTTAGGTTTAAAACCATTTAACTCAACCCTTTCTCCGGTAAAAAAAAAAATAAATAAATAAATAAATAAGATAAAATAAAATAAAATAAATAATAATAATAATAATCTTGAGTGCCGTGTGTGAATAGAAAATATTGTTGCACTGATGCTTACTTTATTTTATTCAGTGAAAACTTTTGACAAATAATTTCAATCCGAAACGATCGTTGCTGAATAATTTGTGCCTTGTGCTTTCCATTATACCAGTTTGAAGGTAAATATATCGTGCAATATTTTTGTACAATAACATGCAGGGGGCGGGGGGAGAACTTAAATACGAATTCTGCTAAGTAATTTTTTTAAATAAAATTCGTAGCATAAATAAATTTTTTAATCTATGTAAAATCTATGCAAGAAATTGGAAAAAAAAAAATGTAAATAAATGAGGGCATCGAATTGATGTCAAGCTTCTTCTAATGCTTTTTTAATACTGAGAAATATTCCAGTTAAAAGTTTTATTGCGTATATTTAAGGAAAAACTCAGTTTTATTTTTGTGCACTTAGCTGAAAATACGCATTTCATTCTCACAGAAATTTATTTATATTATTTTTACATTAAATATGAAATAGATTATCTTATAAAAAAAGAATTTTAAAAATAATAAAGGTACAAATGGAAAAAACTTTCGATAAATTTACGATTCTAGAGTTGTCTTTAATTATATGTTTATTTATGTTTTTATTTATAATGTGAAACAAGGTGTTGTTGTTGGTATGGAAGTTAAGGCAAAATTATAGCATTAATATCTCGAAATTTATAGAAAAAATTTAGATTATGAACTAAATAAGAATTAAAAATTAAATAATATTACTTTATATACTTATAGGTATAGAAAAGGGGTATTTTATTTCAAAACATTGCCATTTAAAATGAAAAACAAACATGTTTCATTTCATTTATTGAATTAATACTGAACTTGTATAAGACAATTATTTGTAGGGATATAAATTTAATTATAATTGTTATTTGGATTGTCATGATTGAAAATAGAATCATATTGGAAATAATATATATGTATTTTTAATTTACAGTAAATACTTTATATATATAAACAAAACAATTATTCATACGTAATCTAAAAACAAAGTTGTAAAATGTTTAGCAGTACCATAACATAATGCTATTCTTTAATTTAGACCAAAAATGTTTTTTATGATCAACAATTTAGATGTAAAGTTATTTTATGTTTTCTATTATCAACAATTTAGATGTAAAGTTATTTTTAAATAAATCCTATATCTTAAATTCACAACTTCAGAATTATCCTTATTTGTAAAACTTATTTCGTTTTCCCAAATACACTGGTGATGAATGCAATACCTTGATATATAACATTACGTCATGCTTCAATAGATACTGTCAATGTCCGTTGACAAAGCACCTCATCCATCAATTAAGTTGAAGCTACATTATCTATCGATAACTTAATGGCACTTGATTCCATAAATAACTTATAAAAAAAATAAACAGATTTTTTTTTTCACTTTTAATGGGATAATTTACACTAAATAAGTAAAAAATTTCTTGAACGTTTCCTTTACAGTGCTCACCTTTATTTGATTTTTATTTTAAAGGTATACATTTTATGAATTCCAAAATGACTTATAGCACTGATGACATTCGACTCATAACTATTAAATCAACGGTGATGATGATGTAGAAAGAAACTTATAACGTATTAACATTTATGTATTAAAAACGGTTAGGAACACTGTTCTTAAAAAACTAATACTTAATTTAATATAATAAGAGTTTGTATTATTCTCTAAGCGTTTAATATAGAATTAACACACAAGAAACATGTAATCGATAACCTTTGTTAATCTATAAAATATGTTTGAAATGATAACAGGAGACTTGGCGTTGGATTATTAAACCCGAATAGACTACTAAACGCAGTTTTAAATTTCGTCTAAAAGAACATATGAATTACTTCCGCAAACAAGAAACCAATAAATCGGCTATTTCTGAACATTGCTGGGAGGAAAATCATAATTTTAAATTTAATTCAGCTAAAATAATTTGCAGACCTAAATCCATTCATGAACTCGATTTCATTGAAGCTTTTCATATTTATAAAAATTTTAAAAACCTTGTAAATTGTGATTTCGCTGTTCCCTTTTTGTCTGATTGTTGGAAATTTTACATTCAGTCCACATTTTCTTAATTTTTCTACTGTTTACACAGCTAACATTCCTAAATTCCTATTGGCCTCACTCCCCACCTTTCCCGTAATCCTATTGTTGAACTAAATTCGGTCCCTCTCCTATATATACGAGCACTTCTCCAGATTCAGAATTCTTTTTGCACTGAAGTTGGTACGCTTAAGGCTACCGAAACAGCTGTATGCATCTCAAATATTTTAAGATAGAAAGATGGATAGTCGGACAGATATAAACACAAATTGAAATCATATTTGCACTTAAAAATTTTTAAAAAAGTGTTAAATCGCTTAATGTAAACGAACATGCAATTCCAGTAAATTTCCAATAAAAGCCCTCAATGTCACTGAATATTTCTCTGTGGCGCCGTAAATCTAATGCTAATCCTACTACATACTGCAGAAAGCATTCTTTTGTGCATATGAATAACATATTTCAATTTTATTAAGATTTGTTCAAAGTAAAGTTATTAAAATTTGAAGATATAGAAATACCTCTCATAGAACGAAAGCTCTGGAATGTTTTCGTGTGTCCTTGTACACAATCCAGTGGTGGAATTTACTTCCTTTCCTACAGCAAACATTCGATAGTGAACTTGAATAACATATTTCAGTTTCATTGAAATTTATATAAAATAAAGAAATGAAAATATAGTTCATCAACATACCTCTCATAGAACACAATGCTTTGGAATGATTTTTGGAGTCCTTGTAAACAAGTCGGTAGAGTTATTCCCTCCATTTTTAGTAGAGAACATTTGATAGTGAACTTGAGTATCATATATTACTTTCAAAAAATTCCATGAATATTTACGGGAGTTAGAACGCGAATAGACAAACAGGACCGACAGACCAACAAATCGAAGTCATTAATACTTTTCAACCTTATTGGAAAGTGTTAAAAACATTTAGAAAGGGATGAAAACAATTAATATAAACGAAAATGCAATTCAAGCAAATTTCCAATAATACACATTAATGTAACTGAATATTTTTGTGTGGTCTTGTAAATCTAATTCTAATCCTAATATATTCTATCGAAAGCACTCTTTTGTCCACATGAATAATATATTTTAATTTTACTGATATTTATGCAAAGTAAAGTTCTTAAAATTGAGTTATAGAAATACCTCTCATAGAATGCAATGCTTTGGAATACTTTCGGTTACCCTGTGTATACAAACCACTGACGGTATTTACTCCATTTTCTATGGTTAACATCCGATAGTGGACTTGAATAACATATATCAGTTTCAAGAGCGCTGACAGGCAGATAGACAGACGAATAGACAGACGGACAGACAGAGAGGGACAGACAGACAAACCGAAGTCATCAACACTTTTCAACCTTGTTGGAAAGTGTTAAAAACTACAATGAAAATTCTGACGTGGGCTCTACATGACTTTGTTGTTCACTTACTAAACTACATATATTGTTACAAAACTGTTGACATTATCATATACAGTAAGTTGTTTGTATGTGGACAAGCAGATTCTAGTCGATGAATGCACTTTAGCTAACAAATGATATTGAAACTATCCAATAACTATACTAATCAGACTACAAAAAACTGAAGATAATGTTATATACACTGAAACGATCGAATATCTTTTATTTAGGAATGATAAACAAGAGTTTGCGATACATTCTCTCAATGACACATACACAAATAAGAATTTAATAAAAATCTCTCAAGTGCAGGTGTTTTCCTTTTCTGCTCTTTTGGCGATGATTAGTTCCCAGAAATCCATACATTATACCGAATGAAGCTAGTCAATTCAGATTCAGTTTGACATAGAACTTTCAGATTTTGGAATATCTCACTTAGTATTTTTTGCCAAATTTGATGACAAAACCCCACAAGACCATTGCGAAGTTCCTCACTAAGATCGACGCATGTTGTAACGAATAGGTTTCTATTATATTTCCCGCGCTTTTTTACACTGCAACAATTCTAATAAAGGAAAATAATTTTTCATTTGCAAAAGTACCATTACGTGTGTTCCAATACGAGGTTTTGTTGAAATCTCTATAACGGTATGTTGATATAGATAAAAAAATTCTGATATTTTACGAATATCTCTAAAAAGTCCAGTGCTGCAGCGCTAAAAAAAAGAAGGTACACAAATAGATGCTATAATAAATGAAATACTTATTTTAAGTGCCGTCCACCCAACCATTTCCTGAGTTAAAGAAAATATACACAGTACTTACATATACACATATTATAAATCCAAAGGTTTTATGTATATATAATCCATAATGTATCATATTATCATACATTTTCAATTACTAATTAAATGCAGCAAAATTTATGCATATTTCATTATTTTCAAATACGTCTGTAGGAGGGCAAATCATATTTATTCGAAAACAATATATGCATTTAAATATATATATATATATATAAATCATAGTCAAATCTAGTGATATTTTAATATTTTATTTAACCAACAACAACAACAACAAAAAAAGTTGACAAATATATTTAACTTAAAGATGACATAGAAAAAGCTTTCAATTACATAATACTTTCAATAAGTTTATTAGAAAAAATATAATTACAGCAACATCAAAAGGTGTAATAAAATAAACATTGCTTAATGATTAATATTAAAAGAAAACATTTCAAAAATTAATTCTCTAAATAATGATTTAAATTCTGTAAATGAATTTTAAATATGAAATAAATTTTATATAAATGAGTTTTAATTTTTCAAATATGCTCATATTTTAATTTACATACATGAAAGGAAACTGTTTTAAAAGAAAACAACGTTACAGTTATCAGAAGTAAAATGAAAATAATAGTAATTACTACCGATTACAAGTTTTCAATTCTTTCGAAAAGTATTTTTATACTATGATTCTGGACAAAAAAAAAAAAAAAAAAAAAAAAAAATGTACGTTAAAAAATGTCTATCTCAAATCACATAGTAAAGTTAATTTTATTCTTTCCTTTAAAAAGGTCAGAAAACTTATTTTAAAAATTAATGCAACTTAAATTTACAAGATTTGCGCCTTAAACTCAAAACATGAAAGGCTCTTATAAAATTACAGTAAAATTTCAACACTTTTAAATTTGCAGTGTAAAGTTATTTCAAGAAATTTAGTGGGATATTTATTTATTTATTTATTTCCGTTGACAATTTAGAATGTTTAAAGAATATACTGTTTCTGATTTTCAAATTCAAGTTTGAAAAGTTCAGTTAAAAACACTAAAGATTATTTCAAAGTCTAGATATTACATCAAAACTCAGCCCTCGTGATTCATGCTTGTCTAAAAAGTTTTTATATATAGCGCACTGTGCCCTCTTTTATAAACCACTATTCCCTTGTTAATATCTTATTTGTTATTTAGAATAATTATGTATCAACAATGACCTTGCAATATCTCTCTAAAAAAGAAAAGAAAATATTGTTCTCTGCTTTCTGCTGGATAAACTATACTATTAAAATAAGATATCAGTCTAAGAAAATATTTATATTTCATTTAAATGCACGTATAAAAAAGTTTTATTCTTCTACTCGAAACATTTTTTCCATTATCAATGACAAATACCCAACCAACCATACAAATGTAAAATATATCTCTAGAAATAATACCGCTCGGTAGTTTTTCGCTTAAGCAAAATCTTAAGGATTTATCAAATACTGAAAAAAATAATACAAGAGTTACGTGTTTAAATATACACATTAAATGAAAATAACAATCGTTTCTATCAAGTATTAAAATAAATTTTTTATGGTTATGCCTATAAAATATATAAGTTTAATGCTGCTTCTTATTAATATTTTAACATATTCTTTAAATTTAAATTTAGTTTGTTTAAGAAATTGATAAATTATTTTTCAAATAAGACATCAAATCGAAAACTTTTGAGTTACACATTTCATTTAAAAATTACAAATTTTCTATTTAATTATTTCTCCCCATTTATACATTTGAGTAAAAATTAAACACCCATTTTACAGGAGAAAAACATACAATAATCAATAAAATAATCTGGTGTGTCACTCACACGACTTTCTCTTACCCTGAAATTTAGCAGATTAAGATGTAAGATAACGAGTACTGTTATGTAAACCTGTGTTAAACAATTCAAATTAGGCTTCGGAAGAGCTTTATATGATAATTAGTTCTGTGTGAAGGGGGCTGCCGCCCCACTGAACCCCCCGTTTCATTAATGCACCTACATTTATGTAGAATTTAATTCTGTTATTAAAATTTTTTTATGTTTTTGAAAAAATAATTTATTTAAATTATTATTTAAAAAAATTACCTTTTATGATAATGCAGAGGATTAGTATAACATTAATATATAAATAACAATAAGTAGTACCGTCTGCAAATTAACTGCATATTCTCCCTTCTTGTATATCGTGTATTATCTTAATCAAGTGGGGGAGGTATGTAGAGCTATCTTTCTATTTTTATTATTATTTATCATTTCATTTACTTTCTAAAATCCATCAAAATCGGTCATTTTTCTTGACGGTTTAGATCACAACGACATTTTGCTTAAGGCACATGCGTGAAATTCACCGAGATGAAAAAACAAGAAAGAAAAATCATGCAGTACGCATTGATTAGTAACACTTTCCAACTGTACGTAATTGTTGTATCGAATAACTTTTAATATTATTTGCCTACGTTATCACACAACAGACAGAAGGACTGAAAAATATACAGATAGACTAATTAATTTTAAAATTACTCTTAGGCATTTTGGAATGTGTTAAAGAGGCTTAACGCAAAAGAAAATGCAGCCAGTATATTATAATTACAGCTTTTGATCTCTCTGAATATTTTAGTGTAGCCCTGTAAATCAGAAAGTTAATCATATCATATTCTATACAAAGGATTGTTTTAGAGTATTAACAATAAATTTCAATATTTTTATGATTTTTACAGTAGAAAGATTTTAAATATAATTTTCAAAAAATTCTGTCCTAAAACGTAATGCATTGGCATATTTTTATTTTGTCCCTGTAAACAAACTAGTTGTACAGGACCTATTAATGTCATTTTAAATGGGGAAAATTCTATAGGGATAATGTTTATAAAAACAACACTCATAGAACAAAATGCTTTCGAATGCTTTTGGGTGTCCCTGTACACAAACCAGAAGATATATTCACTCCATTTTCAATATGGAACATCCGATAGTGAACTTCAATAACACATATCAGTTTCGAGGAATTCCATAAATAATTACAGGAGTTGGAGCGCGGGCTTACAGACAGACAGACAGATGGACAGATACACAAACTGAAATCATATTCACACTTAAAAATGTTAGAAAATGTTAAAAACACTCAATGTAAACGAAAGTAATATTTCAGCAATTTTTTATTAATAGCTCTTAATATAAATCTATATTTTTCTGTCACCCTGTAAATCTAATGCTAATTATGCTATATTCTATGCAAAGCATTTTTTTTTTTTTTTTTTTTTTTTGCATATAAATAACATATTTCAATTTCCTAAAACTTTGTGGAAAGTAAAGTAATTAAAATTTGATTTATAGAAATCTCTCTCGTAGAACGCAATGCTTTGGAATACTTTTGAGTCTCCCTGTATATAAATCGGTGGTGATATTTCCTCCATTTTATACAGGAAACATCCAGTAGGGAATTGGAATAATATATTTTAATTTCATTAAGATATGTCTACAGTAAAGGTATGAAAATATGGTTTATAGAAATAGCTCTCATAGAACACAATGCTTTGAAATACTTTCGGGAGTCCCTGTACGCAAACCAGTAGAGGTATAAACTCCATTTTCAATAGGGAATACCCGATAGTGAACTTGAATAACATATATCAGTTTTAAGAAATTCCATAAATATTTACGGGAGTTAGATATTGGACAGACAGACAGGCAGACAGACAGACGGACGGACAGGCAGATACACAAAGCTGAAATTATATTCACACTTAAAAAATGCTAGAAAGTGTTGAAAACGCTTAACGTAAACGAAAGTACAATTCTAGCAATTTTTTATTAATACATCTTAATATAACTGGATATTTTTGTGCCACCCTGTAAATTTAATGCTAATCATGCCACATTCTATGCAAAGCATTCTTTTGTGTATATAAATAACGTATTTCAATTCCCTAAAACTTCGTGGAAAGTAAAGTTATTAAAATTTGATTTATAGAAATATCTCTCATAGAACGCAATGTTTTGGAATGCTTTTGAGTGTCCGTGTATATAAATCCGTGGTGTTATTTCCTCCATTTTATACAGGAAACATCCAGTGGGGAATTTGAATAACATATTTCAATTTTATTAAGATATGTCTACAGAAAAGGTATGAAAATATGGTTTACAGAAATAGCTCTCATAGAACACAATGCTTTGAAATACTTTCGGGTGTCCCTGTACACAAACCAGTAGAGGTATAAACTTCATTTTCAATAGAGAACATCCGATAGTGAACTTGAATAACATATATCAGTTTTAAGAAATTCCATAAATATTTACGGGAGTTAGAGATCGGACAGACAGGCAGGCAGACAGACAGACGGACGGACAGGCAGATACACAAATCTGAAATCATATTCACACTTAAAAAATGCTAGAAAGTGTTAAAAACGCTTAACGGAAACGAAAGTACAATTCTAGCAATTTTTTATTAATACTTCTTAATATAACTGGATATTTTTGTGCCACCCTGTAAATCTAATGCAAATCATGCTACATTCTATGCAAAGAATTCTTTTGTGCATGTAAATAACATATTTCAATTTCCTAAAACTTCGTGGATAGTAAAGTTATTAAAGTTTGATTTATAGAAATATCTCGCTTAGAACATAATGCTTTGGAATACTTTTGAGTGTCCCTGTACATGAACCGATGGTGGTATTTCCTCCATTTGATAGAGAAAACATCCAATAGTGAACTTGAATAACATATTTTAATTTCATTAAGATATGTCTACAGTAAAGGTATGAAAATATGGTTTATAGAAATACCTCTCATAGAACACAATGCTTTCAAATACTTTCGGGTGTCCCTGTACACAAACCAGTAGAGGTATAAACTCCATTTTCTATAGGGAACGTCCGATAGTGAACTTGATTAACATATTTCAATTTCATTAAGATATGTAACCAGTAAAGGTATAAAAATATGGTTAATAGAAATACCTCTCATAGAACACAATGCTTTGGATTACTTTCGGGTGTCCCTGTACACAAACCAGTAAAGGTATAGACTCCGTTTTCAATAGGGAACGTCCGATAGTGAGCTTGAATAACATATTTTAATTTCATTAAGGTATGTCTACAGTAAGGGTATGAAATTAGGGTTTATAGAAATACCTCTCATAGAACACAATGCTTTGAAATATTTTCGGGTGTCCCTGTACACAAACCATTAAGGGAAAAACTCCATTTTCAATAGGGAGCGTCCGATAGTGAACTTGAGTAACATATATCAGTTTCAAGAAATTCCATAAATATTTACGGGAGTTAGAGCGCGGACAGACAGACAGACAGACAGACAGACAGACAGACAGACAAACCAAAGTCATAAGCACTTTTCAACCTTGTTGGAAAGTGTTAAAAATAGTCAAAAGCTTTGTCTTCAACATTTAATTCCCAGAATGTGAAAGGATTTTATTCCTTTGATGCAACTTTTTCTTTTTTCACATATACCATGTATCAATGGGATAAATCTTTCTAAAATAGCGCACGGAATCACATACCTTTAATTGTTTTATGCTCTCGCAAAGAACAAAAATTTATGTTTTTATTTATAACAATTTACTTTTAATTTCTGGTGATAATTATTTTTTTTTTAAAGATGCTACTGGTGTCAATGCTGTATTTGCGTAATCATGTATTGTTATATGTCGTATGAAGTTTTGTTAAAAAAAAATCAATTGAGGTAGTGAATCAACGATTGCTTTGCCAGCTTCGCTGGTCACTATATTTAAAGGGGACTAATGTGCAAGTTGTACCTGACGGGACTAAAGTGAAAGTTGTACCTCAATGAGCAGCCCCCGAAAAACAAAAACATTAAATCATTAAATTCCTTTTTTTACTTATTTTTATTTCATATTATTTCACGTGCACTTTTTATTTCCTAATTCAAAATTATTAAAAAAAACTTTTTCGATATCGCTTGTAACGATACTGATTATTATTAATTTTCTTTTTTTTTTTTTTTTCTTTCAATAATAATAATAATAAAAAAGATTTTGATGAAATTCTGGCAAAAGCAGAATTTAGATTAAGACGGAGGACTATTAGTTTTTTTTTTTTTTTTTTTTTTTTTTTTCAAATTATAACATCGCTTTCAAATTATTCAATTATATTTTCGATAAATTTTAGATTTCGACAAATGTCCAACTATCGAAATCGACAACGCAAAAACCCCAGATTGAGACTAATAAGTCCCCAGTCCTTAAAAAAAAATTGAAATTCTCAATATTACATTAAATATATATATATATATATATATAATTTTTTTTTTTTTTTGGTTAAAAATGAAAAAAATCGGTAACTTTATTGTAAATTATCGCAGATCGATGGTTCAACCATTCGTTTTAAAAGTATTGACGAAGTCTTTTGAAAGATACCCATCATGAAAATTTTCTCCCCTCGATGGGGGACTTCCACCCCCACCCCACTCCCAGGGGGGGGGGAGGCGAGGCACCTACATACACAAAAAAATTTTCCTAGTTGACTATCTCTATTACAAAAAATATATATTCGTTTCATTTGGTTTAGTGCAGTTTATAAATGTTAAACTCCAGTTACCTGCAATTTTCCCCATAGACGTAATGTATTTGAATAGTTTTGAGTGTCCCTGTACACGAACCATTTGCTTCATCTCAACGAAAAGCTTACTGTAGCATCCCTATATGATACACATTTAGAATACCGAGATTGGAATTTCTGCTACTATTTGTTCTTGAGATATGCTGATAACAGACACACAGACATCCACACAGACATTCTTTAAAAACATGATTTTCGTATTCAGGGGACCTCAGAACATGTAAATATAACAAAAACTCACGTTCGAAAATTTGACCCCAAAACAATACTTTCTCGACCCTATGGGTACAAAAAAATAAAAATATTAATGTAAAACATGTATTTATTCAGAATTTATGTAGAAGGATTAATACAAATACACACGAATTACGGAGATTTGATTAAAGGAAAAAGCGTTGTAACTTAATATAGCTCAAATTTTATTATATTTTTTTATAATAATCAAACTGCACAAATGATTAATATTAGTCGTACAAAAGGTGATTATGAATAGTAATTTGGGAAAAGCTTGTAAAAAGCCATTCCAAAAAAAAAAAAAAAAAAATGTAACAATAATAATTAATTTTTCTGCAACGCAAATTCAAATTTAATTAATAAATGTTGAAAATTTGTAAAGATAAATCGCGAACGACTAGATTAGAGCTTTTTTTTTTTTTTTTCGGGAATTAGATCATAGTTTTCTCTAAAAAAGTAACATTAATTTTCCAGCTAAATGGTCTTGAAAGTTCCTCGTAACAATAACATTTGTAAGTTTTATTATGAGAAAATTATTTTGTAAAGAAAGAAAAAGTTGCAGAAAATTAGTTTCTAAATTAATTATTTTCTTGGTTTCTGTCTATAATTTTGCTTTCAGTATGGAAAAAATAACAGAATACCAAATAATATAAAATAATTATAAAAAAAAAAGCTCTAGATTTGAAATTTTCATATATTAATATATATATATGTATATATATATATATATATATATATATATATCACAATGTTACATTTATCTATATTAAACAAATAATTAGAAGGGTTATCAATATTGTATCAATTATAACAGGAATTTCATTGAACTTTCTCAAGCTATTTTAAATTTTACTTTACAATTCTGTTTCAAAATTTCTCCCTACATAAATGTTTATAGTTATAATCATGAAAATAAAGTATAGAATCCTCCATATCTGATGAATAGGAAAAAAAATATAATGTGTTCAATGTGTATAATAATTCCTGATTTTTCCACTGTATAATTGCAACAATTTTTGTTTAAATAATTTTACAGAGCAATATTATTAACAAATAATAAAATATTACATGAAACTTCCGTTCGATGTCTTGCACGCAGGGAACTGACATTCAAAATCAAATTTTCAAAAATCGCTTTCGCTTTAAATCTCACACTATCGATTTTTTTAACACAGAAATTTTTCATGCTTCACTTAAGAAATAAAACTAGTATGTTTTTGCTCTCACAAAATTTCTTTTTTATTTTCTTTCAAATTCTTCCAAACAAATTACATTTTTAAAATTAATTAATTATTTATTTATTTACTTATTTGTTGTTAAGATTTTATTTTTAACTTTGTAATGTTATTTAATCCTTTACGTATTAAATTGAACATTTGATTATTAACCATTTAATTAAAACATTTGATTTCGTATTAAATTAAAACGTTTGATAATTTAATTGATATGCAAGACTTTACTTGCAATATTATACTCCGGTAAGTATAATAAATATTTCTATTATCTTTTGACAAAAAGCAATATATAAATTCTCTTTATATACAAAACCTATCTGGCCTGAATTTAAAAATCTTCTGTTGAACATTTAGAATATAGAAATGTTTTAATTTCTAGATCCTAGAATCTAGGCATTCATTATCATTTTCACAAAAGCACAGTCGGTAACAAAAGTCTCCGAACACTAGCAAAAATTCCTATATAGAAAAGGTACACTTAATACAGTTTTGTTAAATAAATCCTTGTCGAATCTTGTTTTTAGGCTGGCTAAGAACAGGATTCGGCTAGGATTTATTTGACAAAACTGTATTAAGTGTACTTTTTTTACATTGGAATTTTTGCTAGTGTTCGTAGACTTTTGTGACCGATTGTAAGCAAAAGAAAGAAGCTTAAATGTATTTGTCGGCAACATTAACCATGAAAAATTGTTTTGAAGTGTCAACATATATTTTATTTTTTATTTTTTATACCTGACTAAGAATAAATGTACAATGATTATATATTACCAGCAATATTAATAACCGGGAAGATGTAGCGGAATAAATTTGTTAATGAAGTTCCAACATAAGATAACAACTAATCCTTATTAGCTCCAAGTAGAGAGCTCTAAGTTGCAATTAAGCTGACTATTCATCGATTTTGTACTGAGCGACCAACGTTTAATGCAACTGAGAACGTATGGTAATATGATTTGTGATTTAAATTCTAATTTTATATATACATATATTTTAATTTTATTTATTAAAATTTTGTAAATTAAATATATTCTCTAAAATGAAAACTCATGAAAGATTTCTTATAAGATTCTTCTCTTATAGGAATTTCGACGAAGTTTTTTAATGATGAAGAGAATTTTTAAATAAAATTTTATTTCAAAGAATAAGATTTCAGTGATAAATCATAATTAACATATACCAACTTATAGCATTATGAGTTTATATTCGCCATGAATGTTTGAATGAGAGTATATCAACATGACCTGTAATTTTAAATTTAAATCTAAATTGTCTATTGATACCACTACAATATTTTATTTTTAGATTTAATTTTTAGAATTTTTTATATTCAATTTGACTTCGTTACATAAATTTAAATGTAATATTATGACTTTATTTATGAAAATATTGTAAAATATATGTATATTTTTATTTTGTATTAGATACATGTTTGTGTGTTAAGTAACTATATGCCTAAATCATTATACTATAGTTTAAAACAAATACATTTAATATTAAGAAAGATATGGACAGTTGTAGTAAATAATTTATTACTGCACATGCGCAGACTGTAGCAAAAATTTTTTGACACAGTTCAATGCTCCACTATAGAGAACTTCATAAAGGAAAATTCCAGTTCAATATAGAGACATCGGCGATTAAATGAACTATTTTTTTTTTCCAGCTATTTTCTAAAAAGCTCTATAGGATAAGGGGTCTTTCACAAATGAAAATTCCTATCAGAATAATATTATAGTTTTAAAAAATTAAAGAACACGCTTTTATAGAAATTTGAACTAAAAAGCACAAAATATCTATCTTAGTATTAAAATGCAGGGTAAGAGAAAATTGTGTGAGTGACACACCATAATATTTACATACATTTAAATCTTTAATTAAAATAATTTAGAATTAAACAAAAAACATTTTTAAAAAGTCTCCCCTGACTGGACTCGAACGCTAGACCTTTAGGATCGTAGCGCGGAGCTTTACCTCACAGCCACAGCGTTCACGTAGGGAAAGTCATTTTTTACAATGTAGATTTTTTGTTTGCTCCCAGAGCGGTTGCAAACATACATTATACATACAAACATACTTACAGCTGAAGCTAATAAAAGCGTGTTAAAAAGTATGTTACAGAATGAAACTTAGTACTATATTATTGATTCATTTTTTTTTTCTTTCACAGCTTTATACAACATATCTATCAAAAAGAAAAAGAAAAAAGAATTGTTTGTAAAGGAAAACGAAATGTTTTTTCTCATACAAATTTCTTTTTGTGAGTGATCCCTTATCGCAAAAACTTTTTTAGAAAAGAGCTGCAAAACAGCTCATTTAATCACCGATATCCCTATGAATTTTCATGATATTAGACAGGATATTTTTATGGGGTACTCAATACAGTTGAGTATTATACTATGTCCAGTTTTTTTTTTTTTTTTTTTTTTTTTTTCAGTCTGCGCATGCGAAGTAATAAATATTTGACTAATAATATCTCTCTCTTTGAATATTAAATGTATTCGCCTCAGTTCGCCCCCCTCTCCAGTGAGCAAAGACAGGCACTAATGTTTTAACCTGGTTTAACTTCTACTGGAGAATCAAACGCAATAAATACTGGTTTAAGTCTGTCGATATTAACGACTTGGATTTTTCCGTCTATTAAAATATGGAAATATTTTCTTTCTTGACACCACAGGGTACAGTTCATCGTATGATGGTTTTAAGGATCCTCTAACTCGATCATATCTCACAAATGCATGTGAAAAATTTTTCAAATGCTTATGTACAAACACTGGTTGATTGTGATGTGCAGATGGAAGTTTTGGTTTGAGCAATCTCATAAATTCTCGCAATTTTTCAACATAAATACGTGGATCTTTTAAGTCTACAGTGGGATCGTAAAAGTCCCCAGGAAACCTTAAGATACTTCCATACAATAATTCAGCAGGATTTGCTTCAATATCCTCTTTCAATTCACATCTAAAACCCAAGAGAATTTTAGGGAGGATTTCAGTCCAACTACGAGTTCCATGGGGCATAATCACTGCTTTTAGTGGTCCGTGAAAATTTTCAACCAAACCATTTGCTTTCGAATTATATGGCGATGTTCTCCATTTTTCTATACCAAGTAATTAAACAAACTGCTTATAAGTCAGATTCAAATTATTTTCCTTGATCTTTCGTAATTCATATTGGTGTATCATATTGGGTAAACCATTCTCTGTAGAGAGTTCGCGTAACTGTTTGGGCTGTAATGTCTTTTAGAAGATAAGCCTCCGGCCGACGAGTAAACCATCTATAACCGTTAAAAAATAAGATTTACCATGTGATTATCAAAATGTAACACTTCAACAATTATTTCAAAATTGATAAGTTAAATTCACAGTCTAAATGGATTTAAAAGCATAGAATGAAAAATTAAACGTTAACTTAAAACAACAAATCATTAAATTTATCTCGACTATATCACATTAAATGTATCACTATATAGTACTATTAATAGCCATTTAAAACATCATTAATATATTTAAAATAACTATAAAAGAAATATTCCAATCATTAATTCAATACATTCTCAATTTAAAAACAGAGAGAAAGAAAGAAAAAAAAAACATTTATTAAATAATAATAATAACATTTAGCTTCGAAGGTCGGAGATTATCGCCATGTTCAACGTCCTTGTCAAAATTGAGGCTTATTCGCTTTTCTATAGAAGTTGCACCATAATAACTTTTAACACTTTTAATTTAAAACAATAACTAATAAATTTCACAAAATATAAAAACAAGATTAAAATAAATGCGCGCAATGTCAGTGCACATAAATGACAACAAACCGACCGATTAAACTGAAAATTCTTCTCAGTATCAAATAAAGTTTCTTAGAGATGGTACTTCTACTGCGCCATCTAATGACATATTTTAGAAACAGTTAAATGTTCTGTCAAATAAGTTTTTAAAACCCTATAAGCGTTAAGCCCGTCTTTTTCCGGATTTGAAATGTGTCTCGTAAATGGTCAGGCCCTTCTTTTTCTTGATAAAGATTTTCGTCTCTGAAGCGTTGAACCCGTCTTTTCTTAGATACATATTTCCAGGGCTGAGTGGTCAGGCCCGTTTTATTCCAGATTTCACTTCCCTCCTTTCGCAGACTCTTTGATTGACATGTGGGTTGAACGGATAAGAATAGTTTACAAGCAAATACAATTGATTCCCAACCAGATCTTTGGGGTTGTATCTTTAACAATACTCATGTATGTTTTGACATTAATCCTGCAGTTGAAAGATAACTTTTACTTCTTTGCTTTTAAACAAGTTCACAACATTTCTTTTGAAATGAAATAAATATTTCTCCATGTTGGAAATAAAATTTAAATGTTACATTCATAAGTGTAATTGAATTTTCTATATGTAGGGGCGAAAACTTACATTTAAATAATGCTACTATTATCTTAATAATACAATGTAATCTTATGATTTAAAATCACTTATTTAGCTCTGTTTTAATAATTTTCCGTGTAAAATCATTTATAATTATATAACTTTTTTTTTTTTTTTTTTTTTAATATAAGTTATACTATAATTAAAATGAAATTGTTTATGGTTGACGCCAGAGTCATTTCTGCCTTACGATTCTGCAATTTAATAAATTATAATTCGGTGTAATATATATTATGAATAAGCATACTGCAGGCTAATACAAGAAATGAACGTGCCAAAAAAATCTTTAAAAAATAAATAAATAAATAAATAAAAATAAATATAAGAGGTGGAGAGCAAAAAAAAGAAAAATAATTAATATCGTTTAAAATTTGTCTCTAACTGAAGTTGAAAACTTTAAACTAACAGCAAATGTAAAATTTAGTAAAATTAGTAGTTAGATAGTTAGTTAAATAATGTAGAAGTTAGATAGTAGAAGTGAAATAATATGAATAAACATTATTCCAGATTTAACATTAAATTAAAAACGAATCAAATACTTTCTTCTTACGCTTATAGAAAAAATTACAAATAAGAAAGATCCAATAAAAAAAATAAAATAAAATAAAATAAAAAAAAAGAAGAAGAAGAAGGAAAGATTTTGGGAGTCTGCATATACAGTAGACTGCCAGAAATTCGCACATTACAATCAATATAAACAAATAAAATTCACAGTAAAGATTCCAAGGGAAGGAAAATGGAGATAGTACTTAATTCAATAGTTATATTTTAGGTGCCGAATGAGACAGATAAAGGCAATTTTATTTGAGGTCTAGGTCATTTATGTTTGAAATAAATTAATAATAATAACTATTCAAAGACTGAAAAAAAAAGTTTTATTTATATTTCTAAACATAGTGATATATATATATATATATATTATAATGCACAAGTCAATTATATCAAATGTTTTTATACTTAAATTTTGTATCTTATATAATAAAAAAAAAAAAAATTATTTTTTAATTGAAAAAACATTATGCAATATAAAACTTCGTATATTTTTTAATCTTTAATTGCTTATTATTATTATTATTATGCATATTTTACATACTTATTTATATCACTATTATTTTAAAATAATCATTATATCATAAAAACTCTAATTCAGAATTGTATGGAAAAAAAAAAAAAAAAAAAAAAAAAAACGGAAATCCACAAAATGAAAAAAAATTTACAGTTTTTGGTCCCGAAGTGTGCGGACTTTTTTTTTTTTTTTTTTTTTTTTTTTAGTATACTGTATATATATGAAGAGGATAGAGATGAAAAATTAGATAGATAGATGAAATATAATGATCTCTTTTTATACAAATGCAGGGTAAGGGAAAGTAGTGTGAATGTCGCACCATGTTATTTATTATTCAAATTAATAGATTTTGTAAATTTGATACACATAAATTTTTTGGCCTGAATAATATTGAAGGGATGAGTTATATTATAAAGCAATAAGTGAATGACTACATTTTTTTCATATTTTTCACGCAATTTTTGAGTAGCTTTGATTCAAAATATCTCACTATTAGAGTTTTAGAGCACTTTATAAAATACTTTCATTGAATTATAATTCAAGAAAAAATAAATAAATAAATGAAATATAAACTTTTATCAAGTAAACTATATTGATTACTATTATTTGCGCAATGGATATTTATTTTTCCAATTGTTAGGATCAGACATCCTGTGATATCAATTTATGACTGTTTGTTATTGTACTTTTAATTATAATTCATTTATTAAAATAAATTAATATTTCATGATGACGTTTTTTAGCACTTTAATTTTTTATTGAAAAAAAAAAAAACTACTATATTTTTAGTACATATATATAAAAAAGGCGGAATAAACTTACTACATCTAAATTCTGCAGTTCAGATGGCATATTTTAAATACTTTTATAATTATACAACATCCTTCTCACAGTACTAAATAATCTGCGACTCATTCTCTAACATTGAATGAAATCAGAACTAAGTTAAGAAAGCTCAATATATATATATATATATACATATTTCATGATGACATTTTTTAACACTTTAATTTTTTTATTAAAAATAATCTGGTGTGTCACTCACACGACTTTCTCTTACCCTGAAATTTAATACTATAAATATATGTTGGAGATTAAGAGGTAAGATAACCATGTTATGTAAACCTATGTTAAACAAATCAAATTAGTCTTCGGAAGAGTTTCATATGATAATTAATTCTGTGTGAGGGGGGCTAACGCCCCCCTCAACCCCCCGTTTCATGAATGCACCTAGATGTATGTAAAATTTAATTCGGTTATTAAAAAATAATTCTCTTTTTAAAAAATAATTTAATAAAATTATTATTTGAAAAAATTATCTTTTATGATAATGCAGACGATTTCCATATTAGAGAAGTAGTGTAACACTAAATATCCAAAAAAAAGTCCATTTTATTCTCAATATTAAAAAAAGTTGTTCAAAACTCAGTCAATTCTAAAACTTAATATTAAAAAAAAAAAAAAAAAAAAAAAAAAATTTCAGTTTTTTTTTCGTTAAAAGTGAAAAAAATCGATAACTTTGTTTTAAATTATCGCAGATCGATGGTTCAACCATTCGTTTTAAAGGTATTGACGAGCTCTTTTGAAAGATACCCATCATGAAAATTTACTCCCCTCGAGGGGGGACTTCCCCCCCCCAGGGGGGGAGGCGAGGCTCATACATACACATTTTTTTTCCCCAGTTAACTACCTCTATTACAAAAAATATATATTCGTTTCATTTGGTTTAGTGCAGTCTATAGACGTTAAACTCTACTTACCTGCAATTTCCCCCATAGACGTAATGTATTAGAATTCTCTTGATTGTCCCTGTACACGAATCATTTGTTTGATCTTAACGAAAAGATTACTGTAGCATCCCTATATAATACACATTTAGAATACCAAGTTTGAACTTTCTGCCATAATTTGTTTTTGAGATATGCTAATAACAGACAGACACACAGACATACACACAGACCATTTGCTAAAAACATGATTTTCGTATTCAGTGGACCTCAAAACGTGTAAATATAACAAAATCTCGCGTTCGAAAATTTGACCCAAAAACAATACTTTCTCTACCTTATGGGTAAGAGAAAGTAAAAAAACTACTTTTTTTTAGAACATACATATAAAAGGGTGAAATAAAATTACTACATTTAAATTCTGCAGTTCAGATGGCATATTTTAGAATACTTTTATAATTATACAACATCCTTTTCACAGTACTAAATAATCTGCTACTCATACTTTAACATTGAACAAAATGAGAACTAAGTTAAAGAAGCTATCTATCTATCTATCTATATATATATATATATATATATATATATATATATATATATATATATATATACATATATATATATTTAAATAAATAAACCTAAATAAATTTAGAACATTTATATTTATTAGAATTAAAAAAGGAAGAAATGTAGCTCTTAAAATCTTTCCTATAGCTTTAGTTTTAGACAGATTGCTTTTGCATAGTCCTAAGCATAGTTTAAAAACAATAAAGCTTCAAATATATAATTTGTTATAAGTATGGTGGAAAAATGATCAAAAAATGATATTTATAATTTTATTTATAAAGAGAATTGACTGGAAATAAATTTGAATTCACGGGAGTGGGGGAAGGGACTGCATATTTCTAGAGAAAACGTAAGTTAAAAAATTTGACCGCAAACAATTTTTCTATCATATTTGTGTAAATTTAAGTAGGGATAAAGAGGAAAATGCAGGACTATATGGTAAAAAAGAAATATTCTAGTGTGGCAATCACATAACTTTCTCTTACCCGAAATTCATTACCATAATGACAGACTGTACGTTAAAGAATAAAATAACGAATACTGTAAAATAAATGTTCATGAAAAACAATTTAAAATAGGCGAAGAACATGTTTTTTCTGATTCAAGGAACTTCATAACGTGTAAATATAACAAAAACACAATTTCGAAAAGTTGACCGAAAAGCAAAACTTTATCTACCATACATATGGATAAAAGAAAGTAAAAAGTAAAAATGATATTAATTACCGTAAATAAATTTAGAAAAAATTATTTAAAAAATTAAAATTAAGCGGGCATAAATTAAAATAGCCATACATAATAGTGAACATTAATGCTTGTCAAAACTGTCCATAATATTCTTTATACTAGACTATATTAATTTATATATTTCAATTATATTTCGTGAAAACAAATTATTACTTTAATGTTTTTGATATTTATAAACCAAACTTATATAAATTAAATCCTTTAGATATATTATATTTTTTAATATTATCAACTCTGTTAAGTTATACTGAATGATGATCAGATCATAATCATAAATGGATCGTCTTTTGGAATGCACGGTAGTCATTCATACTGTCAAGATATTAGAATAATGTATAGGATCATACTCATCCAAGAAGCATGAAAACAGTGGGGGGGGGGGAGGGAAGAGAAAAGAGGAAGGAAAGAAAGAAAACTAATAATACATACAAGCAAATGCTATTTTCTTCCATTCTTCTTCTTCTTCTTCTTCTTTTTTTTTTTTTTTAAAGAATATAAATACATATAATCTATAAAATGTTAAAACAGATTACTAAATTATCAGATGAATCCCTTATGATTTGGAGAGTATCTTAAACGGAAATTTGTCCATTTTGATTTTTTTTTTTTTTTTTTTTTTTTTTTTTGTATTTTTTGGATGCACGGTAGACCATCATAAGAACCTCTAATATTGAATATATATTCCTTTGGAAAATATGTTATTGCATTGCATGAAATGCTTTAGATAAATGTTATTTTATCTCCAGTGTTTTTCCGTAATATTAAAACGAATATTAATTGCAGGGCTCACTCGAGACTCAGCAGTATGAAAAGCCCAATGTCTCCCCGCCCCCGTCCAAATTAATGTCTTACACACAATATTTTAAATAAAATTGCTTCATATTAGTTTAATTCATTTTAAATAAAAACGATTACACTTTGTTAGTTCTACAGTTTAATTACAAAAGTACTTTTAAAATTTAAATGTATAATATAGAATTATATATAATCAGCTACCTTTAGAAGTAAAATACACAAATTGCTTTCAATAGAAAAAATAGTCTTTCTTTGTATTTTTTTCCTCCATTCTTTATTTTTTAAATTAATTTATATTAAAGTTAATCAGTGTGACTTCCATCAAAATTTTATTTTTTTCCCATTCACAGATATAGAGTAATCCAATCATCATGCATTTTAAATCTATTAAATAATATAAATTTAAATAAAGGATTGGGGCAATGCAAAGAGAAAGCCATATAATTAATCCATTGTTTGTTAAAATTCTAAAATTCTATAAAGAAATATTATTTTTTTCAATAAGTAAATAAAAACAGTTATTCAGTAAAATAGAAAAAGAAATTAAAATACTAAAATATTATGTTTAACATACATACTTCTAACAAACGCGAGGGTGAAAATATTTTATTTCTTTCTTCCGTGGAAAACAAAATCAAATATATGTTATTATAATCATGGAAATTTCTTTGTCATTTATTAATTTTATTACCACAGCAGTTTTGTATTAAATAATGAATAACACTGCTCGGCATGAAAATTGCCTCTGACATAACTTCAGCATATTGTAAAATACATTATGTAAAATGACCTTCTGAATCCAAATAAGACGACCATTTTGACCTATAACCCATCGTTTTTTAGGAATGGCCCCCTATTTTTATCATTTTTCGGTGATTGTATGGCTCTAAATTTGATTTTTAGGAGGGGGGGGGGGGGATTATCTTAATCGTTAAATATCTTCTGAGGGACTACAATGTTGGAAAATTCTAATACATGGACTACAAGCGATTTTTTTTTTTTTTTTTTTTTTTTGTGGGGGGTTGGGGGGTGGGAGGATTTGCCACTGAAATTATGCATTACATAACTTTTATTTTTTAAATATGCTTAATGTTATTTTTTTAACTTTATATTTTTTCGTTTTCAGGTGTTAAATTGATTATTTTTCCTTCTTCAAATTACATTCATGGTCATAAAATTATCGGACATGGTAATAAATTGAGGGAGGGGGTGGTGTAGCTAGAAAACGGTGGGTGACTGGGCAAAATGGGAGTCATATTCGGATTCAGGAGGTCACATAAGAATTAGCAAAAATGGTGTGAGATCTCGAAACTTTTTTTTTTTTTTGCCGCGTAGTGTAATTTAGCTATAAAATGTCTCAATTACTGATTAAAATAGTTTTATCTGCAGATGATCACATCTAACTTCTTGAGCTGCAAAGCATAATTATTATCAAATAATTTTCAGTCCATGCATTTTACTAAACACATATTATCATTTAACCCTTTAACTTACATTAGCTTCGCAGTGAAATTAAACATCCAACATTGTTTTATGCAACAATAAAAAAAAAAAAAAAAAAAAAAAAAAAAATTACAATTGATTTTTTAAACATTTGTTTTTTCCTGTTTGCTAGAGATGATGTCTACGCTCGATCCCAGATACGCTCGTCTGCTTAGCTGTTCAGAGATTTTAGCGATTTCTTACAAAACTTGCGCAAAGACGGGCTAGGATCCTTAAAATGATCCAACGGAAGGCATACATCTGGGAACCTAGCCTAGCGCATTCAATTAGCTTTAATGTCCCAACACACTTTTCGTTAGACAGCCGCACTACTCCGAAATTCGTCAAATGATGTTTCTAAGAAAGCCATACGTAGAAGGCATTTTAAATATCTTAGTAAGCGCGATAGCGCCTTTCTGCTTTGTTAATGAATTCGTGCCTAGCTTTTATCACCTGATGAAGTGATGTACTGTTATTTTGACTTGAAATAACTGTTGCAAGTTTTACAACTAATAAAACTCCCTTGCAATGATACTTATTTATCAGGTTAATTATATTTGAATGTAATTATTGTAACATGTACATGTTTCGAACAAGTTACTTCTTAAAAATTAAAAATGCCATTTTTCTTTCTTTTTCTTTTCCTTTTTTTTCTTTCTTTTTTTACATATTTATGACCAATTTTTATTTTAACTATTAGAAAAAAAATACATTTACATATTTATTTATATATTCTTAACTCATGAAGCATAGAATCTAGGAATATATAGTTTTTTTAATTTCAATACATTTTTTAAAGTCGTATTTATGTCAAAAAATTTCTTTACCGTCAGAAATTTCCTTTTTATTGTTATTATTATTATTATTATTAAATTTATTTGAATATTTGTCATTCATTTTAATTCTTAAAAACTGATATCATTATTTTAGAAACTTTAACATTCTTTTAAATAAATTATAAATTCTTTTAAATAAATTATTATTCTTTTAAGTAAATTTCACATTCTTTTAAATATTAATTATAAATATTTTTAAATATTTTTTTAATATAAACAAAGGCGTCAAATCCTTCTGAAATTATAATAAATACATGTATGTTAACTTTATTATATTTTATTTATTTATTTATTTATTTTCAACATAAAGAAAAATAATATAATGATAATGGGCAATATATATATAGCATGTCGGTCTAGCAAGATTTTTTCAATTTTATTATTTGCACATTTGCACGTTCATTTTTTCTTTCTTCGACATAAAAGGAAATATATTTATCTGTTTATTTTATTTTTATTTTCGACATTTTTTTTTTTTTTTTTTTTTTTTTTTTTTTTTACAGTGTGATTTTTATTTAATATCATTTGACCCAATATCATACTGAATTAAAAAATACGGCGTTAGCTAGATATCGTCCTGATTAATAGGTGTACCAATTCTTCATAAAATTTAATAATCTGGACAGATGCAATGTCAAACTTTCAGCATTTTTTCAAGGTGTAATACGATAAACGGCGAGAATGGAAAATCACTGTCTGAAAGAAATAGTAAGACCTGTTGTATTATGAAAAAAAAAAAGTGTTTGTCTCTGGTAATGTCTTTAATTGACAGCTAATCTCTTTTTACTTTGTGTTTGATAAGCGAGGGGACTGAAAATGACAATGGAAACAACTTCAATTAATTTTTAAAAATCCAGAAATCTGGTTTCAAGTGCTTCGTTGTGAGTCAAAACAGAAAGTATGAAAACTTTTGTAACTCTTCAAACAGCTGTTACACAAACACATTATTATTACTGTTATTATAGATCAAATGATGTGTAAACGAAGAATTAACAAAATTTACTGGCATATTTGACATTCGATAAAAACAAAGGTAAAAAATTAATCTAGTAAATACACCCCCCCCCTTAAAAAAAAAAAAAAAAAAAAGAAAGAAAGAAAGAAACTAATAATAAGAATAACAAAATCCATTTATAAAATTATCAATAAATAAATACTAAATTAAATAAATAAACAAAATAAACAAAATAAATAAACATTTAAATAAATGTATATAAATCCAGAGAAGTATCTTTGTATCTATGTGCATATCGCTGTGTCTGTGTGACTGACTTTCTCTGGTGCTTAAACTAGTGATCGCAGAGCTACAAAACTTAGCAGAACTTGGACCATAAAAGTGCACCTCATTAAAATAGTTTTCACCATTCTTTTTTTTCTTTTTAATTATTTTCTGTTTCGATTTCATTCATTGACACTTATGTTTTCTTTTCTAATATTTATTAATTCATATCAATCTGCGTACCTTAGCAACAGCTATTGCGCTATTTATTTTTAATTTAATTTTTTTTATTAGAGGGCGATTTTTCTTTTTTCTTTTTTGTGTTTATTGAATTCAAATTGTAAAATAGTCGAAACATATTGAATTTTAAATTAAAGAAACTATTTAAAAATTCATGTTTATGCATAATTTTTATAATGTCTCAACTTTTTACTTTTCATACAATTAAATTCTTTGAAAAGGATTTTTTTTTTCTTTTCTTTTTTTTTCTTTTTTAATTATTTTTTGTTAGTTCATTTTATTTATCAGAAAAAAATTGTAATATAGTATAAAAGATTAAATTTATTAAAATGGTCTTATATTGGTCGGAAATATATGGTAATATAGTGCGAAGAGTGTAGGATATAAAATACATGGCTTGAAGAGAAATATTTAATAGATGCTGAGACACAGTCGTCTTTAAAATCACAGTTCTTAAACAATAACAACTCCACCTGTCGTCGATAAATACCCAAATTAAAGTACTGAATAAAGACCCTTCTGAACATAGTGTGAACTTGGACCGATGCAGTGCAGGAAGGAAAAAAGCGGCAGTAGGTAGTCAGTACCCAAATAAAGTTCTAGAGCGATATCAATGTAATTATTTTTATAACTATTATTATTTATTTATTAAGCGATTAAAAGGGAAAAAAAACGGTTGCTCAATTCTTTTTTTTTTTTTTTTTTTTTTTTTTTTTTTTAATATGGTGACTAGTGAAGTTTATTAATAATAATAAGCAATAAAAATGACTTGAAAAAAGATAGGACTATGACGATCTAACAAACAATATCGTTCAAAATAACAAATAATTTGTTTATTCATGTTGCCATTTTACGATTAAGAATCTGTTGTTTTCTGCAAATTATCTCAACCCTTTCATTCCCAATTTTTTCTCTCTCCATAAAACAACAAATCTTATATTTAGTCATAAATTTATTTCAAAAGTAATATATATAAACATTTTTTTTAAATAGGAGTGATAGCAAAGTACGAATTAATTTAGCTAACAAATCAACTGAGAGGTGTTTATTTATGTTTAATATAACCTCTGATGCCATTAAAAATCATTAATTTTCAATAAATAAGAATGTCAAAATTTAGGAAGAAATATATACTGTAGTTAATTAAAAAATAAATTATAAACATTAAAAAAAATAAATACAAAATATTTCAAACAATTACTTTACTTAAAACTTTATATCCCAAATTACCTTATTTTTGGAGAAATAGTTTGAAACTTTTTATTGTATATATATATATATATATATATATATATTTGCTGCATGAGAAACATCTCAAATTAAATTTACCTTAAACTATAGTTTAACTATAGGGAAACATTAAACTATAGGGAGTTTGAAGTTCCATTGAAATCCTGCGGTAAATTTAGGCTATATTGAGTTTTTTTTTTTTTTTTTTTTTTTTTTTATGGGACTTTAAAGTCCCGGTGGGATACAAAGGGTTAAAATCAATTTAAATCAAGAACGTTTTATTTAATTTTATAAATACAGAATATTTTATTAATAAAGAAGCAATCTTTATTTGATTATTTAACAAAGCAAAATGTGCAGTTTTTTGCGAATATGTTGAAATTAGTTGAAAAACAACAAAATTAATTTCCATGGACTAAAAAATAATTTCATGCTGTATTGTAAGAAATTTATTTCAAAATTTATTTCTTCTTGCTAGTTCAAATTACTAAACACTGATCTACATAAAATTTAAAACAAGTTTCTTCAATTTTTACCACGTGATATTTATATAAATTCGAAACGTCTCCAAGAAAAATAGAACTGAAATTCTTTACTCTTTATTATATAACCATGTATTCCTTTATTTATTTGTATTATTCATTTCTCTCGACGAAATTAAATTCTAAATATTTAATTTATTATTAACTACAAGCCAGTGCGAATTTTTCGCACTTTATTTCTTTCTAACCTTTAAAATTATTATTATTATTTAATTTTAAAGCCATAAAAGCGTCATGTTTACACATGCATAAGCAAATTTATTATTGAACTTTTTTTTTTTTTTTTCATATTTTATTTTATCATAGATATAGTAATAAGACATAGATTGATCATCGAATTTGAAATAGTGATTCCTTTTCATTTGGGAGAAGCTGGCCATTTTACTTTCTTATGGATATTTTTCCTAGAGTTAATATACACGGTAATACACACAGATAATTTAGCTAATAAAATTTACGAATAATTTATGTACTAAAAGAGAATGAAAAACTCTAGCTACCAATTTTTCATTCTTTTTCTTTTCTTAATTAACTATACTCTAGTGTACTCATATCTGCAAAAAACTGACTTTCTTTCGGCATTTATTATTGTACTTCTTTGAGATAAAAATCATCTGCATTCATCATGGAAAATAATTTTAATAAATTATAATTAATAAATAATTTGTATTGCGTAAATTTGTATAAGATTATATGTACAAGAAAGTCTTGTGGTGGCCACAACATATTAGTTATGTATTAAAACGTCCACGGCTGCTAACTACATTTAAACGAATTTTTAAATTTTCATATTACTTACTAATGTAAAATCTTAAAATTTAAAGAGAGCATTTCCTTAAATATAAAGATAGTAATTGTTTCATAATAATAACAAAGAACTGATTATAAAAATGATATTTTTTATAATTTATTTGAATATAACTTATTTATGAAAACTTGTCCCGTTTCTTTTCATATATTTATTAAAACACTTAAAAGCCGTGAAATATTCCGGCATTTAAAAAATTCATTAACATTCTACTCGATTACTATTTTCGAATTTTATACTTCCTATTGTCTGATGCCCAAACCTTTTTCGACACCAAAAGTCTTTGCACAATAACATGGGGATGATACATCTATATAAAATACTATATCTGTGCATTTTATGCAGAAAAAAAGTAATAATAATAATAATTCGTAATTTTATTTTATTTATTTATTTATTTATTTGGAAAGAATTAAAATTTTATATGTCCATTTTTAAAGCTTTTACCAAGTTATTATTTTCATATTTTAATTAATTTTATAAAATCTAATCGAAATTTCGTTACAAATAAGGTACCAAATGAAATTGGTTTTTTATTAGTATTATACATAAATTACTCTTTAAAATTTTCAGTCTTAACTCTATATAGAAATATCTATGCACTTATTTTTTCTGAAAAATAAAGCAGTGTTTGAGTTTTCCCTGAAAAATCAACATAACTTTGCTGAGAGGCAAATCTGGGTAAAGGATTGTCAACTTCTATCGTGAAAAGATATTTCCATTGTATTGATACACGCCCTTGCAACAAAGGGATTAACTTGCTGCTTAACTCTGTGTGTGGGGGAAAAATTTTTTCTTCTCAACTCTAAGATTTCCAGAAGTACAACGCTGAATTCTAAAGACCGGTTACTATTTTGCAGTATACAGTAAACTTTTCAGGTATTTTCATTGCAGCAATAGAAAAAAAGCCGTAACGTCGAAAGGGTTAACAGTTCGCCTCATTATGTAAATTAAATATGTAATTTCTATACACATTAATTTTTGCTGTTACCATGTGTTTGAAATATCTTGCTACTGCATAATTATTTAATTATATTGAACGTAATGTAATGATTTAAAAATTCACTTTTATTAAATGGCGTCCGTTGACAGTTATGCTTGAAAATTCTTTTGTATCTTACGTTATGCATAACAGAAATATACTTGCAATTATCTTTCAAAGAAGCATCAAAATAATTCTTTGTATTCTATGTCTTTCAAGTAATCTCGATTTACATTATCAGAGCCTATTTACCCATACTGTAGTTTTATAGTAACTGAAAGACGCTACTATAGCATTTAGTACTAAAATCAATCCTATATGGTCGTTTTGCCAAGTCAAGCTCAAAAACAAAACAAACAAACAATCACTACAGCAATGACAAAACGTGCCAATTATAAAATCGACAGAAAGTACACTGTAAAAAATAAACATGCTAGATTACATCACAATGTGCGGGTAAAAAAAATCGCCAGCACCATGTGCAGTAAATTTCAAATGTGATGTAAATAAATGCGTGCCGGAATTTTCAAAGAGGGTGTTGTAATTTTACAACACGCTGTGCCGTATTTGTTTTTTTCATTCGATAAAAAAAAAGGATTATAGTATATTAGTTTTCTTTTTTCTTTTCTTTTCTTTTCTTTTACCTATTTATTTTAAGCTATATGCGTTTTAATTTTTATTTCTTTTAAAGTTATATTTCTTTTAATTTGTTTTATTTATTTCCTCTTTTTTATTCTGTCAATATAAGTTTGAAGATGTTATGCATTTTTAATAGGAAATATAATATGTGTAATAACTTTCAATCAATTCTGTTTTATAAAGGAATATTAGAATTGTAATATAGTAACGATTTCTTTTCAACATAAAAATATTTAACCATTAGAAAAAAAAAAGTCTTACATTGCTGATTTTATTTTAAAAATAATTATGTATCAATTTTTAATTTGCCAAAGAAATATTAAATTAGTCAAATCAGAAGCATTATTTAATAACTACTTCAAAAAATTATAACTATTTTAATATTTTTTAAAACGTATAAAAATTAAAATGACGATTCTCAATGCTTTATTAAACTATATTTTGCAGAATACATATATCTACACAATTTTAGTAAACATATTGATTTAAAAAAAAAAAAAAAAAAAAAAAAAAACTTTATCAATACATTCTGCGTAATAAACTACATCGAAATTATCTAAAAAAGCGAGCAAAATTTAAAAAATAACAATCTAATCATGATGTATAAAACAAGGGAAACCTGAAATTTAAAGAAAGAAAAAAATATTGTAATGGAATGCTAAAAATTGCACAAAAGTTTCATATTGAGTATTTATCAAATAATGTTCTTATTTTGAATGCCATAATATTTTTCAGAGTTAAAAACTAATACTTTTTTTTTCAGTAAGTAGTAGTAATTCAAATCATTTTTAAAATAAATTAGTTTGGAAAAATTGTTGTTTAATAGTTTTATTTCGGGAGGAAATAATTCCTGTGTTGTAACTTTTACTATTCATAACCCAAAAGGGGCTTTCATGACAGAGAAAGATTAGATTTCATTAATAAAACATAGACCCTCATGAAACTTATTATTGACAAAATTAAAAATGAGAATAAATAAAATCAAAATTAAAACAATTATAACTTAACTTGTTTGTCGTTGGACCTAATGGGAATTCTAATCACAGCTTCTATCCTCCGTTTCTTCGTTTACCGTTTATTGGAAGTCGTGTAATAAACATTTAAATGTTTTAGTTTGTATTTGAAGCTCATTCGCGTATTTGTGTCATATGACTGTTTGATGTCATAGAGAATGTAAGAAAACAGCACGTTCTGCCTGAAAAATTTTTACAACTCGAGTTCTTGATTTTATCACATCACAAGATGAGACATATTCGTTGTAATTTTACATTTTTTTTTTTTTTTTCAGTGTAACTCAAAACATAAATTATTCCGATCAACAATATCTTTAATTTGAGATAAAAACGAACTTTCTAAGTTAATTATCAAGATTACAAGAGCATTTTCAAATTAGCGTAAAATTAGATGTTTTGACAACTTTTTGGACTTCTTTTTTTTTTTTTTTTTTTTTTTTTTTTTTTTTCCGCCAAGAATTTTTTTTTACAAGCTGGATAGTTTATAAATGTGCAGAACTCTTTCAAAATTCGTTTTTCAAATAGATAATTACTGAAGCTAATTGTTTTTATAAAACTTAGTTTTGAAAAGTCAAAATTTCATGTCCTAATTACCGAAAAACTGTTAAATATCACCAAATAGACATAAATCACCAAATATATGTAATTGTTTCATCTTAATTCAACAGAAAAATTGTAATTTGAACTGATTATTATTATTATTATTACTTTAAATCCTATTTTGTCAGCAAAAGAGTCTTTGCTTTTATATGTTGTCGAATTTTAAATTTTACATCATTGACAAAAAAAAAAAAAAAAAAAAAAAAAAATTACTTTCGAATAATATTTGTTTCAAATTTGTAGCTTGAATTATTGATTATTGGCCATTTTTTTGAATGTTTTTTTAACCAATGAAATAATTTTCCTTTACTTTTACCTTGAAATAAAAACTTCAGCAGACGGTAAATCTAATTAACACTTTTCAACAAAGATGAAAGGTGTTTATGACTTTAGTTTGTCTCCCGTCTGTTCGGCTGTCCTCCCTCTAACTCTTGTAAATATTCATGGAATTGCTTGAAACTGATATATATTCTTCAAGTTCAATATGGAATGTTCCTAACAAAAATGGGATAAGTACAATCACTGGTTTCTCTACTGGGACACCAGAAAAAAATTTTAAAGCATTGTGTCCTGCGATAGATACTTCAATAAATTGTATTTTACCACTTATTTTGTGCAAATCATAATGAAATGGACATTAAACATTACACATGGACGAGAAAATGCTTTCTATAGAATGTAGTATGAATTAGCATTAGGATTTGCAGGGCTACACAAACATATTCAGTTATATTAATGGTTATATAATTCAAAATTGCTAGAATCACATTTTCGTTAACATTAATAGTTTTTAATACTTTATTATAACGATGTATAAGAGTGATTATGATAAGAATCCGTCTATACGTCTGAATTTCTGCGGTCGTCTGACTCTTTTCTGTCTAACTTCCATAAGTATTCACGGATTTTCTTGAAACTGATGTATGTTATTCAAGGTCACTATGACATGTTCCCGATTTAAAACAGTGTAAATACAAGCACTGATTTATATGCAGGAACACTTAAAAAAATTGCCTTGCATGAGAGTTATTTCTATAAATAACATTTTAATACCTTTATTTTGTAGAAATAAAAATGAAATTGACATTTATCATACGTATGCACAAGGAATGTTTCCTGTTAAATATTGTAATGATAAGCATTAAGATTTACAATTCCGCTTGAAAATATTCTATTATATTGAAGGATATAATTGGAAATTTCTGTAATTGAATTTTCATTTGTGTTAATCTTTTTTTTTTTTTTTAATACTTTCCAACAATATTAAGAAGTGATTATGAGTTCAGTTAGTTTGTCTGTTTATATTTCATTTCGCTCTGTCCGTTGTATAATCACGTAAGCAAAGTGCATTGAATGTTCAACGAAGCAGTGAGTGCATACAATTAAATAGATTTAATAGCACTGCTCTGCAATTAAAAAAAAAATGAAATCTGATACCATCCGAATATCATTTCTATTTTGCCCAGTCACCCACCGTTTTCTAGATACACCACCTCTTTCCACAATTTCTTTCCCTGTACGATAATTTTATGACCATGAATTTCATTTGAAGAATGAAAAATGATTGATTTAACACCTAAAAAAAAAATTATAAAGTTTAAAATATAACATTAATAACAGATTAAAAAAATATAATATATGTAATGCATAATTTCAGTGGCAAATCCCCCCCCCCCCACACACACACACATACACACCTAAAAAAAAAAAAAAAAAAAAAAAAAAATTTCGCAAATGTCCGCGTTTTAGAATTTTCCAACTCTGTGTCTGTAGCCCCTCGGAAGATACTTAACGGTTAAAATAATCCTCCACCCTCCTAAAAATCAAGTTTATAGCCATAAAAATCACAGAAAAATAATAAAAATAGGGGGCCATTCCTAAAACATGGTGGGTGATAGGGCAAAATTGGCGTGATATTCGGATTCAGGAGGTCATTTTACATACGAATATGCTGAAATGGTGTCAAAGGCAATTTTCATGCGGAGCAGTGCGAATTGCATGAGTTTTCGAATTGCATGAGTTTTCGCTCTCGATTTAATATATTTCAATTTTGTCATTTTGATGTATTAAGATTTATTTCGTTGCAAAAAATCTAGAGTGATTTCTTTTTTTCAAAAAAAAAACTACGAAATAAGCAAAAATACAGAATGAAACAATCTTAAAATCTAAAATTCCCTTTCATCGTTATAATCCATTCACATGTGTTAAAAAATGTATATGTATATAGACAGATTACACACGGCTGAAATTTTAAAATTTTGGCATGTTTTCTAACATTTTCATCACTGAATTCTACGTGTATTTCTGGGCAATGAGTTCAAAAAACAAAGCATTTTTTGTCCTTATCACGTAAGAACTTTTCGCTAATCAAAAATAATCATAAGATCGAAAAATACAGTAAATCTATGTACTGGCGTTTCTTCTACATATTTTTATGTCAATTTTCTTCTCAAAACATGCTGGAAATGTGTATTTATGCTATTAATATACTATGCGTATAAATATCTTGGCTAAATCAGTATCAGTACAACACTTAGCAATTTGTAAAATAAACACAAATATAGGAAATCCATTTGATAAATTAGGCTCCATTTAAGAACAATATACAAAAGCACCTGTTACCTATACCTAATACTATTATTTTCATAGAAAATTCATGATTTTATAAAATTCTTAATGCAAAGAATGAATGCGATTTTCATAAATATCGAACGAATGCTGAGATGAAATCATAGAATGTACTTATTCATATGATGTATTTACGGTATGTTTGTATTTATGGTATATTAAAAAATATTTCAAAAATGTTAGGTTAATTTAAGTAAATAAATTATTATATGTATTTATGTTGTATTTTTAATGGCTCAAAAATGCGTGGTTAATTCAAGAAAAAAAAAAAAAAGGTTCTTAAAAAATAAATAAAATAAAATGTATAAAAAACCCAAGCTCAAAGACAGAGAATGGATTAAAGTTGTGTTTAAAAAGGATATGATATCAAATTCCCAAGCTTACCCCCCATTCTGATACTTATTTAATATTCCCTTTTAACTAAGTTTTCATATGTGAATGATGTGCCTTATGATATGCTGTTAGAAAATCTTCTCTCCTGTACTAAGTACATTGTAACGTGTTTCGGAACATTATTTTTTTTAATTATTATTTATGATGTATAATGGGCTTGGCGGCCATCTTTCAAAATTTTACGTTGATTTGAATTATTTTATAAATCTCAGCAATAATAGGATGGGGGTACACCAAACTTAACAGTACAAGAATCAAAGTTGATTCAACTTGTGTGCATACACTGTCAAAAAAAAGTCCTGTTTGCTGCCAGAAATTTTCTGTAATTCAGAAAAATACGTTCTATCAACGTAATTTTTCCGTTGATAGAACGTATTTTTCTGAATTCCCGAAATTTTCTTGCAACAAACAGGACTTTTTTTCGACAGTGTAGCAAAAGCTCTTACAATGATTTTCTCGCTTTTTTTTTTTCTTTTTATCAAAATATATCAGTCTTTGTTGAATAGAATTTCCGAATTAATTTTACGAGATATTCATTATAAGAAGCTTCATTGAAGTTGTGCAAACATAACTGATCAGGGGAGGAGGCTATGTTATTTTTCTTTTATATTTATTTTTACTTTAATTTGAATTCTTTTGTAATGGAAGTGCATCAAACTGAATACTAAATACTTATAATAAAACATCAAGTTGATTGAACTTGTGTGTATAGCGGGAGCTTTCACGATATTTTTCTCACAATTTTTGTTAAAGGAATATTTCACTCTTTGAATATTTCAGTTGAATGGAATAGCCATATTAACTTCCTACGAGATATTTATTTTAAGAAACTTTACTCAAATTTTGTGAATATAACTCATCAGGGGGAGCTGCTTTTATTAATATTTTGGAAGATAGACGCCATGCCCATCATGCGTAAATAAATAAAAAAAAAATTCAGAAACACATTATTATTTATTTAATACTGGAGCGAAGGATTCCTATCAAAATATTATAAAGCACTTGATTCAAATATAAAAACTCAGTTAAAAGGGAATATTAAATCAGTATCTGAATGTAAACTTGGGAATTTGATATCACACCCTTTTTAGACACAACTTTATCCCATTCTCTGTCTCTGAGCTTCGGTTTTATTGTACTTTTTAAATAATTTTTTCTTGTAGATTATACATACAAAATATATTTTTTAAAACATCTGTTTATTTTTCTTTATAATTTTTCGTAGGACTTAAGATAACTAATTCTCAATAACTTTTCTTTTGATATTTTTTACAAAATACCATTCACAAGTCTAAGTTTTTCTAAAAATAAAAACAATACAAAAACAATAATAAAATTTAAAAAATGTATCTGTTTAACTAAAACGATTTTTTTTTTTTTTTACGAAACTGAATCGCGTCATTTTTCCTTTCTTTAAACTTTTAAATATTTTCATCCTCAAAAAAAGAAACTTTTCTTTTCCCACAAAATAGAAAAATTAGAAAAGAAATGAAGCTATTGTTTTTCGAAGCTGGTTATTTAAAAATTTTTTAGGCATCCTTTCATTACAAAAAACAAAAGCAAAACATTTTTTTTTTCTTTTTTCAACAGAGCACAGATGGACTGAAGTGTATTTTGTTTTATTTATTAAGCATTATTATTATTATTATTATTATTATTATTATTATTATTATTCCCTGTTTTAAACAAAACAAAATAACCTGAACGACAGTAAATGTAATACTTTTAAAGCTTTTGTTTTTTCTTCAACTGTGTAGAAATTATGTGAAATTGAAAGATATGAGTTAGAGTATTAATTAAAAAAATATGTGTATCTTATAGCTCACATTCATATCCTAAATGCAATAGAAAAACTAACCTATTTAGAAAACATCCCTCTCCAAAAGAATTTTAAATTCAGTGATGAAATATAACTTAAATAAATGTCTATGCTTAATTTAAAAAAAAAAAAAAAAAAAAAAAAAAAACAGCACCAGAAAAAATATTAATTTAATATTAGGAAACAAATCACTGAATAAATATTAAATGCAAGTATTTTTATTAATTTATTTTTAAAATAGTTTTATGACATCAATTTTTATCTTTATTCCTTTTTACTTTCAAAAATCTGTCTAATAAACAAGCGTTCACTAATTAATCAAAGTTAGAATTTTTAACATATTTTCAAATTTGCATTTTTCTCGGAGACAAACAAATAAAATGTTTAGTTGATAAATATTAAATAAATTGTTCAAAGATGAAGAACTTATATCTTTTAGAATGTTACTAAAGATTAAATAATAATTTAAAAAAAAAAAGAAAGAAAGGAAAAAAAAAAAAGAGAGAGAGAGAGAGAAATGGCGCAGCATATTTTTAAATAGGAAGGAGATATTTCCTGAAAAAAATAATAATAATAATAATTTTATGCTTACAAAGAATTATTTTGAATTACGTTGAAATACAAAAAGTTTAACTATGTAAATACTAACTCATATTACTATATAGAGTTTAAATAAATTATCCTACGGCAGATATATAATAAAATAAAACAAAGTATAATACTAATGTAATGTCAAAAACCACTCGAGACTAAATATAGGATAGAAAATTTAAAATTTTAGTATTTATTTTTAAATATAAGCTAAAATACCATATTAAAGCTTTAACTTCATTATTCCCGCAAAAGTATTTTGCTAATAACACGTACCAGGATATAGGAAATAAATGTAACTTAAAATTGCTGCAATAACAAATATTTTAAAGCAAGTTAAATAGACTTACTTCGTTTATATATGTTTAGTTAAATCTCTACTTTTATAACTTAGGAATTATTTTCACTATCCTGATTTTTTTCAAGGTAAAATGTCGAGTCAGTACTGCACAGTTGCCTTTTTGAGTGAAAGGAAAATCGTGAAAAGAATTATGTAAATTTTCTAAATGAAAATTAAAACCATTATTACAAGAACTGAATAAAAGTATGGCAATTTAACTTTAGATGTTTATTTAATCGCCGTTTTAAATTTATTTTTAAATAAAATTATGCACAAAAGAAATCTAATTTATTATAGTAAGATCAATATTATGAAATACTCGACTTCTGTGAGCATTTGTGACAATGATTTAGAAAGTTGTATGTATGATAAAAAATATATTTAATTTAAAAAAAAAAAGTATTTAAATAAATGATGCAAAATGATGCACTGTAGAAAAAAAAATCGTCTTATATTATAGAAAATATCTGATAATAGATTTGTCATAAAATGTCTATATGCTACATAAAAAATACGTTCCGAAACGGAACAATATAGAAAATATTCGTACTAAATGGCTTTTTTCGTTGAGAACACAGTAAAAAAAAAAAAAAAACAGATGTAAAAGAAGTAAAAGGAAGAAAAGAAAGAAAATACTCCAGTTTGTCCCACTAGACAACACCATCCCCTTCTAGCCACGGAATCAAATTTCATACTGTTACTTAAAGCTTCCCAATCTTCATTTGGTAACAAGCTACAGTCAGCAGCAAATGTAACCGAGCATAGCAAAAATTCCTATGTAAAAAAATTACACTAAATACAGTTTTGTTAAATAAATCCTTGTCGAATCATGTTCTTAAACTGATTAAGAGCAGGATTCGACAAGGCTTTATTTAACAAAACTGTATTAGGTGTACTTTTTTTTTTTTTATATAGGAATTTTTGCTATTGCTCGGTTACTTTTGATGCCGACTGTAAACAGAAAAACGATATACCTACCAGATATAATATGTATCTATGTTTATACACTTTATATATTTATAGAAAAAAATGTGTATTTTTTAACAGATGCAAATGTAAATTTGTAAAAAAAAAAAAAAAATGTAATTTTATAAAACAGAAATTTTCTGCATTTTAATAGAATTTTTTAGAATGTATACAAGGTAGTCTCAGAATGATAGCGCCACTTCAATATTTCAGCTTACGTCGGAAAAAGACGTAATGAGATATGAGAAGTCCATAAATGACGAATTACAGATATACAATTAATATTGGATAGGTTTTACATTATTACGCATAAAAATTTGTCATAATTCTGCGCTTAAAAAATAGTACAAATCTATATTTCGATACTTGCAGCTAACTCTATGGCAGCTAACTGCTATAGCTCTATGGCGAAAATATTTATAAATTTACTTATTTTCTAATGCATTTTATATATATATATATATATACATACCGTTTTCACATTCAGAAAATTTACAGCTGTTAAATTAGTACTCGTTTTCCAACGAATGATTTTTTATATTTTAATATTTACTTTTACAGAAAAAAAAAAAATCTAATAAAAATTCACTTATATACTTTCGCATTTATAACTTTCCGCAAATTTAATAATAAAATTTTAAAAAATATTTTTTTTTTTTGGAAAATTAGTACTAATTTGTAGAATAACGGGCTTTGACTGACCTTTGTGATGTATCCCCTCGATCCAGTGGAAAACACGTGGCATTGTTTTCAGTACCATTCAGTATCAGAGCTCGCAAGCCTTAACACTTGGGAAGGTAACTATACAAATTTGTCTGAAGCTATTCGGTTCAATTCTTAACCCTGTATTTGACATAATTTCCAAAAATGGTTGATTTATTGGTCGTTAAAAGCACGTTTTGAGTAACTTTATATATCTGTTTTTTTTTTTTAAAGAAATCATTACAAAAAAAAAAAAAACAAAAAAAAAACACTACACTAAATAATTTTTAAATGATGTACCACATATCTTAATGAATAACTATCTCCTAACTAGACGACTTATTCCTTTCAATTAGAAGAGCGTGTTTTAAAGTAATTTGTAACATAAGTTGATTTTAAAACTAAGTTCAAAATATTCATATAAGTACCTGTTACATAGTTTGTAATACACATACAATTTTTCACTGTTACATTTCTAAATTAACTCACCTATTCCTTTTACGTATGTCATATTCAACTTTACTTTCATTAAGCATAATTTTAAGTTGCTACTTCATAATACTTTGATTAAAATTTCAAAGCGTCTGCAATTATTATTTTCATTAAATATGCTCGTTTGTATCATAAAAGTAAATTCTTAGATAACATCAGGAGTTATAGGCTATTCATTCTAAATCATTTTCCTTTACATGATTCTGATTTAAATTTTAAAATTAATTGATACTACTCTAAATGTAGAAACATAAATATTATTTTTTTATTTTAAAACAAGCAAACGCTCTGGAATTATTGTTAAACAAGGTCTCTTACCTT
This sequence comes from Salticus scenicus, assembly GCA_963930645.1. Taxonomy (NCBI): domain Eukaryota; kingdom Metazoa; phylum Arthropoda; class Arachnida; order Araneae; family Salticidae; genus Salticus; species Salticus scenicus. The sequence goes on along the minus strand of OZ005653.1, from coordinate 160,924,411 downwards.
TCGCATTAACGAAAGAACAACTTCTTTCATTTCATAAGTATATTTCCAATTAAAATATTGCATGCTCAAAATTTAATATTTCATTAATCATTGCGGAAAATTTTGAATTTTTAAAATCACTTTTAATCTCAAACAAGTAATATTTTATATTATTTCTCTCTCTATCTCTCTCTCTCTCTCTTTTATGTATACATTAAAAAACATATTTTATTAGAGAAATGCAATTTTTAACACGATTCAAAGTACACTTGAGACAAAAATGTACACTTGGGTCAAATTTCAGGTACGTTTAAGAAACCTAAATCATAATTTTTAAATATGTTATCAGAGTTATTAATATTATAAAATAATTTATAGATTTATAACATATAAAATTCATAAATTATATAGATTTAACACTTAACATACACGACATTTTTTTTTTTTTTCGAAAATTCTTAAATTAATTTCAAAAATTGCTATTAAACACGTAGTTTATCAATGTTAAAAAAAGAAATTAGCATTTTGAACTACCCAGAAAATGTTCATTTGAAACATGTACATACTAACCTAATTAAATTCAAGTAATAATAAATATAACACAAAATAAATATCCTTGTCAATAAACAATATAAATTGAAAAAAAAATCTCTCAATAATTGTTTCAGATCACAATAATAGCACAAAAAGACTAGGCACGAATGCATCATCAAAGCAACAAATGTACACCCTCCTACTTAGAAATTTAAGAAAACTTCTGCGTGTGGGTTCATCTAATGTGTTCGTTGTTAATTTCGGGGTAGTGCTGCTGTCTAAGGAACAGAGGGGAAACAAAAGTTTAAAAATCTATTAAAGAAAAAAAAAATGAAAAATCGTTTCATAAAAAATGTAAATATATATTAATTCGAAAACAATGAACGTTAGAAAGTATAATCGGCTTTCCACCACGATAATAAAGAAGGACATAAAGAGTGTTAGATTCAATTACATACAAGTACAATGTTAAAAATATTTAATTCGTTTAGGATTTAAATTGCATTGAATTTTTTTTTTTTTTTTTTTTTTTTTTTTGACAACAGTATATGCAACATTATATAAATTCGACATTTATGATAAATATTTAAATAATTAATGTTACAATAATTCAATTTTAAACATTTTTGCTACATCATTCAAATTTTAAAGCAATGTGCTTCAGTTATTCAGTTCTTCTGATTTGGATTTTCGAGTACGTAGAATTACAATTAAATATTATATTAGATTATACTGCGTGCAAAGAAAAGTGCTTCAATTCTTCAGTTTCGTTTGTTGAGCGAAATTAAACGCACTTTATTTTGCGTTTAAGATTTAACAGAGCCACCGGAATTAAATTAAAACATAGATATTCGTGTTGCTAAAGTTCTCTAAAAACAGTTTTAATGCTTGAGTGCAAATTTTACGGAATTTGTTCAGGATGGCAAGAGGGAAAACTTTGACAGTAGACGAGAGGATAAAAATGTATGCTTGGTAAAAGCTTTAGCAATCGTGAAAATGGGCGCCGAATCGGAAATAGTGAGAGTATTGTGCGAAATTATATAAAGAAAGGAGCAAATTATGGGGAAAAAGCGTATAAGAAGCGAACAGGAAAGCTCACCAGTTACGACAAACGTCGAATATGCAACGCTGCAAAGAATATGAATATTTCCTGTGCGAAGATAAAGGCTCAATACAAGCTGGGCGTTCATCGGACAACCATAAGGAGAACCATCAAAGCTGCAACGTTCATTAAATTTAAGAAAATGAAGACGAAACCACCCCTCACTGAAAAGCACAAAGATATGCGGTTGGAATGAGCAAGAAAATGGATTCTAGATCGATTAAATTGGGAAAAAATCATCTTCTCAGATGAAAAAAAAGTTTAATCTCCATGACCCGGACAGATTTCATAGCTACTGGCACGATTTAAGAACCGAAGGAATGCACTGTTCAAAACGTCAATCAGGACGTGGGTCTGTTATGGTGTGGGCAGCCATAGGTTTTAAAGGGACGTTCGAATTAGAGTTCGTGGAGAACACTTTAAACTCTTTAGATTATGTATAGATGCTCATAAAGAACCTCCACCGTCAAGCAGTCAAGAAAGCTGGAAGAAATTATATTTTTCAGCAAGATTGTGCATCTGTGCATACAGTACATATCGTGAAAAAATGATTCCGTGACAATAAAATTAATGTTCTGAATTGGCCCTCAAAAAGCCCTGATTGAAACACAATGAAGAACGTATGGGGTATTCTGGTTCGCCGTGTTTACGTAAACGGAAGGCAGTTTAACACGAAAGATTTTAGTTCATATTTCGCGTTAAACTGCCTTCCGTCGGCCATTCTATTAGCTTGCATGACCCCATGCCATTATATCAGTCAATGCTAAGGCGTTCTCTGGCTGTTCTGGAAGCCCATGGTGGCTTTACATTGTATTAGATACAGTGTTTGTTACTCAGTTACTTATTCTTTACATGTGCGTTTAAATTCATGCAACGTATATTTTTGTCATAAATTGAATAAAATTATTTTCTAAAATATCATGTTGGACTTTCGTTGTTTTGACTCGTATGTTCATTTCTTGAATCATACACATGCAGTGTGTATCAAGTGTCACCTATTCATATTTTTTTAATACACTTCTATACCATTCTAATTCTTAAAGCTATGGTACGTTTACATTCATACAACGCACTGTAACAACTTTAAATTATATAACAAATTTATATATACTCATATTAAGTACTGCTCTATTTAATGAGTCATGTTTGGTTTTTGTCACTTTAATTGTGTACATACTCTTGCATCTAATATAGCATCAATATATAGCATTGAACATTCTTCTTCACAAATTTTCACAAATCGATTCAATCTAAAAGTTAAAATGCTAAATAATTCTAATTCTGTGTTTAGGAAATCATTAAAAAAAATTGTTTTACTTTTTGTGCAGCTAGAAATTTCAATAAAAACCTATATTTATTTAACAGAGAATTCAGAAGCAATTAAAGATAATTCAGATAAAAAAATATTTCATAATTCGTATTTTAGAAGATATTTTCTGTATGACGATATCTATTTTACTACTACTAATTGAAAATTATTATCATCAATTAGTTTTTTAACTTTAAGCGTCTCTATATAACTTTCAAATGATTTGAGAGAGCATTTTATGCATTTTACGAGAATGAATTCAGTGAATTTTATTTTCGATTGAAAGAAAGAAAAAAGAAAAGTGAGAGGTTTAAACTTTATTTAGAAATGTGGTTTTAAAAAATGCTGATATTATTACTATACAAACAGTGCAAGTGATTAATATCTGAAAACATAGATATCTCATTTTAAAATCTTTGACAAAGGGGATTTTAAGAATATGTTACTGTAAACTTAATAACGGAATGAACAAAATTCAATATTTAAATTTTATCACATATATAAATGGTCATATTTCGCCCTCATTATGCATTAATTTTCTGTTCATATTGCTTGTTAATTGTTCATTATATTCAATTCAGCATTTCTTCAACATAAATATATCATCAACGTGACATATAATGGAATCAAACATTTTTATTTTCTGAATATACTTGATTTAAACTGTGCAAAACTAGCTGTAAATTGCATACATTGCAATAGCACAGTAAATGAATATTCTACATGTAAATAGATCGCCTAAATTACCTAAATTTTAGATAAGAACTAATTATTAAAATATTATCATACGTTCTGAAATTTACTTCGCAACCAGTTTTGTTTACCATAAATATCAGAGTAAATTATTATTCTCTGCAGGTAAAATTTATGTTATAATTTGATGCAAGTTTCCAGTAAATCTTTTTATTTTCATTGAGAAATAATGATATCAGTGTGCTTTCACTATGCACACAATTTGAAAATTGCATTATGTCATTATAGCTGTCCATGCATTTTGGTTAAAATTATCATAAGCGTCTGTGTATCAGTAGATCCAGAAAGTGAATGATAAGAAAATCATTTAAAATTTTAGTAAATTTAAGTTCTATAGCAAATGTATATAATTATATTAAGACAGAACTCACTTTCACTAAACATGTTAGTATATTTTAAATTCGCACATAAACTTATCTACTAAATATTAAATGTAACGTACAGGGCATTTATTTTCACATGATACGAGGCAATTAAGAAACTAACTGATTAAATATTTTACATTTTACTTTTATAAAATTAATTTTAGAAAATTGTTTTGTTTTTTGAACAATTGTAAAATTTTCAATAAAAAGTTTTATTTGATTAATAAAGAAAATTGAAGAATTATTTAATAAAGCGGATAAAAAGAAAATGCTTAACTTTACTCACCAACAAAGCTATCATGAAAATATATCCAAATATTATTATGAAATGGTAAAAAATTGGTAAATTTTCAAAAAGCAGCCAGAACCAAGCAGTGGAAGAATTTAAGCATAAAATTAGAAATAAAAGAAATATAGAAATATTTCAATTAAAAGATACTTGAATACGTGAACAAGAAATTAAAATAAGAAAAAAGTTTACATTAATTTTTTTTTTTTTTTTTTTTTTTTTTTCATGTCAGAAATTGTTTTATTTTTAAATGAGTTGCGTCTTTCAGCTTTACATAATTTGAAAAATTAATTTCGATTAGCAATCTGGCTGCCAGTGACGGATATATCCAGTGACTGAGCGAATCTTTTTTCCCCAATACACATATAATTTGAAATTATATAATCAATTTTTAGCTCTTTTTTTTTTTTTTTTTTTTTTGACGGTCTTAGAACATAGTTATGAGTTTTACAATCATATGCACAGTTAAATTTGAAATCTCAAGTTGAAATAAGTATTATTTTAATACATCGAAATAATCTGGTGTGTCACTCATACTACTTTCTCTTACCCTGAAATTTAATACTATAAATACAGGTTGGAGATTAAGAGGTAAGATAACGAGTACTGTTATGTAAACCTATGTTAAACAATTCAAATTAGGCTTCGGAAGAGTTTTATATTGTAATTAGTTCTGTGTGAGAGAGCAACCGCCCCACTCAATCCCCGTTTCATTAATGTACAAGAAACAAGCGATGAATATTTACCTTAAAATATACATTATTTACCATACCTCTATGAGGAACTTATTTCAATTCCCGAAATCTTTCCTGGAAATGGTAAAATATTACTAGTAAAGCACATCCACTAACAACAAATAACTAGTGTGTTGCGGCCACCACACGACTTTCTTCTATATTTTCCTATACAAATTCATTCAGTAAAAATAATTTATTAAAAGTACACAGGTTGACAAGTAAAATTTTGATTTCATAATTTTTGCTGATCTTTATATTTTTTTGGAGTGCTGAAATTGAAAATGAAGCCAGTTTTTCTCTACGCGTACAGATTTTTACCAGTACAGGGTGCCTAACTATACAATTTATTCCATTACCCTTCCAACAGTATAATTATATGGTCAGTTTTATAGTATGTTTCCATGATTAATTAATCATGGATACCTGTGTTTGTAAAAGCGCAGCACTAGTGCGATGTAAAACCATACCAACCAACCAACCAACCAATTGTTAGAATGGTATATGTAAGAAATTGTATCGGTAAACACCCTGTACTGTCAAAAATCTATACATGATAGAGAAAAATGGGCTGTGTTTTCGGTTTCAGCTCATCGAAAAACATAAAGATCAGCTAAAATCATCAAATCATATTTTGTCAACTTTATTTTTGTAGGCCTGTGTTACTAGTTAAAAAAAAATATCTTCCATGATAATGCACACGGTTTCCATATTAGAGAAGTAGTATAACACTAAATATCCAAAAAAATGTTGAATTTATTCTCAATATTACATTTAAAAAAAATCGATAACTTTATTTTAAATTATCACAGATCGATGGTTCAACCATTCGTTTTAAAGGTATTGGCGAGCTCTTTTGAAAGATACACATTATGAAAATTTACTCCCTTCGAAGGGGTACTTCCTCCCCAGGGGGAGGAGGCGAGGTTCCTACATATAAAAATTTTTTCCCAGCTGACTATCTCTATTACACAAAATATATAATCGTTTCATTTGGTTTAGTGCAGACTATAAATGTTATAAACTCTACTTACCTGCAATTTCCCCCATAGACGTAATGTATTTGAATACTTTTGAGTGTCCCTGTACACGAACCATTGGCTTCATCTCAACGAAAAGCTTAGTGTAGCATCCATATATGATACACATTTAGAATACCGAGTTTGGAATTCCTGCTACTATTTGTTCTTGAGTTATGCTGATAACAGACAGACACACAGACAGTCAGACACACATTCGCTAAAAACATGATTTTCGTATACAGGGGACCTCAGAACATGTAAATATAAAAAAAACTCTCGTTCGAAAATTTTACCCTAAAACAATGCATTCTCGACCCTATGGGTAAGAGAAAGTAAAAACTGTAAAATGAAAACAGCATTGCAATTTTGCTCTTTTCGAAGGCAGTCAGGTGGTTTTAAATATTAAAATTTACCCATATATGAATCCCTATTAACTTATAATTTCTTAGAAGGGGATTTTTTGTGAGTTTATTTATTTATATTTTAGAAAATGCGAAATATTTCATGGGAAGTGGTGATTTACTTTTAAAAGATGTTCTACTATATCTTTTGTATTATTAATTAACTTAACAAGTATAATTTAGGTTGTTTTAAGTACTTGATTTTAAATTAGAATGATTTTAATATTTATTTATTTTAAAAATTGTAAGTATTTGAAGAGCTATTTATCTGATGAGTGTTACTTTGTTTCTTAAATAAAAGTTATAATATTAAATAATATTTATATTTATTTATTTATTTAATTAAAAGTAAAAAGTTTTCATTGCAGTTACAATGAATAACAAAAGAAATTTAAATAGCAAACTTTTTTTTTTTTTTTTTTTTTTTTTTTTTTTAAATATATATAAATTAAGAAATGTATATATGCAGTTCTGATATTTCGCTATAGAAACGCACATGAGCAACAGTAGAAGTCATGACACGTCCCAACAATTCAGTAGTAATAATGAAAAAAAAAAATTGTAAAAAAAAGAGGAAAAAGTTAAAATTTTATTACAACATTACGGATTAAGCTACATTAAAAAATGTAGTGGAAACATCATCATTCATTTTTCGAGGCAAAACTATATAAACAATATAACTTTCATTCAAATTATATAATGTGTCCTCTTCTTCAGAAATATTTAGAAATATCAGTTTTGTTTTTCAAATCTTTATGAAGTGACGCACATCAATGCATCTGAATTTTTTTTTTTTTTTTTTTTTTTTGGACCCCGCTTGTAAAGTCAACTAGAACAAATCTGCCAGGAATGAAGCGTTGCTCCTACTGGAACACATTTTTTTTTTCAAGTTTACTACTACTATTACCAATAATGCATATTAGTTTCACAATCGTGCATTAAAAATAACTCTTTTTATGTATATTAGGTACAGGAAATGTTGTCCTATACTGACAAATTTAAAACAAAATTTAAAACAAATTTAATTAAAAAAAAAAAAAAAGAGAGAAAGAGAGAGAATTGACAATGCCACCTGTTGAGCGAAAATTACCAATTTATAATAAGCACTGGTTTTTGTCAGGGTCTATTTAAATACAAAATTTGGTTAAATTCCGTTCATTGGTTCGTGAGCTACAGCGTCCACAAAATTTATGATATACACACACTAACATACACATAGATAGATAGACACATCTTTGCTAAAAACTAGACAAATCGTCTTCAGGAAATCTCAAAAAGCGTAAATGCATCGAAAATGTTCGCCAATCCAACTTTCATATATATTAAAATCTAAAAAATAATTAAAGTAAAATAATTAAAGAAACAATTCTTAGTCCCTCATATTCATATCTCTTTCTTATCTAGATAATTTTGAAAATATTGGTTCAGTTTTTTTATCCTGGAAAAAAGAAAAAAAAATCTATTTTCTATTATAAATAATTGAAAAGCTATTTGTTTTGCATTAAAAATGTAAGACAACTTTATCTTTTTCGCAAGAAATTTACTTTTTTTCTTAAAAGACGTATTAGAAATTAATGATTGCAGCATCTGTATTTGTTAAGCGAAACTCCTATCCAATTATGCACAGCTGTTAACAAAGTTTTTTTGTTAAAATGAAAACTGTTTAAAAAATATATATTGATTTTTTTTCTTGTATTAAGCTAATAAAATACGGTTATTTTCTTCTTAATCAGGGTTAAAAAACTATGCAAATGTCTACTCAGTATACATTTAGTTAAGAAGGGAAAATATAACAAACAGCTTCAAACTAATTTAAAATAATAATAATAATAATAATAATAATAATTTTTTTTTTCCTTTTCTTTTTTCTTTCTTTTTTTTTCACCATCTTTGCATTAAAGCTCTGTAATTTTGCAGTATTTCAAAGCTGTAACTACATTATTTTACAGAATAATCAATATGACATGTATATTCTATTTGAGAGAAACTGGCTATCTATATAAATTCAATGAAAATAAGTATTATAATAAAAAAAAATGCATATTTCTATTTTAGTTTTTATCTTGTTATATTTGCCATTATTTATTTCATTTTGCTAATATACCCATATTTCTTTTATTAGTATTTATGTAAAAAGGTTTTGTACTGCAAGAATCTTTTATGAATATTAACTGTGAAAAACACTGTAGTTTAAGAAAAACTATTTTTCTAAATAAATACCAGAAAAATGTATTTTTTAAAAGAAAATATCATTTCCCTATTTCTTATATAAAATCTCCATATGGCAGTGCACTTTAATAAAATTATTTATTAGGGTGAACTTATTATTACTAATAAATAAAGCAAATCTACATTATTCAATTTTGTTAAATAAAGAAAAATGATGCTGATTTTTCTCACAAACAGTTCTGAAATTATAAGCCTAATTCACTATAAACTATCTGTAATGTGCAAGTTAAATAATAAAAAACTATATTACAGGGTTAGTAAGAAATAAGTTGCTCACTTCAGAGGGCTCTAGAATCCTTCTTATTGGTCCAACTGAGGTAAAATTTTAACTACATATAATTCCAATGATGCGCTTGACATTTATTAAATAAGAAAAAATATATATATATTCCACTGATAGATGGCGCTATAACACAAATGGTACTTATTTGCATGTATTCAAAATTAGAAACCGCATTTGTGTTTCAACGCATGCCTATTAACATTGTTCTTTGGATAAAGGACAATATCTACCGTCAAAAGCCATAAACTCCGCCTGATCTGAAGGACAGCATTCGGCGCCATGTGTTAGACATCCCGGCAGACTTACTCAGGTCAGCTGTTGAAAATATGATTATGCGATTACAGTACATCGTTGAACATGAAGGGTATCATATTCAGCAGTTTTATTAAAGATACTTTATTTTTCTCGCATATTTTTAAAGCATATTAAATATGGCTATGTGTATTACAGCACCACCTACTGGCGGAATTTCGTACTATTTCTTTTTATATATAATAAATGCCAAGCGCAACATATGAATTATATGTAGTTAAAATTTTATGTCATTTCGACCAATAGGACAGATTCTAGAGTCGTCTGAAGTGGGCAACTTATTTCTTGCTAACCCTGTATATATATATATATATTCTATCAATATATATTTTCTTTCAATATTATTACATCCAAAACTAATTCAAATAGTATTATCGGACAAAATTTACCTTTAATATAGAATTTAACATAAATATATATTCGTATCAGTATTTATTTCCTTTCAGTATTATTACAACCAAAAACTAATTCAAATAATATTATCCAACAAAATTTACATTTAATACAGAATTTAAGATTCCGAATTTTCTCAGTTTGCAATAACTTAATTAAAAAAAGCAAAAAAAATGTTTCATTATGTATTTATTTTTCCTTCATAAATATGTATAATTAAAGAGTTAATAACTGTTTTATTTTAATGTTAGAAACTTATTGTTTCAATGTAAATTATTTCTTCTTTTTAACAGTTTATTTTGGATTTGGAAAAAAGATTGGAAAAAAGAAAAAAGATTTGGAAAGAAAATAAGCTACTTCAATATGTAATTCATATTATTTAATTTAATGTTGTTATTAAAGAGAAGTGTCTTCATAAAAATAAAATTTTGTTATAGAGTCATCATAATTACTGTATTTCATTAATTAATTATTGTAAATTTGGAGATAAAATTTATATATTGTGTCTGAATTACGTTATTTTATTAACAAACGTATTTTGTGTGTTTGCTTTTTAGTAAACAAATCAATCATCATGCAATTGTATTTCGAAAAATTTCTGTGTTATTTGTGCTATTATAAATTTAAATATTTGATGAATGTACTTTTATATGATAGAATGACTATATTCATGTTTGGCATATTTTATTACTATACTTTTCGTAGACGAATATTACTAGCCATTGATTACGTTTTAAATTAATTCGTTAATAATTACTGTAACTCTTTATTATACAATTTAATTATTAAATTACGAATTGTCTATATTAGTAAACCATTAAATTACCTAATTATTTCCGCTACTACCACTAAATTCAAAGAAGAAATTTGCTTCTGAGAACTATGTATGTCATTTACTATCTGTAATAGAAAAAACTATGTAAGGAAGGAGAAGGCAGTTAGGGGACGTGGGTCTATTACAGACAGCTTGAATAATTCTGATATTTACCAATCAAAATACTTTTCCAATTTTTTGAAGTTTAGTCACGCTGGTAGTAGAGATGTGAGCGGGGAAAAACCCCGGGTTTAAACCAGGGAATAAACCCGGGTTTTTGGGAAGGGAATTTTGAAAGTTTCCAAAACAAGGGAATTTTGAAAGTTTTCACACGTTCCGAATTTATCTTCTTTTTTTTTTTTTTTTTTTTCTTAGATTACAGATATTCTAAGGCATTTCAAAATGTTACCTCACATTCAGATGTTTTTTATGATCTTTCAATTTTTAAATAGTGCTTTTAACGTCTATAAATTTAAAAAGTACAAGTTTCAAATTTCATTAATTAATAGATTTATTCTCTGTTATTGCCGTATATTTATATTTTAGTTCTGACTGTATACACACTGAGTTCAATATAACACTTTTTTTTATTATCGCAATCACATGTTTCAGATGTATATCTTTAACATTTTATTTCAAAAATAAAACAAAAATGCTTCAAAATATTCTGCATTTACTAAATCAATCAATAATATTACACTGGGAAATATTATTTCAATTAAAATTTCAACAATATTAATATGCAAAAAATAAATGAAGAAAGAAATAACAACCAAATTATTAATTATTAGCTATTGAATATTTTATGTATTGATTTAAAGCATTAAAAAATTATTGCTTGAATTCTTAATAATCGAAGATTTCATGTTCGATTTTGTTCCTCGTGCTCTTTGAATGATTATAACAAAATTTCATCAACTAATGTGAAATTTTGTTCGAGGAATTATAATAAAATTTAGTAATTTTAAAGTATTCTTACCATAATTTAATTTCATTGTATTCTTTTTTATAACATATTTTATTATGGTATTCATTAAAAAAAAAAAGAAAAAGAAATAAAGTTATTTAAATAGGCAGACAAAACTTCATTTATTATTGTCAATTGTCAATAACACAATTTTTTTCTTTTTTTACAATTTTCTGTAAAATAATCACATAATTGTTGATATTACTATTATTTAAGCAAATAGAATAAAAATGATATTGAAACAAGTTGTTTGGTACACCTAAAAGAAGTGAAATTAAATCTAAATATTGAATATTAGTTTCTTCCCACCAAAGTTTCCAAAGTTCCCAAAATTCCCGGTTTAAACCCGAAAATTCCCATGTTTATTCCCCAGAAGCAAAATTCCCGGGTTTTTTACATCTCTAGCTGGTAGTCATTTCCGTAGGCAGTTATATAATAACACAATTTCTAGTTCAATGCTAGTTTAATAAAGCAAGGTTTTCATGGTGGAAAAGTAAGTTTCAGATTTGACTTTTAACTGGCAAGATTAGATTATTTCTCTGCTATATCCCACACAAAATAATTATATTGTTTTGCAAATTATTATACTCAACGCATATTTTGACATTTAATTTTCATCTACATAAGAGCCATATAATGCATAAATATTCAAAGAATATGATTTGGTTAGTATGGTTACATGGCATTAATGAATTGATATCGGTCAATTTACTTTTACAAAATATATACAAGCTGTATATAGATTTAATAGGTAATTTTGTATAATTCTTACTTTAAAATGTTGAACAAAAGAGCTCTTCTGTAAAGCGGTTTCTCTAAGCGTTTAGGACTTAATCCTAGGTAAGACCTGTTACAAAAGGCCTGTTACATAAGGGCTGGATACATAAGAACTGTTTTATGTAAGATAGGTTTGATTTTATCATGGTTTTTACTAATATTTTTTATGAATTAAATTACATTGTATAATCAAGAATTTAGACTTTCTACACTAGTTTTGTAAGATGAGGCTAGTATGAACAATATAAGGTTTAAAAGTACATAAAAATTAGAAAACTATATCAACAAATAGTTTGATTTATTAACAAAAACAATAAGAAATATGAAAAAAAAAAAAAAAAAAAAAAAAGTTCACATACTAGCCTTCTTTTCTCACAATAATAAAATGTTGCTTATCCCAGTCTCGTCAGGACATTTTAATATTGTATTCATCCTGTTTTGATCAAAAAGCCTCGCCTTTTGTTGTTCATGCATCTAAAACTTTTTTTTATTATTATTAATAAAATGCCTTTAAGTGTGCGTAATTAAAATATTAGAAATTTTATCTTCAATAATATAGACATACATTCGCCGACAGCATATAAAATGTTAAATTCGAAAATACAAAATCATTTTTATGAAGTATTGTTTCAGAGAACAACTAAAAATGGGGCTCGATTTTTTAAAAACTTTTACAAGGCCAGAAAGTAATGAACTAGTGTGAAATTTAATTTTCACTTTTATGAAATTTAATTTTCATAAAAGGTTTTACTACAAAATATTAAAATACATGCTTCTGTTGTTCAAATATTAACAGTATTTAATATCTTCATATAACATTATTCGTTTAAACGGGAACATAAATTTCCAATCATTGCCTTGCATCTCAATTGTAATTAATCTAAAACTTTAATCAAAATATCAGTCAGATTTTTGGATAAGATTGATTTCCACTGATCGCATGCTTCAGTTATGTGAGAATCCTAATATCCATTTTATGGATTAATACAAGTCAATTGCTATTTCTACCATTTTTAATTTATCTTAATGCCTTTCATCTCAATGATCGTTTCATCTTAATGATCTTTTCATCTAATCACAAACATCACTGGTTGATAATCACTGTTATATATGCTAAATATGCTGCGGTGAAATTTTGATATCTATCTTACAATCGACTGAATAATTATTAATGCTATTTGTCTTTTTAATTATTCTTTAAGCATTACCTTTAAGCTTATTTTTTCTCAATATTTGTGTGAATAATTTTATTGCGTAGTAAAAAATAAATTGAAATAAAATAATAATAATAATAGTAATAATCCTTTTAAATTCAATTTATTATTTCATTCATTTGATAGAAATATCTTCTTTTAAATCAAATATCTATAGTCTTTCATGCAATCTGAGTTTAGCCAAGCTGTGTTTGAGCGATTTCTGCTCCTTCTTGGTTTACTCATAAAAAAACAGATTTTTTTTTCATGTAATTTTGTGGTGCTCTATACTGAATACATCACTAATACTATGAAATATGATTTTACGACTTTCAGTGTTATATTTTATGTATATAAAAAAAAAATTACATGTAAACACTATCAATTGCAAGTATCTTTACAATTTTATGATGTTTACATAGAAAGATTTTTTATTTATTATTTGTTAATATCAGCATTTCGGTGAAAATTTGACAGCTATAATTTTTGCATGTCTTTAAATAATACTGCTTTTTTTTTTTTTTTTTTTTTTTTTGAAGAACAGATAATTGATATAGCAAAGTTAAAATATATTTTGATAAATATAATTTTAACCATTTACTCTCCATTGGCATAATGTTGTTACAATCATCAAATTCATTACAGAAAGGAAGGCTATTAATAAATTTTCTAAGTTAAAATCATTAAATTCATTACAGAAAGGAAGGCTATTAATAAATTTACTAATTGCCTTTAATTGCCCTAAAATTAAATTTAGTAATAGCCTTCCTTTCTGTAAAAAATTTAATGATTTTAAACATTATGCTTCTCGTAAATTCAATATCTTTATCTCTTTCAGTTCCCCTTTAGTTATTAAACATTTAAGTTTAAACGATCATGATCAAACTAGACCCACTGGGGGAGTTTATGTAATTCCAATAAAGCTGAATAATTATGTTTTTTTCTATATTGGTCTCAATGAAGAATTAACTCAATGAAGCTTAAGTAAAAGAATTCAAGAGCATATCCGCAATGTCAAAGGAGGGAAAATTTCAGCTTTAGTTAACTTTAATTACGATAACTCAGCTACACCTCTTTGGGATCAAGCAACAACTCTTTTCCACCAATAATATCAGAATTAATAATTTATGAAGCAATCAATATAAAAAATATCATAATTCAATTAATTCTAAAGACGCTGCTTTCCTACCAAAAATATGGCATTTCCTTATACAGTCACATATTTAATTCAAATTTATCTTTTCCGTGGACTGTATTTCGCAATACGTTCAAACGGCTAAAGTTTTTTTTTAATACTCCAGCAAGCCTTTAACCACTCTTGACTTCCTATTACTGTTACTGCTACTCCAGCCTCTCCAGTTTCTAATTCAACTACTCTAAGAAAATTCTTCAGTTATTCAAGTTTTCCATGTGACTCCAGGCTACTCTAAAAAAGCATCAACTAAATTCAAGATTGTAGCTCCAGGCTGACCTCTAGTTTTCCTCCGCCATCTATCCTGTTACTGCCAGTACGCCTCTCCAAGTCCAGACCCTACCCAACGAAGTTTTCATACAAGTTCCTCAACATTTACAGTTTTCAAGTTGCTCCGTGTTATCATAGTAAAGCTGTCAGGTATAGCAAAGTGCTACAATTAAAACTCGAACTCTGCGGGTAAAACGTGAATCTGCTGTTTTAGGATTCGATTTGAGTAATAGAGTTAGTGCCGATCCTAAGCTAAAATTGTAAATTGAAATATGCTAATATTTTGGAAACTGAATAGTATAAAAGGAGAAAGAAGATTGCTTTTGTGAGTCAGTTGGAGAGGAGTTAAAGTTAGTTGGTAGGAAGATTGTTTTGGAGAGTTAGCAGCGGATATAGTTGGATATAAGTCGAGTAGATAGTAGTGTCAGGGAATCCTCCTGCTAATCGAAAGCTTACTTGACCTCATGAGTTAATGAAAGTGATTAAAAGTGGTTGGGATCATTTGTGAGTAATTAAGTAAAGTAACGGAGGTTATTTATTAATATCAAAGAATTTAAGAGGGCTGCCCATTTTAAGTCGTAAGTTACTAGATGTTATTATAGTCCAGCGCCCTCCTTCTTATTTATGCTCAAGTAAAGCTCATTTATGTTATATATTTGGACTCTGTCATTTCTTCATAGTTTAAGTATTTCATTTACAGCTTCAAGGCAATCTAAAGTTAAATAAGTAAGTTGGCAACATTCAACCTTCAGTCAAGTTAAAGTTAGATAAGCATGGAAAAGTTACGTTCTCCACATTGGTGACCAACTTTGCTCGAATCCCCCCCCCCCCCGAGCAAGTCCTTTTTGATGGCACCACTAGCGTGCTGCAATTTTTTGAGCAGCTAGAATATTTTTTCAATTTTCATAAAATCAATGTTAAAAACCACTACCCCTGGCTAGCCTATTCCCTAGAAGGAGAACCGAGACAGTGGCATAGGTTAATCGCCTGCCATTCGCTTGGCCCAAATCCAACCTATGACGAGTTAAAAAGTCGGGTCATCGAACTCTTTGCCACTCCGTATGATAAACTAGGATTACAATATGACCGCTCCCTCCCCCGTCACGAACGTCAGTGGGAAGCAGTAATAAACACGGTGGAAAAACCACAAGAAATTATTAAGTCACAGGAAGCAAGCTCCTATAATTTAAACCAACCTAAAACTGGCGATGAAGCCGTTATTTCTAGTGAGAAACGTCAAATAAAAGTGAATGAAAACGAGTCAACTACACCCTTAACGAGCACTACAGAAAAGTCCACATCGGTTATTCAGCCCTTAGCTACGGATAAGATATCCGAAAAATTACCTAATATCGCGACAGAGGTTAGAATGGAAAATCCATTTAAAATTACTGTGGATGCGGAAACCGTTATTTCTAGTGAAAAAAAGCCAAATGACATTTGAACTAAACGAGCAAACTTCGCCCTTAAACAGCGATACAAACCAATTTACGGCAGTTATTCAGAATTTAGCTACGGATGAAAAATCCGATAAAATATCTAGCTCACCGACGGCGGCTGAAATGGAAAATGAGGTTATTTTCAAAAAGGTAATTTCAAAAGGCCATGTAACCTATGGTGAAGCCTCTAGAAAGTCTAGCAGCCCTGAATTCAAAAGCACGGAGCGAACGCAGTCCTCTGTGATAACTATGGGCAGTGATAAGGTGACGGGCCCGAAACCCCCTCACCACAAGAACCAGATTCAGAGTTTAAAACCTCCTCCGAACAGTTAAAAGGCTCTGGGTGTGAAACCCCCTCCTGAGAGTGACCAGGCACCATGTTCGAACCCTCCTCAGGACACCAGCGATCCTGCAACGTCTCACCTAAATCTGCAAGCCACCAACGCTGCAACTCTACTGACCAGTTTGAACCGTATCTCTTTTGCTGATATCAAGGACTCAATTTGTCAGGTCGTATCGTTCAGTATTTTAGTTTTTCTCAAGTATTGGTTTATCAGTACTGTACTAAAATTTTTGACATGTAGAACTTTCTTCTGCACTTTCAATCAATATCTCAAAGAGATGAACTTTTTAAAATATCACAAATCTAAATTTAAACTTGCTGCATGAAATTTTTAAAATTTAAAAATGCAAAATTTAAACGTATGGCATGAACTTTCATCTCTCGAAATTTCATGTACTGTTTACATGTCATAATTTTTTTTTTCTGTATATAATATATGCATGTATGTACGTTAATGTTTTCTTTAATTCCTAGCCAACACCAGCAGTGATTAGTAAGATATAATTTTTTCTTTGTATATACATTTACCCCTCTTTAGTCTTTGAATGTACTTAAATGTTATGATATGTATGTAACTTATGATACGTATGTACTCTAATGTTTCATTCCTAGCCAACACCGGCGGTTTTGAAAAAACTTTTTTAATAATTTGTATATATTCATTATATATATATTTCTAAATGTCGCAAATTATATAAAATGCAATTTTATAAGTGTATAAACATTTTCCTCTATAGTTTTGTAAATGACCTATATGTATGTACGTTAATTTTTTTTTTCTCAGCGATCAACTGCAGTTTTGAAAATTTTGTATCCTTAAATATGTTTTCTAAATGTTGTATAAAGTGTATCAAATGAATTTTCTTATTGTAACTTTTGTATTTTTCACTAAAAGTCAATGTATGTATATATGCGTTTAGGGTTAAAAGAATTCTTTTTTAATGCTATTTTTGCATGTAAATTTCGCGTTTAACGATTAACCTTATTAATCCACTAACATTTTGTTTTTCCCTTATGCAAATAGCATAGCTAAAATATTGCTTATGTATAAATTATGTCATTTACTTATATAAAAGTGTAGTTCACGTCTATTTTTGATATATACGTTTAAAAAAGTTTTAATTTTAGAAAATCTGAGGTCCAGTTGCTGATCCCGACTCTAAATCCGAAGTATAGATGTTCAATCTTAAAAGCCAGCTTGATTTCTTAAATTGTTACTTTTGATGCTTTTGGAACTGTGCCAGCGTTTTTATTGTCTGCATTAAAAGATGTTTTCTCTGGACGCTTGCCCACGGATCTCTTTCAAGATAACTCATAGTGAATAGCTGGACATTTTTTTAGATAAACTCTTCGCATGGCTCAAGACATTTCACTATTTTCTGTTTAATAAAATTATGTTACAAG
The DNA here is from genome assembly GCA_963930645.1 of Salticus scenicus. Classification (NCBI taxonomy): domain Eukaryota; kingdom Metazoa; phylum Arthropoda; class Arachnida; order Araneae; family Salticidae; genus Salticus; species Salticus scenicus. The sequence continues at coordinate 160,906,307 of OZ005653.1, read as the reverse complement.
TTAAATTGAGCAATGATCGCACGTTTTGTTTAAGGCGATCCTCCTGTACTGAAAAATTTTTTAATTAAACTTTTCCTTTCCATTTAAGGAAAGATGTGCCTGTATTTCCCTCTGTAAATACGCTGGACTTCTAGTTAACTAAATTGAGTACAAACGGTTTCTGGAGTAAAGCGCCTTAGGTTGAGCATAATACGAAACATTTTTTTTCAAAAGCTAAGTGTCCAGTTTTTGGCCATGTACTCTTAAAAAATTTTTTTTCCTATTAGTTTTTTAAAACAATATACTTCTTGTTGGGCAGTCTAGTTAAATTTAAGTTTCCCCCCTCTTTTTTTTTTTTTTTTTTTTTTTTTTCTTTTTCGAAAATATTATATAGTTAAATTTTAAACAGTAAGTCACTGTAGCTAACTTTTCTTTGCATAGTATTGCAATAATTTAAAATTTGCACGGGTAAAAACCCGTTGGGGGATTTTTTCCGCGAAATTTTTTTTCGGGGGAGGAACTGTCAGGTATAGCAAAGTGCTACAATTAAAACTCGCACTCTGCGGGTAAAACGTGAATCTGCTGTTTTAGGATTCGATTTGAGTAATAGAGTTAGTGCCGATCCTAAGCTAAAATTGTAAATTGAAATATGCTAATATTTTGGAAACTGAATAGTATAAAAGGAGAAAGAAGATTGCTTTTGTGAGTCAGTTGGAGAGGAGTTAAAGTTAGTTGGTAGGAAGATTGTTTTGGAGAGTTAGCAGCGGATATAGTTGGATATAAGTCGAGTAGATAGCAGTGTCAGGGAATCCTCCTGCTAATCGAAAGCTTACTTGACCTCATGAGTTAATGAAAGTGATTAAAAGTGGTTGGGATCATTTGTGAGTAATTAAGTAAAGTAACGGAGGTTATTTATTAATATCAAAGTATTTAAGAGGGCTACCCATTTTAAGTCGTAAGTTACTAGTGTTATTATAGTCCAGCGCCCTCCTTCTTATTTATGCTCAAGTAAAGCTCATTTATGTTATATATTTGGACTCTGTCATTTCTTCATAGTTTAAGTATTTCATTTACAGCTTCAAGGCAATCTAAAGTTAAATAAGTAAGTTGGCAGCATTCAACCTTCAGTCAAGTTAAAGTTAGATAAGCATGGAGAAGTTGCGTTCTCCACAAAGCTCCAAGTGAATCTCTACAATTTGTGATTTCGGACTGACTTATCAAGCTTGACCGTAACTGTCGTGTGTTTTCTTGTGATAAATAATGAACGTATTGCTGCACTTGTCAAACTATGTCTTTAGTTTGTTCCTGATGATACCGTGACAAGCAGGACAAAAAGATTTAAATATTATATAATTTTAAAATAGTGTTAATTAAATATATCTTTCTTAAAGAAAAAAAAATACGTGTTTAAAAGTGTAATTTTTAACATATTTGTTGTTTTTACTGTAACTCGCGTGTTTATTAAATATCTCTGTTTGAGTTGCGATTTCCCAAAAAAGTAATAATATTAAAATAAAGTAAAAACCTTGGAATAAAATAAACTTTTCAAATCCATGTTTATATATGTATTGTTATATTATTTATGTAAGGGGATATATTAATTTGTAATATCACATTATCAGTATGTATCAGTATGTATCAGTATGTATAAGATTTCTTGGATTATTATGAAAATCGACAGGCATATTTAAATTTCTTCATTAAGAAACAGTGGAAATTGACGGATAGTAATGATACTTTTTTTAATTAATTCTAAAAAAATAATTAGTAAGTATTATTGTGTAATATAGTCTAGATTTTTTTTTTTTTTTTTCAAAATTACATTCAATTTGTTTAAGAAATAAACTGGAATAATTTTTAAAATGAAACTTTAAATAAATTTATTCAGTGCTCATAATATTACATAGATTTTTTTTTTTTTTAAGTATTACTTTAGTCATAAAGTTATAAAATTAAAGCTTCAATTATTTAAGCAAAAGTTTAAAATTATTATAATAATAATTATTGTTATTAATTTTATTATTATTATTGTGAAACTTGTACAAGTGAACATTAAATCATAAATAAAAATGTTCAGTCAAGATCTAAAATTATATTAATACTAATATATGAGGAAGAAATTAAGGAAATAGTACTTTAGCTTATCATTGGTAAACTGTGATTTAAAAAAAGGTCAAATCAAAGAAAATCTAAAAAAGTATTTATTTTTTGTTCTACTTGCATTTTTCAATGATAGAGAATGATATATATTCTTGAGATGGTATATAAATAAATTATAGCACAGTGAAGACCATGAAAAAGGACATTTCTTGAACAAAAAAGGATTCGTCTTGCACCTAATGCCAAATCGTCGCCAATTACCCATAGCGATGTACTAGTGTAACGTTAAACTCAACCACCCAACCTATCAACCTAATGCCAAACAATAAGATTAAAGTAAAGTATGTATGTATGATCCTCATAAGTATTTTTGACATTCACTCCACAAATTCTACTGATATGCTTTTTTGTCTAATCGGATACTGAAATACAGTCAGTATACAAAGGTTTAAAAAGAGATTAGAAAAATAATTGAAAATAGACAATTCAGAGAAAGTTTTTTCAAAAAATGTAATTCCAGCAGTGTTGCTCCGATCTTAATTTTGAGAAAAATAAATTGAAATAACTGTTATTTTCTAATAATTTTCATGAAAAAAAGTTTTGAAATATATTTTTTAAATAATCTTAAAAAAAAAACTGTTTGTTAGAATCGTGTTTTTTTATTGGAAATAAAAAAGTAATAATGCAAAAATAATCTATATTTTTATATTCATAGATGCAAACAGTGCGTGCATTTATCTTGTCTGTTAGGTCAAAAGCGGTTAAGTTAAATGATTTCATGAAAGCTTTGAATTTTATAAATTGGAATTTGGGAATTATTTCATGTTGCAAGAATATGAATACGCAAAAATTTATAGCGAAGTCTCAGTTGCATTCAAAGAAAAAAGTTCTAGTAGAATATCAGAGAATTCAGGTGTCGAAGTGTATTCATATTCTTTATATAATAAAAAAGCAATATATTTGTCAATATTTAGTTTTTCAGTAATCTCTTCAATGTTAATGAAGTGTAATTAATGAAATCACAGATAAAGTCATTCTCCAATTCGGGTAGAAACTTTTGCAATGAACCAATAGGTTTTTAATGTTGCTATTGGTTTTTAATCACTTTTTCATTATACACAATTAAAACTATACATCTTCTTAGATTTGGTATAATTTGTATTTCAAATCCATGTTTATATATGTATTATTATATTATTTATATAAGGGGCTATATTAATTTGTAATATCACATTATCAGTATGTATATGATTTCTTGGATTATAAGGAAAATCGACGAGCATATTTAACACCCCGCGACAAAAAGATAGGTACAAAGGGTTTTTTCTTTCATTTTTCATAAAATAACATTATCTAAATTGTGCTTTTCATTTATTATTATCATAAAATAACACTACTTCCGGACTAATTTAGAAAAGTTTTAAGACTAAATTTTTTCTAATTTAAGACTACACTCCGCGACAAAAAGATAGGAACAAAGGTTTTTTTTTAATTTTTCATAAAATAACATTATCTAAACTGTGCTGATAATTTATTATCATAACAAAATATTATCATACCAAGAACGTGTTAAATATTTGAATCATATTCAAAATATTCATATTCAAAATAATCATATTCAAAAATTTAAAAAACAAACCCTTTGTTTCTATCTTTTTGTCTCGGTGAGTAGTCTTAAATTAGAAAAATTTTAGTCTTAAAATTTTTCTAAATTAGTCTTAAAACAAAAATTAGCCCGGGAATATTGTTATTTTATGATAATAATAAATGATAAGCACAATTTAGATAATGTTATTTTATGAAAAATCAAAGAAAAATCCCTTTGTACCTAACTTTTTGTCGCGGGGTGTAAGTTTCTTCATTAACAAACAGTGGAAATAGAAGGATAGTAATGACACTTTTATTAATTAATTCTAAATTAATAAGTATTAATTTGTAATATATTCTAGATTTTTTTTTTTTTTTTTTTTTTTTGTTATTTATTCAATTTCCTTGAAAAATAAACTGGAATAATTTTAAAAGGAAAGTTTAAATAAAACAGTAACAATAAATTTTACTTTAATTAATTTTTAAATCTATGCGTTTAAATAAACAAATAAATTTCATTAAAAATTAGTGGTATACTAAACGCAGGACGTTATGACACGCGAAAAAAAAAATCAAATTTATTTTTAAAGTATTTTCCGAGCGCACAACTTGCTAAAGTTTAATGAAGTTTAAACATAAAATACATATCAAACTGTATCTTTGCTTATTTGCAATTTATATTCAGATTATTACTTAGATATGCATTGAAGAAATCCAAGGATATGCACTGTTTAATTATATCTTGAAGATGTGGATGCATTAACAAAGATACATCTTATAAATAAATACAGAAAAGGGCTTCAATGAATAAAACTCAAAAGAGAGTAAAAAAAAAATTGCAGTCAGCTGTTTCGGTACCATTTTGCATACCTTCACAAGTGCATAAAGAAACGGAAAAAAATGCTTCTATATATAAAGGAACGGTAAGTAATGTGGGATAATCGGTTAGTATGGAACACCATTATATTTCATCTGCATGATGCTACAATTTATCAGAAGCACGACAAACGTATTCACTGGGTCTCAAATATGAATGGTATGTAGTTCCCCCTTGTGTCAGTGAGAAGAGCAGTTTTTGTGTCGTATATCTTTTTGGTTTATCAAGAGTCACACTTTATTAGTATTACAAATTCTGTAAGCTCTCTATGAAGCGGATTATTAGGAGCTTATTTTTACCAACATATGTTTGAGGCTGATTTATTCTCGAAGAAGGAGATTCGGGTAATATGGAAGACCAACTATGCCATATCATTTGAGATTTTTATTAAATCTGAATGTTCAAAATTTTTTCAGTGCTGTTGTTTATTTTCAATAATAATTTCAAAATTAAATAATTATGCTACAATTATTCATGATTTTCTATACACTATAAAAAAAAAAAAAAAAAAAAAAACGTAAAAGTACAGAAAAAATCTGGCAGTTGAGGTGCCGGTATTTCTCCATCAAATATACAGGACAAAACTGTACTTTAAACAAAAAACCTGTTTGATTTACAGAATTCCTGTGTAAATTATATGTCAGTGATACAATTTTACGGTTTTAAACTGTATATTTGATGGAAAAATGCTGGCACCCCAGCTGCCAGATTTTTCCTGTATTTTTACGGGTTTATTTTTTACAGTGTAAAAATACTACCCTGTTCCATATCATACTTTAAGAAAATTGGAATTCTATATTTATCCCTTCATAACTACTTCATATTACTCGCTTTATCCATTATTTCCTAAACGTAGTTTTTTTTTTTTTTTTTTAAACTAAAAATTTCGCATGGAAACTCTATTTTTTGCAATATAAAACCATAAAAACACATTAATAACACACGTATGTTTAAAATAGTCAAACCACAATGATCAAAAGTATTTTAGTTTATTATGACGAGTTCAAATAGAAATAATATTCCATATTCAAATGCTTCCCTCTAAGAAGGGAAATAGATAATAGAAAAAAAAAAGAAAAAGAACTTTAGGATAAACCTCAAATAAGTTTGCAATTTTTTTTACTCCCATTGGTTTTGCGTAAATTAAAACGTTTTTTGTATTTATTTATCTATCGTCATACCTCTTTGTGATACCTAGTTTTGTACTTGGATATCAGAATAAATGTAAATTGTTGTAAATTAATAAAATTAAATTCTTGAATGAAACAATTTTGACTTCTCCTCACATACAACGATCTCCAATGGATTTAATTTTTTATCTCTTTCTTAGGAAAAATTTTATACATAAAGCTAAGTTTGGCATCGGAAGTAACATAGTACGTACAGAACCATTGCATATTAGAAAACATTCACCAATATTTTAGAAATACATTGTAAATACAGACACATATGTATAATAAATTACAAGTGAAATTTGACTTTTATTAAAATAGGCAGCGATCGTAATAAAAACTAACTAAATAAAAATCTTTTTAATTTTTTTTTATACAATTTTAATATAATTCACTTAAATAAATTCACTTAAAATACGAAAAATAAGTGAAATTAAGAAATGATGAAGAGTGGGATAAAAACGGAGATTATTCAAAGTTAATTCTAGAATCATGCATTGTTCATGAATAATAAATATGTATATGTATATATATATATATATATATATATATTTATTTATTTATTTATTTATAGGAATTAATTAATTGTTTGATACGTAACGGCAAACAATGTGTGAATCGATTATTTCTAATTATTTTGACGTATTGCATTTAAATATCTAAATGACTTTGCATTCGTGGTTTAGCAGCATATTATGTAAGATGAAATATAAATATAAATAGAGAAAAAATGCATCTTGTAAAAAATCACATACATTTATTTATTAACATCATTAAAAGTTTCAAAAATATTACGACATATTGAAATTTTGCATACACAAAAGATAGTATTAAAAAATGGCAAAAATGACGAAAGAAATGTTAATGAACCAACTCAGAATATTCATAAAAAATAAACTTGCATTTTGTGCTTTTTCATCAACATTTTATTCATTTTATATAAACACATTTTTATTAATATTCAAACATGCTCTATTAATACAGCTAGAAATTTTTCCACAACATAGCATTCACAGTTTTGAAGTTATTAATATTTTGTATTTCATATAAACATATATGTATTTTAATTAGAGACTGGCGCGCGTTAAAAAGAACTCATTTATTCTTTCAATTAAAGTAACGATACTAAAATGTACATACACAATATCATAATTACATATACTATTTAATTAAACAACTTCATATTAACTTGATGAACACAATCTCCATTTTCGTAATCAAACTGTAAAAACAATAAATATAATCAAAAATATAATAAGAAACATTATTAGATCAAGTCTTAAAAAGCGTAAAGTAAATATTCTGTAGATCAGCATAGAAAGTCTCTACACAATACGTTTCTTCTCGTCTATTTTCAGTTTAATTAAAATACAGTAGAAACAATGCATTGCTTTTATTAAAAGGAAAAGATAATTTGCATGTACTCTCAAAATTTTGCTTTTCCTTTTTTTTTTATTTTTTTTTTTTATTTTTTTTATTGACTTTCACTTAGTTTTGTTTTGTTTTTTAATTTGTTTTATATTTCAACTTTAAAAAGTGGGAAAGTCTAACTCAATTAAATCCATTATCGATCCCAAATATGCTATACGAACATCCAAACTCAAAGCATATCTTATGGAATTATATTTCTCACTCATTTTCCATTTATGAAAACGTTAAGGATCTATCAAATTAAGGAACATATAACACACGAATATATGTTTAAATTTACGCATGAAATAAAAATAATAATCTTTTGTGTAAAGTGTTAAAATTAAATTTTTATAGTTTCGTTCATAAAACAAATAAGTTTAAAGCTGCTGCATATTAATATCTTAACACCTTCTTCAAATATAAATTTACACTTTTTAAGAAATCGATTACATTTCCTCGAATAAGATATCGAATCGAAAACGTTTGAGACATAAGTTTCTTTTAAAAATTAATAATTTTCTATCTAACTATTTCCCCCCATTCGTACGTTTGAGCGAAAAATAACCACCCACTTTCATAGAAAAAACAAATACATAATAATCTATAAAAAAAGTATTAATGTAAAAAAAAAAATGTATTGCTTTATAACTTGTGTAGAAAGATTAATATAAATACACACGAATTACGGAGATTTGATTAAAGGAAAAAGCTTTGAAACTTAATATTATATAGTTTAATTACATTTTCCTTAATAATCAAACTACGAAAATGATTACTATTAGTCGTACAAAAGGTAGATAGTAATTTGAAAAATCTGGTATAAAGCTACAATAAATAAATAAAAAAATAAAACTTTTCTGCAACGCGAATTTAGATTTAATTAAGAAATGTCGAAAATCTCTAAAATAAAATCATGAACGATAAAACTACAATATCATTTTCTTTTTTAGGGATATATATTTTTTAGGGACTATACTTTTCTCTAAAAAAGAAACATTTTTTCAAAGCGAGTGGTCTTGAAATTTCGCCGTAACAATAAGTTTTGGAGAGCTTCTCATGAGAAAACTATTTTCTACAGAAAGAAAAAGTTGCTAAAAATTAGTTTCTAAATTAATTTTTTCTTGGTTTCTGTCTACAACTTTATTAATATGTCGTTATTAAAAAACGCTCTAGATTTAAAATTATAATGCCTTTAATAATAAAAAAAATTCGCAATATTATATTTATATTAAACGAGTAATTAGGTTATTAATATTGTATCGATTAAAAACGAATTTCATTGAACTTTCTCAAATTACTTTCAATATATATTTACAATCCTGTTCCAAAACTTTCTCCATTATTTCAGCAAAATAAGCAAAAGAAAGAAGCTTGCATGTTTATGTTGGCAACATTAATCATGAAATTTGCTTTGAAGAATCAATATATTTTTTATTTATTATTTTTATATATCTAACTAATAATAAATGTGCAGTGATTATATATTAACAGCAATATTAATAACCGGAAAGCTATAACGGAATAAATATGTAAATCACTTTGTTAATGAAGTTCTAACATGAGATAACGATTAATACTTATTAGTAAGAAGTACGGAGATCATCGTTGCAATTAAGCTGACTATTCATGGATTTTGTGTCATGCGACCAACATTTAAACGCTCTTGGAAAAATATGGTAATATGATTTGAGATTTAAATTCTAATTTGGTATGTATATTTTTTAAATTTAAAATATTAAATTTTATAAATTTCAATATTATCCCTAAAATGATAAATCATCAAAAATTTCATATAGGATTATACTCTTAAAGAAATTTCCAGCGAATTTTTTTAATACTCAAGAGAATTTCTGAATAAAATTTTATTTCGATGAATAAGATTTCACTGATAAAGTATCTTTAACATATACCAACATATATCATTATGAATTTACATTCGTCATGGCTGTATGAATGAGAATATATCAACTGGACTTGTCTCCTTGAATTTAACTCCAAATTTCCACTACAATATTTTATTTTTAGATGCACTATATATCATTTGACTTTGTTTATATAAATTTAAATGCAAATTTTAAGACTGCAATATTGTATATACTGCACGTGCATATATATGTGTATATATGCACGTGCGTGTACCTGATAAAGATATATATATATCGGTGACTGCTTGTTGACGCTTTCCTTTCTTTACAGAATATAAATAGTAATCAAACTTAATACATAACATATTATTAGTCTTTTGTGTTTTTATGTTACTTAATTAAAATTTCTATTCACAATGTTTTCTGCAATTACCATGCTTTTAAAAATCTTACAAATGTATATAAATTTCACTATATTTAACGCAGTGTAATGATTTGAAAATGCACTTTTCTGAAATGTCATCAATAAACAGTAATGCATAAAAATTCTTTTGTATCCTGTTTTATGCAAAACCGAAATTTCCTTATAAATATCTTATAAAGGAAAATCGAAATGTTTCTTTGTGTTTTATGACTTTCGTGTATTATCAATTTAAATTTATCGCAGCATATTTACTGATACTGTAATTTTATAATAACCCGATGACGGTACTACAATATTACACATTAAAAGGATACATGTATGTATGTGTATATATATATGTATATAGTAGATTTTTTAAAACCTTTGTTTATTTTCCGCTGCCACTTTATTTAAGACTTAAGGTAGATAATTTTCAGTAGCTTTCCTATTGCAATTTTTAACAGCATATTATTTTCAAAGCCAAAGTTTCTTTGGGAAAAAAAAAGAAAACAATAATAAAGATTTAAAAAAAAAAAAAAAAAATTATTAAGAAACTGAATCCTTCTATTTTTTTTATCTTTGCATTTTTAAATATTTTGATATTCAAAAAAAGAAACTATTTATTTTAACCACCAATCACCACAAAATAGGAAGTGTACAGAAGAAATGAAGCTATTGTTGGTCGGATCTTTATATTTTTTCGGCATTACTTTATTCCAAACAATAACAGCGAAGCTTTTTTTTTTTTTTTTTTTACACAGAGCACAACAGGGGTATTTTGTTTTATTTATTATTTTTAAATAGTCTTTGTCATTTTAAGCACAAAGAAAAAAAAAATAGCCTGAACGACAGTAACAGACAATTTTAAAAGTTTTCTTTTTTTTTCTTCAATTGTGTAGAAATTGCATAGAATTCTTCTAAAATATATCCAGGGAAGGAAACTCCACTATAAGCATTTGAAACAATATTTAAGTGAAATTGAAATATATGAGATAGTTTTGAAAATATATGGATCTTACAATTTGCATTCATACATTAAATGTAATAGAAAGACCTCGTGTTTAGCAAAAACACCCCTCTCCAGAAGAATTTTCGATTCAGTAACAAAATATAACTTAAAGAAAAGTGTATACTTAATTTTAATAAAATTACAACAGAAAAAAATTTTATTACAAAATTAGAGAACAAACTACTGAATATATGTTAAAAGCAATATTTTTTATTACTTTATTTCTAAAATAGTTTTATGGCAACTCTTTTTATCTTTACTTCTTTTTACTCCCAAAATGTTGTCTAATAAAAAGACGTTCATTCCTTAACAAAAGTTTTGAAGTTTTAATCCATTTTCAAATTAACGTTTATCTCAGAGAGAAACAAATGAAATATTTAATTGATAAATATTAATTAAATTGTATAAATGTGAAGAACTTATAACTTTTAAATTGTTATTAAAATATAATTCATAAAAAAGAGCATATTTTTAAGTAGGAATAAGATACTTCATGAAAAATAATTTAACATTTACATTGTACTATTTTGAAATATGTTAAAATATTAAAAGTTTAACTATGTAAATCCTAACACACATAATATACATAATTGACATGAAGTATTCAAGACATAGAAAAAATATATACTGCCTTATTCTAGAATGAATAAGTGGCCATTATCTAAATCCCTTAAATAGAAATATAGATTTCCGAGCTATGCGTATAAGGCACGCCAATAAACTGAATAGACGAAATGATCAAGAATTTCTAGTCTACACATTTCTAGATGGTGAAACAATATTCTGAATATTCTGAATATTTTGTATTGCGAGATATTCTTGCTTGATTTTCTAGAATTGGGTAATAAGCCAAAATTATAGTTGCTGAAACCCGCCTCTTGTAGTCTCATTTATTTGCAAAGATTTTTAAATAAGTTTGCCTTCAATAATATAGGCAAACGCTCTAGAATTCTAATAGAAGCTTCTAGAACTCGCTTTTTAAGTGGATTAGAATTTATAATAATGACATGGAACTATTTTTTCTAGAGCCACGATTTGGATTCCAGATGTCAGTTAAAGAATTGTTTCTTAGTGTACGGCAAAATGTAATAATAAAACAAATGCTAACAGTAATGTAATGTCAAAAATCACTCTCGATTAAAAAAAAGAAAGAAAATTTATAATTTTAACATTTTCCTTTTTTATATAACCTAAAGCACCACATTAAAACTACAGACATTAATTTCAATATCACAGCAAACCGTCTTTTGCTGATAGGACATAATAGCATGACACATCAAATAAAGATAGCTCAACATTTCTGTCATACCAAATATTTTAAAGGAAGTGAAATAAAATGTCTTCGTTTGCATATGTTTCGTCAATTCTCAGTTTTATAAGTAAAGAATTATTTTTACTATCACGATCATTTTTTTAAAGTTAGAAGGTCTAGTAAATGTTGTGTAGTCGTCATTTTCGAAAAGGAAAGTAGTAGAAACAGTTATACAAATTTTCGGATTGGAAATTAAAATTTCAGCTTTTTAAAGGATATAATTCAAAATAATCCTTGAAAGTTTTTAAATAATTGTAGAGGCTCATCTCCGCTATAACAAGCATTGAATAAAAATAAAACAATTTAACTTTAGATGCTTATTCAATCGCATGTTTTAAAGTGATTTTTTTAAACCCCTCCACAGAGGAAATATAATTGGATAAATTATCACTAATACTGAAAACTAACTGAACAGTACTTCTGAAGGCATGAACAAATTAATTTAGAATGTCGTATATATATAAAAAATATATTTAGTAAAAAATAAATCAGTACTTAAATAAATGATGAAAATATACACTGGAAAAAAAATAGTGTTACTTTATAAAAAAAAATCTTGTAAAATATTCGCCAGAAAATATCTATAGGTTACAGAAAAAATACGTTGAAAAGAATTTTCTGCAACAGAACAATACAGAACATATTCGTACAAAACATATTTTTTCCTTATGTAACACTGTAAAGGAAAAAAAAAAACATTCATGAATTAAAATTTCTCATTGCGACCATCCAGTCAAAAACATTACCTCCTAGTCACGGAGTCACATTTTATGCTGTTACTTAGCACTTCCCAATCCTGCTTTGATACCAAGCTAAATAGAAAAACATGTATATGCACCAGATAAAACCTCTATTTATGTTTAAAGGTTTTGTCCAATTACAGAAAAAAAATCTGTTTTTCACAGATTGAGATGTAAACCTGTGAAAAATTTCTGTTGTTTCTGATAATATTTTTGTTTTCTAACATAACATTTTATAATGTATATGTGTAAGGTGTCCCAAAAAGAGTTAAGCGCAATTTAATTCTTTGCATGTTAAGGGTAAATGAGTAATGCGTAAATTGAAAAAAAAAAATATATTCAATATAAGGTAGAGGATATGACCATGTTAATAAAATTACTTTGCCGTTATTTGTAATTACACTTAAAAAAGAATTTACGACTACTGTAGACAAATTTTGACAATTTGATTTTTTTTTCTTAATACAGAAATATCATTAAAAATATTCATGTTTTTAAAACTGAGTAAATTATATTTAGTTAAAATTTAAACACTAAAAATGGGGACCATATACAAAACGCTGGAGCGAATCTACTCGACTTCTCGAACATTAAGTAATTAACAGTTATATAATTAAAGTAAGAAAAACCGATAAATAAATGAATGAAAATATTATAATAGGATGTTTGATTATTTTTCTGTTTATAGTAAGTTTATTTAATGCTATTGGTGTTCAAACAAATTGAGCCTATAGGTCACAGTGGTAAAAAAAAGAAATTTGTTGTGTCCCTGTTAAAATAAATAATTGCTAGACTCACCAAAATCTATACAATTCGTGCAACAGTCACCCATGACATGTATATAAATTTTCAGCTCATTCGGATGGGGTGTTTAGATGATACAGCATTTTAAATAATTTGAGTCCATAAGCCACAATGATAACGAAATTTTCTTTGTGTTCCTCTAAATTCTATAAGTGCTAGATTTTCCGAAATTCAAACAATTCGTGTGACGGTGATCTATAACATGTGTATACATTTCCAGCTCAATCGGATAAGGCGTTTAGACGCTATCGCAATTTAAAAATTTTGAGCCCATATGGCCCAATGATAAAGAATTTTTCGTTGTGTCTGTGTAAAAAAACGATTAGTACTTGAGTCACCAAAATCTATGTAGTTCGTGAAATAGTAACCTATAACATGTGTATATAAATTTTCAATTCAATCCAATAAGGCGTTTAGACGCTATTGCACTTTAAAAAATTTGAGCCCATGGGCTATAATGATAAGGAATTTTTCTTTGTGTCCTTGTAAGAAAACTATAAGTGCTAGATTCATTAAAATCTGTGCAGTTCGTATGACGTTGATTTATAACATGTGTATAAATTTTCAGCTGAATCGAATAAGGCATTTAGACGCTATCGCACTTTAAAAAATTTGAGCCCATAGAACATAATGATAAAGAATTTCTCGTTGTGTCCCTGAAAAAAAAAAAAAAAAAAAAAAAAAAAAACTATAAGCACTAGATTCATCAACATTTACACAGTCCATGCGACGGAGATTTATAACCTGCGTAGAAATAGCGATACTTAGACGGTATCGAACTTTAAAATTTGAGTCCATATGCCACAATGATAAAGAAATTTGAATTGTATCCCCGTAAAAAGAACCATAAATGCTAGATTCTCTAAAGTTCATAAAATTTATGTGGTGATATATAATATGTATATAAATTTTCAGCTCAATCGAATAAGGCATTTAGACGCTATCACATTTCAAATAATTTCAGCCCATAAGCCATAATGATAAAGAACTTTTGCTATGTCCTTGTAAAAACAATTTAAGTACTAGATTCACCAAAAGCTACACAGGTTATTCAACAGTGACCCACAACCAGTATATAAAATTCCAGTTCAATTGAATTAGGCATTTAGACGTTATGGCACTTTAAATGATTTCAGCCCATAGGCCATAATGATAAAAAAATTTTGTTGTATCATTGCAAGAAAACTGTAAGTGCTAAACTCATGAAAGGCTTATGCAACGATGACCAATAACACGTATAAGAATTTTCAGCTCAATCAAATTAGGCATTTAGACACTATCGCTCTTAAAATGATTTCAGTCCATAGGTCATAATGATATATATATATTTTTTTTTTTTTTTTTTTTTTTTTTTTGTTGTTCTACCCCTGTAAAAAAAAACTATGAGAGCTAGATTCACCAAAATCAATAGAACTCGAGCTAACGTGACCTATAACATTTTCAGCCAGTACTAACTTTCAGTTCATTTGAACAAAGCATTTAGACGCGATCGTGTTCACTCATATACATATACATACATACATTCTGAAAAATCGTATAAAATCGCATATATCTCTGAAAAGGAAAGTAGTATTAAAACCAAAGTTGGATGTGTTTATTAGATATCATGGTAATTCCAAATATATATTTGTGATAGTCTATGACAATTCTTTTTTGAGCTATATGCGTTAGAAAATCAATTTCGCAAATCATGACTACAATACTATCCTTACAAATAATATTCGGAAAGCAAAAATAGAAGTGTAAATTTTAAAAATATTATAAGATGATAAAGTGAGTGATAATAATTACATTAAAATAATTTTTGCGTATTTCAGATGGATTCGCAATCAGTCATTTAGTTATATATATATATATATATATATATATATATATAATATTAAGCATGAGATAGTTTTTCTTAAAATAATAATAATAAAATGAAAAATAAATCCAATAGTAATTCATACTTTTCAGATATATATATTAAAATAAATTTTTTAAAGCTACATAATGAAATGCAGTCGATTTCTTTTTCACTTTATTATTATTATTATTATTATTTTAAATCTCATTATTATTTATTTTCACTACAACTCAACGAAACTTTTCCTATACCTATCAAAATAAAAATCAGAAACTATTCAATGATGCTATATTTAATTTCATATTGTTGAATTTTCAACACATCAGGTCTTGCGTTACGGTATTTTTAACAAATAAAAAACGTATTTAATTATCAATGATTTATTCTATGTGTAATAAAAGTAACTCACAAAATACTTAAAGAGTTTTGAAGACTATATACGAATTAACCTGAAATTTCCCCCCACATTTGTTTATCGAATGATCATAAATTAATTATCATTATTGAGAACGATCATAAACTAAACAGTAACATGTATTAAATATTAAATACGTAATTATTAATTTTTAACTATACTAATATTTCAGTATTCCGCAAATTAACTAATAATTTTGTTGATTGCAATTTTAAATAGGCTTATTAGCAGTGAAATACGAGGTGTGGCTATTAAATAACGAGACTATATCTGCTACAGATGAACTAAATATGCGCCAAATAAGAACGACCGACAGCCTTCTCTTTCAATTGCTGCGCCTTCCGTGTTTGTAGAGAAATTAGTCTGGCCGTAATCTTCGTTTGTGTAAGAGTTGTTTGTTTCGTTTTGCCGAAAATGTGATAAGGGTAAAAGTAGAGCATCAAATTGTCATGAAATTTCACGTGAAAAACCGCTAGTGAAACTTATCTTTTAATAAATTAAGTTTATGGCGATGAATGTCTATCACGTATGCGAGTTTATGAGTGGTTCAACCGTTTCCAAGATGGCTGAGAAGACTTTGGAGATGATGACCGAAATTCAAAGCGATGATGATCCTTTTTTTTTCGACATTCATGGTATTGTGTACCTTCACTGGGTTCCTGAAGGCTAAACTATTAATCAACATTACTATCTTGAGGTGCTTGCTCAACTCCGTGAAGGGGTAAGGAAAAAATGACCTAAATTGTAGAAAAACATGTCATGGTTTCTCCATCAAGACAACGCACCGGCTCACACGTTTCTAGCCAAATACAACATCCCAGTTTTAGACCATCCGCCTTATTCACCTGATCTCGCCCCATGTGACTTTTATCCGTTCCCCAAAGTTAAATCTGCATTAAAAGGAACAAGATTTGAGTAAGTTAAAGCTGTGAAAGTAAAAGCGGCACGTCTCATGCAGGAGCTCACAGGGCAAGACTTCCAGCACTGTTTCGAACAATGTAAAATTCGCATGGAGCGTTGTAATGATACAGGGACGGTGCATATTCAAGGTGATAATAACTAAATATGTATAAATGTAAAATAAAATGTTTTACAGCATTAGTCTCGTTATTTAATAGCCACACCTCGTATTTAATAAATGTAAATAGTTATACGAGAGAACGTAGTTAGGGCAAAAGATGCTTCCAGAACTATATTAGAAAGATTTTGACGATTATTATTTGTCTACTAAAATCTGTATCTATTTATTTATTATTATTATTATTATTATTATTGAAGATAAAATGCTTTAAATAAAAATTTTTAACGAAATCTTTCAATAATACTTTTTATAATTCGAAACAAAAATAAGTTCAATACATTTATATTATTTTGTATTTTTAACTTTTTTTTTTTTTTTTTTTGTATCAAATGCAACTTCCTTATAAAATACATTTTTAACACTTTCCAACAAGGTTGGAAAGTGTTTATGACTGTTTGTCTGTTTGTCTGTCTGTCTGTCTGTCCGTCTGTCCGTCCGTCTGTCTGTCCGCGCTCTGACTCTTGTAAATATTTATGGAATTTCTTGAAACTGATATATGTTATTCAAGTTCCCTATCGAACGTTCCCTATTGAAAATGGAGTTTATATCTCTACTGGTTTGTGTACAGGGACACCCGAAAGTATTTCAAAGCATTGTGTTCTATGAGAGGTATTTCTATAAACTATATTTCCATACCTTTACTGTAGACATATCTGAATGAAATTGAAATATGTTATTCAAGTTCACTATTAGATGTTTCCTGTATAAAATGCAGGAAATACCACCATCGGTTTATGTACAGGGACACTCAAAAGTATTCCAAAGCATTGTGTTCTATGAGAGATAGTTCTATACATCAAATTTTAATAACTTTACTTTCTACGAAGTTTTTGGAAATTGAAATATGTTATTTATATGCACAAAAGAATGCTTTGCACAGAATATAGAATGATTAGCATTAGATTTACAGGGTGGCACAAAAATATCCAGTTACATTAAGAGCTATTAATAAAAAATTGCTAGAATTGTACTTTCGTTTACGTTAAGCGTTTTTAACACTTTCTAACATTTTTTAAGTGTGAATATGATTTCAGTTTTGTGTATCTGCCTGTCCGTCTGTCTGTCGGTCCGAGCTGTAACTCCCGTAAATATATATGGAATTTCTTGAAACTGATATTTGTTATTCAAGTTCACTATCGGATGTTCCCTATTGAAAGTGGAGTTTATACCTCTACTGGTTTGTGTACAGGGACACCCGAAAGTATTTCAAGGCATTATGTTCTATGAGAGGTATTTCTATAAACCATATTTTCATACCTTTACTGTAGACATATCTCAATTAAATTGAAATATGTTATTCAAGTTCACTATTGGATATTTCCTGTATAAAATGGAGGAAATACCAGATCCGAGTTATGTACAGGGACACTTAAAATATTTCAAAGCATTGCGTTCTATGTGAGATATTTCTATAAATCAAATTTTAATAACTTTACTTTCCATGAAGTTTTAGGAAATTGAAATATGTTATTTATATGCACAAAAGAATGCTTTGCATAGAGTATAGCATGGTTATCGTCAGATTTACTGGGTGACACAAAAATATCCATTTATATTAAGAGCTATTAATAAAAAATTGCTAGAATTGTACTATTGCTTACATTAAGCGTTTTTAACACCTTCTAACATTTTTAAGTGTGAATATGATTTCAGTTTGTGTATATGTCCATCTGCCTGTCTGTCTGTTTGCCCGCGCTCTAAGTCCTGTAAATATTTATGGAATTTCTCGAACTGTTATATTTTATTGAAGTTCACTATCGGATGTTCCATATTGAAAATGGAGTGAATATCTCTTCTGGTTTGTTTACAGGGACGCACAAAAGCATTCGAAAGCATTGTGTTCTATGAGTGTTATTTTTATAAATATTTTCCCTATAGAATGTTCCCCATTTCAAATGACATTAATAGGTCCTGTATAACTAATTTGTTTACAGGGACAACAACAACAGCAAAAAAAAATATGCCAATGCATTACGTTTTAGGACCGAATTTTTTGAAAGTGATATTTAAAAATATTTCTACTGTAAAAATCATTAAAATACTGAAATGTATTGTTAATATTCTAATATAATGTTTTGTATAGAATATGATATGATTAATTTTCTGATTTACAGAGCTACACTTAAATATTCAGACAGGTGAAAAGCTGTAATTATAATCTAATGGCTGCATTTTCTTTTGCTTTAAGCCTTTTTAACACTTTCCAAAATGCCTAAGAGTAATTTTAAAACCAAATAGTCTATCTGTATATTTTTCAGTCCGTCTGTCTGCTGTGTGATAACGTAGGATATATGAATATTAAAAGTTATTCGATGCAACAATTACGTACAGTTGGAAAGTGTTACTAATCCATGCGTACTGCATGATTTTTCTTTTTTGTTTTGATATATCTCTCCATAGTTAGCAATATTTTTAAAACTATGTAACCCATCTGGGAAAATACATAAAACAAAATTAATGGTCACACGCGACCCACTGTTGATGTTACCATACCACGGATTAACTCTGTTAATAAGTCTTTATTTAAAGACATTTAGTATTTTTGGACACACGCTATTGAAAACTTGTGTCTCCTATTTCTGATCGAAAAATTTCCGTTATCAATTTGTTTATGGTGCCTGTTTTCACCAAATAAACAGCTTTGTGATTGATTCGGTAAGGTGACATAAGTTCGATTATTATCTGTACCATAACTGAATTGCATATAAAGATAGAGTAATGCACATTTTCTAATGGTCTTGTTGAATAAAAAATAAGATATTTCCAATTGACAAAAATTTTTTGAAGGGTCGTATGAAAAATTAAAAAGGTAACATTTTTGAAAAATAGCGGGATTTTTTTTATTAACATGGACATATTTCCTACCATATTTTGAATACTTTTGCAATTTACAATGCTCATTACAATTCTAACTTTCCTCTAATAGATGAAGAAGTAAATCGCGCTTCTATTATTTCAGAATACAGGTATATTTGCACAGTCACTGCAAATTATATTATTTAAAAATATAATTTCGTAATATCGTAAGGTTTTAAAAATTACAATATTACATTCACTTGCAATCTAGTCTAACTTAATAAACTTTAACAAAAACAAATATATTATAATATTGCTATAAACATGACACTTATTATTTAACGTGTCACCCATTTAAGTATAGCCATGGCATTAAAACACATGTTCATAAAAATATTTATGTTATTATCTGTAACACAAATGCGGTCATATAAATTATTAACATGATCTAAAAATTGCATACACTTTTCAAATATCCCTAAACTGTCAAAAGAATATTATAAAATTTATAAAATTTATATTATAGAGGAATTTTTGATGAAGTAAAACAATTATTAAGTTACTTCTTCATATATTTACCTTGCAATTTATTATATAAAAGTAAATTTCTATTTCCTTTGAATGTCAACTATTTGTATTAATTCTTTAATAATTGCACTGTAAATAAAAGGGTCTTAAAGTAAGACATAAAAACAACTGAAACGGCATTTAAGACACATAAATGTCTTAAAATATAGATTAGACATTATAGAAATCTTAATTTAAGACAGAAATATGTCTGAAATACCAATTTAGACACAAAAATGTCTGAAACACGTAAATACCTGACTTTTCAGATAGCAAAACGCGTTTGAATTTTCAGACACTTAAGAAATTCAGAACCTTGCATTACTTAGAAAATTTTTATATGGAATCTACTTTAAGAAAATATGCTTATTCTACTTCTTTCCACATAAAATAAATATAGTATTATTTTATATAATAAGCAGTTAAGCTACTTAAACTATGATAGATTTATGAAAATAAATTTTTATGGAATAATACTCTAGAGATGTGAATGATATTTGCACGCTATCTTTAACATAATTTATGAACAACACACTTACATATAAAGCTTATTTCGTTAAAAAAAAAAAAAAAAAAAAAAAAATGTCTTTAAAGCTTTCTTGTAATAAAAGAAAAAGTGTGAAGGTGGATGTAGCAAGTATGAGAAAGCGAATTTATAAGTGAACAATCATGAAAAATTTGTGCATAACTTTTTTCTTTCTTTCTTAATTTTATTATTCATTTAAAAACTCTTTTCTTTCACCTGCATCTGAATGTAAAACTACAAATTTTCTTGTATTCATGGTTCCTGATTATAGTTTGTTTTTATTTAAATATCACTTTAAGGAAAGAAATCGTTATCATCGAGGGCTGCAACCTTCACATAATTTTTGTGCATTAGGAAAAAATTCTATACCTCTAGATATGAAATTTAAAACTATAATAATTATTAACTTTAAGATCAATACTATCAATAGTTAGTTTTATAGCATAAAATTAGAAATAAAACATAACAATGTGATTTATTTCGCGAATACTGAGGTATATTTCATCATAAAAACACGTATTGCTATATACGACGTTAGCGTGATTGGCAAATGCTTGAGTCCGACCCTGCTTAGCTCGAGGTTTCGGTTTCTACGGACAGTGTGTGTTCGAATTCCAACGCTAGGTAATGATATATATTTTTTTTAATATAAATATTTCATTAATGCTCTAAACAATTCTAAAATCTATTTTTAACAGAAAAACATAATCGTGCACCCATTTATTTATTTATTAAAAAGCCTTAAAAACGGTAGTATTTTTAAGCCTAACATGGCGGTGTTTTTAAGCCTAAAACATGGCGGCGTTTTAAGACATTGTAACGTCTTAATTTCAGATGCAAAAAGGTGTCTTAAAAAGTAAGACATCTTTTTTTTCGCTTAAAATATGACTATCCATTTAAAACACTTTTGTAACTGAATTTAAGACATTTACGTTTACAGTATGAAAATCAGATACATATACATATACATGCATGTATGTGAATAGAGTATAGTACACTGGTATCAATAATAACAGTTATCTAAAAATTAATATACTTTTCTTATCTGAAAAGATGCCAACGTCAAATTAAAGGAAGTGCATTATTGAAGTTTTCTATATTTGAAATTAATGTCAGATTTCAAATAATTCATTGACAATTTCTGATTAACTTGAACTCCATTATAGTATCGGTTTTCTTGCGTGCATTTCTAATTTTAACTTAGCTCCGCTTAATATAACTTAAAATAAAGCCCTTATTTTGACAACATGATTGAATAAATCTTTTTAAAATTATGTATATATATATTTGAAAACCTTTCTAAACATTGAATAGAGTGAAATGAAAAATACCAGATGAATAAAATATATATTGTGGATAAATTTTGGAAAAAGCAACAATAAAGAATATTTATTTAAAATCTTGGTGAAATTTAAGTCATATTTTGTGTAATTGTTTGTCCTTTTCAATATATAAATATATAAAGTGCATTTCAAAATGGTAGTGCTACTAATATATTAAGGCTTCTGCAAAGAAAGAAGCCATAAATGCGGAACTGCAGATGTACAACTGATATTATATAGATTTTACATTATTACGCAGAAAATATTTGTTATTAGTAGGCACATAAAAGAAAATTTTTCTGTCAATATTTCTAGTTAAAAAAGCCTCAAAATGATACAGCCACGTGTGAAACTTAATGGATATGGAAATTTATCACGACTGTGCTGTTAAGCTGCTCTGAAAGCAAGACTAAAATGTGAAATTAAATCTAATTTTACTAATGACACGGGTTTGCATTTCTTTCCCAAATTTAGCGTTGATGTGGTTATGGGGCGTGCAAAATCATTCTCTGAGTTTAAAAACAAAAACCAAAAATTTGGCGAACTCTATAGGAATAAATTGTCTATTAGTCTTCAAGAGCAATTAAATATTCTCACTATATTCTCACCATGCAGTCTTCTTTTTTGAAATTGCTGTTAAGCGATTTGGAATACCTTTGATGAGATTGGGTTATTTTCGGAGGCTTCTCTTCAACGATTATGCTCGTCAACTAATTTGCTACATGGTGTGAGTTCATTCTCAGGTCCTGCTTATAGTGCGAAAATTAATAATTCCTAGCTGCGAGGAAGAGAACATAAAATTAGTTCAGAAATGTGTGTAAATTTAATTTCTTCCCCAACAGCCTTCAATATATCTACTGTTTCTAATATTTTACTTATGTGCATTTGCATGTTGCCCCCTTCTTCTTGTTTTGTACTGTAAAGTTTTCTAAAAAGATAAAGCTTGCTGAATAAATTGGTACGCTCATGGATATCTTTGAGTGTATTCCAGGTTTTCAGAGCTGTTTGACAATTTTTGACGTGAATTATTTGTGAATCCTCAATGAACAAGTTAAAAAGAGCACGCGTTTTATTATCCTTTTTTCGGCATGCATCGGTGAGGGGATTTGGTGGCTCATCTGTTATGACTTCGTATAACTCCTCTTTTATGAGATGCACGAAGAATACATTTCAGAAAAGAAAAGTTTTTCTAATTTGTAATTCTATTTTTCTTTCATTCTCCCTCAAACTCGGAAACGGATCTTAGTTGCAAGTTCTGACGGTGTCTCAGGAAGAATGCCAAAGAGTAGGTATTGCCATCACGTATGCGGTCATTAGGTTGCTTTGCATAAATTATAAGACTATAGTACCATTATTGCTTAGGTTCTTGACGCAGTGGAACCTGATATCAATGTGCTTGTTGCAAGCAGTGTGTTTAAGTGGTTTTATCTTTTTTTTTTTTTTTTTTTTTTTTTTGCTGACTGGTTATCGTCGAACAATGTTACAGGCAGTTCCTGTAGCAAATCAAAATCCTCTAATCAAATCAAAATCCTCTACCCTGATCAACCATAGTAGCTCTTGTGTTTCATAGCAGTTGCAATGAATTCTGCTTCAGCGGCAGAAAGAGCAACGAAACTTTCTTTTCGTGAGATCCAAGGAATTGACGCTTAGCCTATCAAAAATAAGTAATTTTGCTTTTCTTGTGGGTTTGAAGTGTTGAAAAAACCGTTATAGTCTTTTGGTTCATTGGCCTCAATGTTTTCTGTTAAGTATATCAATCTTTCTGGAGGTACGCCTTTATTCCATGTAGTTAATCTTCTTAAGGTGTCATTAATATTGTTATGTTAATTGGCGATCCTTTGGTCGGGTGAATTTATGTCAATTTTGACAATTTTGCGCCCTATATACGATTCTGTATTGGGGTGTTCATTAGTGTTGTTTTCTGAAAATAAATAATTCTATTTCATTATCTTTTCCTCAATTGTTTATTGTGTTTTCACTGAATTTAACTGTTCTTGCAAGTATTACGTAATCATTCCAGGTATATTCTATAAGTTTTGGCGCTGTTGTTGTAGCCGACAAAAATGCCGTCTTATGCTTTGTCGTCTAATTTAGCCTTTTACTTTTGTGAATGTATGCATAGGCTTTATAGCCAAAGGTTTTTAAGTGGCTTGGATTTGGTTTGCTAGCATGCCATCATTCATATGGAGGTTTTATTGTGGCCTTTGTTGGTAGTCTATTTTGCAGGTAATTGGCAATGTTTTATAGCTTCACCACGCAATTTTTTTGTCTAAGTTGGTTTCTGATAGAAGTTTGCGTGTCATTTCGACTAATGTACGGTTCTTTCTTTCGGCAATGGCTTTTGGGATGAACAATGTAGCACGGTGAGCTGATGGTGAATACCGATTTCTTTAAGATATTCTTTTACGTTTTTGTTTACATATTCCCCGCCATTATCAACCTTATTGTTACCTTTTTTTTTCAAATTTGTTTGTGGTGAAGTTAACATATTTTAGTTTCTCGATTACTTCACTCTTTTTGCTTATAAAGTAAATCATTGCATACTTAGAGTAGTCATCAACGAAAGTTAAAATATATGATTTACCGCCTATTGTTGGTACTTGCACAGGTCCATAAGCATCGCTATGTACTAATTCTAGTATCTGTTTCCGTCTGTTTTCTACAGTTTTTGGAAGGAAGGAAGGAAGGATGGGTTTTACGTTGCACTAGTGCTGCGCAGATGGGCAATTGACGACGGTCTGGGACACACCCCCAAAGGTGGTCCGGAGACGTGTCATCACAATTTTGATCCTCCACGGAAGGGATGGCTCTCCCGCTTCGGTGACCCCCAGAGGTATAATTTTTTATGGGAACATTGCAGTTTTTGGATATGGAGTGTCGGTTAGTTTTGCTTTGATGCATATTTCGCATGTCGTTTCGTGTTTGAATTATTGATTTTTATTTTCTGAACCAACTGATTGTTATTTAATTCCTTAATTGAGTATAAATTTTTATGCCCCATGCGTGCGTGCCACAGATTGATACAGTTAGGGTTTTGGCACTCTTCAGTTATGTATGTGTGATGTTTGTTTATTGGCATAGGTATGTTTAATTCGTACAAGTTGTTTTTTGTACCCTCTAAAATGGTTTCATTTTTCATGGATATGTAACACTTTTGCTTAATGAATTTGACTACATAGCCATTTTGGGTTGCTTTCTGTACGGATATAAGTTTCGCCTTCAACTCTGAGACGTATAATATCTCCCTTAGTGTTAATTATCTTTTTTGTTTATTTGGATCCATGTATTCTATTTTTATTTCTCCTGACACAGTGAAGTGAGAGTGTTACATTTGCTACACATACTTGTGATTTTGTGATTCATGTAAATTAACGAAAATGTTTACATTGTTGTTTATATGTGTCGACGAACCACTGTCTATTATCCAATTGTTTATCATTGCATTTTGAGTCATGAAAGCCATTTGTATGTTTGCGATGTTATTTGATTTATCACTTAAGAATGACTTTGCTATTGTGTATATGTGTGTGGCGATTCATTGTTGTGTGTTACTAACTGTGAGGAATTGGTTGTTTTGGATTTGTTTCTAAAATATTTTCCCTTTGTGTTATCGACAGCTTTATTTTTCAGGTGCCAGCACTCCGTTTTATTATGATTACTTCTTTTGTAATATGAGCAGTATTTTTGCTCTTTTCTGAAATTCCTGTTATGTGATTGCCTTTTATTGATTTGGAATGCTTTTGATGAGCTCGGGTCATTTTCAGAAGCTTCTCTTCGACGATTATGCTCGTCAACTAATTTGCTACATGTGTAGTTTGGTGTGAGTTCATGTTTAGGTCGTGCTTCTAGTGCGATAATTAATGTTTCGTAGCTGCGAGGAAGAGAACTTAAAAGTAGTGCAGAAATGTGTGTAAATTTAATTTCTTCCCCAACAGCTTTCAATATATCTACTGTTTCTAATATTTTATTTATGTGAGTTTGCATGTTGCCCCCTTCTTCTAGTTTTGTACTGTAAAGTTTTCTCTAGTGATAAAGCTTAATGAATAAATTGGTACGCTTATGAATATCTTTGAGTGTATTCCAGGTTTCCAGAGCTGTTTGACAATTTTTGACGTGATTAATTTGTGAATCCTCAATGAGCAAGTTAATAATAGCACGTGCTATATTATCCTTTTATCGCTATGCATCGATGATGGTATTTGGTGACTCATCTGTTATGACTTCGTATAACTCCTCTTTTATGAAGTACATTGAAGTTTTAAACTTCCAGTTGGGAGGAATTCGTTGTCTCCATGATCTCGATTCCTCAATCTTAATCTTAAAGATTAACTTAATTACTTAATTAGATAATAAGAAAAGCTCGAGACAAAGTTTTAAATATAAAATAACAAAGTTTATCAATGCTTAATTTCAAGGCGGGTGTTGGGCTAACTCAATTTTAACTCCCCAATGACCTCAAGGAATAACTTCAACAAAACATAAAATAAAAGGTAACTTATCTCACCAATAATGATCTTGTCGACGGCTACTCTCTGTTACCACTAACTATTCTCACACCAGAATCGTCGACTGAATTCCCGAGGCGTGACAGCTTCTTCTCTTACTTTATTCTCGCATAAGAGCTATAACCACCAACATTACTCTCCTACTATCCACTTCACACACACCTCTTTCCACTCTTTACTTCACCTCTTCACACTTTAATCCACTACAATTCTCTACCACTAGCAATTCACTACTCTCATCTACCAAAACAAACTCCATCTTATACTACATTCTATGACTTCCTTTCTCTTCATTTCAATCAAAACCTTTTAAAATCCCTTCTAATTCATCTACCCCTCTCACTTCCTAATTCCTTCGTTTGCAGCACCCTGCCGACACAAAACTAACCCGACCAAGACTTTCGCCGAGTCACTGGCGACGAACTGACTTCACCGTCCCAACTTTGGTGATGGTCTATAGTCTCGACCTCGCACAGTTTGTGTAATTTTCAGAGCTCAGCTTTTCAATTATTTGGCTATCCTTAAGAGATACCATTACTTTTTCTTCTTTTTATATATACTAGATACTTTTGTTTTTTAGAAGAATTTATTTCTACAAGGTTTAGTTTGGTTTTCGCAAAGTTTACGTTCGTTTTTCAATTAGTTACATTCGTTTGTATTCGTTTTTCAATTAGTTCACACTAATTTATGGTCCATGACACAAAATTATGCGCAAAATTCCAATCAAAATAAAATCACATTCGTAAAGCTGTAATTTTTTTTTTCTTCTTTTTTACTTTCTTGAAAAAAGAAAGTGGTCTTTTATAAATGTTCAATATTTTGGATTTTACAGCAGCTTGTTACGAATATACGAGAACAAGAGTTTTTTTTTCTTAAAGGAGGGAGATGACGGTATAATTTAAGAGGAAACTTTCAGAATTTTAGTGAAAATTATCTGAGTGTGTGGAACTTCCTATTGCTCCTTTGTTATCTTGAAATAAATTTTTGCTATTCATGGAAATCTTCATAGATATTTGTATGGGTATTTGCAACCTTTTTATAATTAAACATATTTAGTACGAAATCATGTAAATATTAATAAAATATTATTATTAATTACAATATTGATGACAGCAAAATAATAACGAAGCAAAACTCAATAAAGATCTGTCATATAAACCAGGCCTGTCCAACCTAAAACGCTTGGTAGACCACATAGGAAATCTATTATATTCATGCAGGCCGCACCACATGCATATATGTGTATGTATGTGTGATTTTACAAGAAATACTTAAACAAAGTAAACAAGCTTATTGGATTAAAAATGAACCTCAGTCAGACGAAAATTATGCCAAGTGTTCTTTTACTACTAAAAGCGTTAAAAAATATTTTCATTTCGAAAAGTCAAAACTGATTTATTAATTTTTAATCTGTTAACCAAAGTTGTCAAACTTTAAACAACATTAGATTCCTCGCTGGCCCCAGAAAACTACACGGCGGGCTTTGGGTTGGCCACACCTGATATAAACAACAAAAATTATTAAAGTTGAAGAAAATATCTATAAATATTTCTGAAAAAAGTCATTGTAATATTATAAAACAGCACAGAATAATTTTGAAATCATGCATTACATACCTTAATGAATAACTAATTCCAAATACAAGAGTTATTTCTTTCAATTAGAAGAACTCATTTTAAAATAATTTGTAAAGTAAATTGATTTTAAAACTATGCTAAAAATCTAAGTACCTATTTCAATCTTTGTAACACACATGTAATTTTTCACTCTTTCATTTATAAAGTAACTTAACTATTCATTTTATATATGATAAATTGAACTTTACTTTCATTTCGTATATTTTTAAGTTGCTACTTCTTAATACTTTGAATAAAATTTGAAAGCGTCTGCATTTAATATACAAACGTAAACAATCTCATTTTCATTTTCAAACAAGCAAACGCTTTGTAGTTATTATTAAACAAGTTCTCTTATATTCCATGTTCAAGAAAGAATATCTTTTTTATTTATCAGTATATTTCTAATTAATACATATTCAAAATTTAATGTTTCGAGAACCATAGCTGAAAAATATGAATTCATAAGATATTTTTTAAATTTTAAACACGTTTTTAACATTATTTCTCTTTCTGTTTTTGCATTTTTTCACTAAAAAATAATCATTATTAGCTCAATGCCATTTTCAACATGATTCAAGGCGCATCTTAAGCAAAAATGTAGGATTGTGTCAGAATTGTGCTAGAAATGTGTTCGTGTGTCAGATAAATCAGGTTTAGGAAATTCCGTAATTATTACTTCCTTTACCCTACTACCGTAGGTAAGGTAAGTATTGTATTCGAACTGAAAATTCGATATCGAGATTTCACCTAATTTACACGATTTAAGGTCCCCTGAGTTCAAAAAGTGGTTTTTGGCAATTGGTCAGTTTGTGTGTGTGCGTGTGTGGGGGGGATCTTCTGACTATTATATCTAGGAAAATAATAAAGATAGAACTACAAAACTTCAGTATTGAAACAAGTCTGGTGTACAGATGAATTTTCCAAATTTTGGGGGAAATTGAAAAACCGGAAATGAGGCATTGGAAACCGGAAGTGGGATCGGAAGTCCGTATCTCAAAAAGGCTCTAACGATTTTCTTCAAATTTGCTATATAAACACTCTATTAGACGTCCTTTCGAATGATATAGTTGGTTAGTTCGGGAAAATTGATAGGCGTCCTGTATAAATAGCTCAATTTCAGGTCTCGTAATAGCGTTCCTTTAAACACGGCTGTACGGATTTTTTTCAAACTCGCCATATTAACTCACTTTTAAATATACTTTTGTATGTAATTATTGTTTTCTTGTCAATAATTGAGTTTTATTAAAAGTTGATATCTCAAAAACTGCTCTAACGATTTTCTTGAAAATTGTTATATAAATCCATTTATTTCTTATGTATCACGTAGTTATAATAGGAAAATTAACAGGTACCCTGTTTAGGTAGGTCAGAAATTTAGGTAGATCTCGAAAATTGGTGTTTCAAAAAATAACTCTACCATTTTTTTTTCTTATTTTTTACCACGCTATATGTAAGCTTAATTTTATATGTCTTTACATGTGTATAAAGTTTATCTTACCCGAAAAATGTTAGGTTTCTACTTCTTTAGGTCACTATCACTTTTATATCTTCTGATCACATTATCTCCAAAAAATGCATATTATATGTGTGATAGTGGGTAATGGAAGTCGTGTGGTTGTTTCACACCAGATTTTAATTTTTAAATATGTTATTAGATCTTTATATTTTAATATCATTAGATCTTTATTATTTAATAATAAATAAAATTAACAAAATATATATATTTAACTCTGTTATTTTCACTACATATCGTCTTTTGAAAATTCCTAAACTAATTTCAAAAATGGCGATTAGACACGTAAATGGTCATAAATATGTAAAAAAAAAAAGAAGAAAAAAAAAAGCTTTTCTTATTTTCAAAAAATTACAACTATTTTTTACAGAAGTAATTATTTCGCTTTTCTAACTATCAAGAAACATTTACGTAATTAGTCTACTTAAATTCAAATAATAATATCAATAAAAAATAACTTTGTAAAAAAATTCTTGTGTCCGTGTACACGATCCATGAATATTATAGACATAAAAAATTATACATATCTATACAAAGTCTGAAAGTTTGTAGCAATTTTCAAGTCAGGAGAGAGATTTTTCCGTCCGCTGTTGCGATGCGTGCAAACTACGTCCACAAGCCGTAAAGATAAGAATAACTTTGTTGCGTCCTTGTAAAGGAACTACAAATAGAATACACACCCAAAACTATACAAGTAATTCCGTATGAACATGTGTACTAAATTCCAAATCAATAGCATGATTTTGCGGCCGCTATCGCGAGACAGACAAACAAACACATAAACAAACAGAACTCAAAATCTTTCTGAGTCTGCACATGGAGGCCTCTATTGACGTTTCGGCAATTAATTCCAAAAACATGCAAGAATTGTTTCAGTTCAAAATAATAGCAC
The DNA here is from genome assembly GCA_963930645.1 of Salticus scenicus. NCBI lineage: Eukaryota > Metazoa > Arthropoda > Arachnida > Araneae > Salticidae > Salticus > Salticus scenicus. The sequence continues at coordinate 160,875,964 of OZ005653.1, read as the reverse complement.
GGAAAAACTAGGCAAGAATGCATCATCAAATCAGCAAGATCCATTAGCACCTTCTAAGTAATTTAATAACAATTCAGCATTTGGGTTCATCTGAAACAACATTTATTAAATTTCGGAGTAGTGCTGCTATCTAATGAACAGTGAGGGAATAAAAGATTAAAAATCATTTTTAAAAATTATAAATTATTAAAAAATAATCATTCCATAAAAAAATTTTAAATATTTGTTTTCAGTTCGAAACCAGATAAAATTAAAGGGTTAAATCGGCATGTCAACTTGATTCATATAAACAAAAACATAAAAAGTATTAGAAAAAATTACACACAAGGGCAATGTTAAAAATATTTAATTTATTTAGTGATTTGGATTGTATTCAAAAATATCATTTTTGATTGTAGGATATGCAACCTCATATCAATTTGACGTTTATGAAAAATTTAATGTTTCAATAGTACAATTTAAAACATTTTTGTCACACAATTCAACTTTTAAAGCAATGTGCTTTAATTATTCAATTCTTATTTTAATTTTCGAGTATTTAGAATTACAACTAAATATTACATTAGAATATACAGGGTGAAAAGAAAAGTGTCTTAATAATTCATTCCTTCTGATTTTGATTTTCGAGTATTTAGAATTACAATATTACATTAAACTACACTGCAAATAAAAGGGTCTTAAAGTAAGACATAAAAACAACTGAAACGGCATTTAAGACACGTAAATGTCTTAAAATGTACCTTAGACGTTATAGATATTTTAATTTAAGACAGAAATATGTCTGAAATATCAATTCAGACACAAAAATGTCTGAAACACATAAATACGCGAATTTTCAGACAGCAAAACGCGTTTGAATTTCAGACACTTGCATTACTTAGAAATTTTTTCATATGGAATCTACATTAAGAAAATATGCTCAGGGCCTGATTATCCAAAAGGCTCAAGAAGCACAAGCTTCCCCTCTAAACTTTAAGAGGGGCCCCATAAGGATTAAAAATATGGTCTTGGATTTTTTGTTTCATATTTTAACACTGAGATTAAATTTTTTCTGAGAAAGGTTAAATAAAACAAGACAAAACACTCACTATTTCGGGAAAAATTTATTATTTAACCTGAAAAATCTGAATGTTCTTAGTTAAAAAGTTGTATGATTTTAATGTTCTGTGTAGAAACACCCAGATGTATGAAATAAAAATAAGAAGAAGACGAAGAAACGTACACTATTTTTTGGTCTATAGCATTTTTATATTACAATATGTAACAGGAAAATAAGTTTTCCGAAATGAAAGGGGGCCCCGAAATGATGCTGAGCTTCCCCTAGCTTCAAAGCTTAATTGGGCCCTGAATATGCTTATCCTACTTATTTCCACATTCAATAAATATATTATTATTTTATATAATAAGCAGTTAAACTACTTAAATTATGGTAGCTTTATGAAATTATATTTTTATGGAATAATACTCTAGGGATGTGAATGATATTTGCATTTGATATTCTTTAACACAATTCATAAACAACATATTTAGACGCAAAGCTTATTTTGTTCAAAAAAAAAAAAAATCTTTGCCTTAAAACTTTCTTATATTAAAAGAAAAAGTGTGAAGATAAGTAATTTGTAGAGAAGAAAGCGAATTCATAAGTGAACAATCATGAATAATTTGGGCATATTTTTTTTTCTTTCTGTCTTCTTATTATTATTTATTTAAAAACTTTTTTCTTTCACAAATTCACCTATATCTAAATGTAAAACTAAAAATTTTATTTTATTCATGATTACAATCCGTTTTTATGTAAATATCACTTTAAGGAAAGAAATCGTTATCATCGAGGGATGAAACCTTCACATACTATCCTCTAAATATGAAATTTAAGATAATAATATTTATTAAGTTTAAGATACCATACTATCAATAGTTTTATGGTAAAAAATTAGAAATAAAACATAACACTGCGATTAGTTTCGCAAATACTGCAGTATATTATATCATAAAAACACAATTTTCTGTATTCGACTGTAGCGTGATTGGTAAATGCTGCACTCCGACGATGCTTGGCTCAAGGTTTCGGTTTCCTTAAACAGTATCAGTTCGAATCCCAACGCCGGAAAATGGGACTTTTTTTTTTCTTTTTTTGTATATAAATATTTCATTAATGCTCTAAACAATTCTAAAAAATATTTTTAACAGAAAAACATAATCGCACGCCATATTTATTTATTTATATATTTATTAAAAAGCCTTAAAAACGGTAGTATTTTTAAGCCTAACATGGCGGTGTTTTTAAGCCTAAAACATGGCGGCGTTTTAAGACACTTGCAATATCTTAATTTCTGATGCAAAAAGGTGTCTTAAAAAGTAAGACATTTTTTTTTCGCTTAAAAAATGACCATCCATTTAAGACACTTTTTAGACTGAATTTAAGACATTTACGTTTACAGTGTATACAGGGCGCAAAGCAATGTCGCAAAGATGCTTTTATCTCCGTGACCATTGGTCGCAGGCATATCTGTACCCCGGAATAAAAGGACATAATGTCCATTCTGTGAAAAGAACTACCACCATGTCCTTTATGTCCTTGATGTAAAGAAAATGGACATAGTTTTATTTTCCACTGTCTTATCTCCTATATAGTAACAGGGCATTAATGCTTAATGACTTTACCTAAATCAAAAAATGCACATAAAGGGCATAACGCTAACTCTTTCACAAAATGGACATGGAAATTTACCACCGGGTTACAGATATATTTCCAGTTGTGAAATGTTTTAAGAAATGCTAGCATTTATATTATGGCATGCTTAAATTTAAAAAATATTTTTTTTTGAAAATTATGAAAACTAACAATTAATACACTTCCTAGTTTTTTATAGTCATATTTAATAAAAAATTATCCTAACGCATGTAATACGAAAAGAACTTCTGTGCGCCCAAAACTGACCAAGATATTTAGTTTCAAAGTTCGGGATTTTTTTCAAATTCTCTCGAGCTTTATTAAGTATTTTCTTAACCGACTGCTTAATATAAAATTACAAAATAGGACCTGCTATATTTCAGAATTATATTTTGATTCAAACGTAAATTAATAGTAATTCTTATTTAATGGATTTTTTGACGCTGTGATAGCATAATAATTTCTATTAATATTAAGAGCATATAATTATGCTTATTAAGCAATTACAAGAAAAGTAAAATATAAATTTAGTGTACATAATTACCTAAATCAAATAATATTAACAAACGTTTTCTTTACAAAATTATTTACATTTGATAATAATATTAATTTTACCGAAATCTGACATACTCATATATTTTAATGATTGTAAAAGCGTTTAAAAAATATTATATTTATGACATTTTCTTACAAATCGATTTTTCAATTATTAACACCAAATGCCATCATGGAGTTTATTATTTATGCAAAATGTAATCACAACAGATAATTTCAGATTTTTTTAAATGTTTCATTCTAATCTAGCTTTTACGAGTTATTTGAGGAACCCAACATCGAATCGGTGATTGAACCTCCTTATCAGACGGCAGATTCCTAGAGCATTATAAATTAAATTTTTATTTATTTATTCTTGATAGTGTACGATTTCATCACAGACAATTTCTTTGTGCCCTATTTTGGGAGACTATATTATAAGGTAAAAAATTATCACCAATTCTTAATTGCCCATTTTTACTCTATCTTCTGTCATCTTAGATTCTATCATTCGCTTAAATCTTTGACTAGTTTTAATCCACCAGAAAATTTATTAGGAACATCCTCTTGGAGTACAATATGAATATAAATGGTATATTTTTCGGTGTTGCACTTATAATATAATATATGTAATATGAATTCAGTCATAAATTTTGTTTTTCATTTTTCATTAGAAACTGTAACTTTCTGTCACAAAGTCAAACTCGCATACATAGAGACACACAGACCAACCGCTAAAATACTAATTTTTGGGTTAAGTGCACTTCAAAACATATAAATATATCAAAATTCAATTTTGAAAATTTAGTCCTAAATAATAGTTTCGCTTCCAGTATGGGAGTAAGAAAATGCAAAATTTGCTTTATATATAGACATTTTAACATTTTTTCTTTCTTTTTTTACGCACTTACATGACTGTAAGATTAACAAATATTTTAGAATTATTATTTTTAAAATATACTTTTTACATAATTTTTATATGAATAAATATTTTTACTTACTTGAATTTTATTTTTTTCATTTTATTCTTGGAGATTCTGACGGGAAAATTAAAATTTTTGCATAATTTATATTTTATGATTATTTTTTTTTTTTCGTTACATTAACTATTGCTCCTGTGAATGGGTAACTCAATGTGTCCATTTTCCTTGAATCCGTTTTCTTTTCTTTCCTTTTTTTTTCTTTTTCTATAAAAATAAAGACTGTAACGCAGTAAAAATAGACCTTTATTAAATAAGTTTCTAAATTTTTACATTACAATAATGCATTTTTGAGTATCATCTTTGTCGTCATTCTGATGGCTTTCTTCGTTCCCTTTTCCCAGGAAATCTCCTGAATAAAACAGGCTATACTTTATTCCAACTAAAAAAAATTACCTTCAAGTAAATTTTCAACTTTAGGAGACTCTTTGTAACTTTTTTAACAGGTTGAGAACTTTTGAAGAAAAAACTATATTGTTAACAATGACTTTTATCAATTTTATTTTCCATTTTAAAAATATAGTAACGTAGAAAAAAGTACTCAAGAACTTGTCCACAGAGTGCTTTATAAGTGTTTGTGTTTCTAGTTTTCAATGCATAGAATAAATAAAAAATTAAACAATCCAAATATGGTAAAATAATGTTAAAGAAAATTATGTGAAGAAAATATTTTATAATAATTTATAGTAATCCTTCAGAAATATGCGTATAATAATTAAACATAAAGAAACAATGAAAACACAATACAATGTTAACCATGTTAACCAAATTTAACTTACGTAATATATTTAGAAATGTGATATCACAAAATATTTATATTTCTGTTTTTTTTATTAATAATTATCCCTATAACGGTCGTGAATGTGTTTTTGTGATTGTTTGACTCCTAAAAAACATATAATTAAAACTTGCATAATTATAGATTTTAAGCTTGTTTCTTTAAGTATGAAAGATCATATAATGGTCATGAGGTTCATCCTTAAATTTATAGAGAAAAATCCATTGTTTTAGTATATTATAAAGAATTTACAGTGAAAACAACAATACCATTTTCCCCCTCAGACGCACTCCCCAGACGCTTATTTTTAATGTTATAATGCATAAATATATTTTTTGTTAATGTGTATTAGAGAGAATAATGTAAATATGTTAATGTGAACCTAATAATACAATGCAGTACACTGACTCATTAAAAATTTAACCCAGAGGCGTATAAAATAGATGTATAAATAGACGTATTCTAATATTTTTATACATATATTGCATGTTAATTTCTTGTTACATTAATACAACCCCTCTTTAACATAAATTTATCATCATCCCGACCTAGCACCATAAAACATTTTTACATTTTGAATAACTTTAAACCAAATTTCTAATTTATTGAAATATGACGCTGGATAAAATGGGAAGTAATTGAAGGCATTTCTTTCTTCAACAATATTACAGTAAGCAAACATGATACAAGTAATTAGATCACCCAAAATACATAATTCATATATACATAAGAGAAGAACTAATTATTAAAATAGCATCGTATCTTTTGAAAATTAGCTAGTAAATAGTTTCACTTCCTTCAATAGTTGTGTAGATCATGATTTTAAGCAGGCATTAATTACAATGTATTTTGATAATACTTTTTTTTTTTTTTTTTTTTTTTTTGAAGAATGTATTTTTACAATTCATGCATACAGCATGTAATTTACTTCTCCATTTTAATAATTATTTTTGTCCTACATTAAACTACACTGCTCTGCAAAAATATTTTTTTTTGTTCGAGCCCTGATACCATTCCTGCTGATTCTTATGTAAAATTACCCTCCTGAACCCGAATTTGACTCCCATTTTGCCCAATCATCCACCGTTTTCTCTGAACGCCACCTTCTCCCCAATTTTTATCACTGTTCAGAAATTTTATGGACATGAATTTGATTTACAGAAGGGAAAAAATATTTTAACACTTAAAAACACAAAAAAATATCATGTTTAATAAATAATAATAATTGATTAGTAAAATATAATAAATGTAATTTATAATTTCAGTGGAAAATCCCCCCTCCAAAGTTTTCCCCTTGCTGCAAATATTCATATTTTAGATTTTTTTTTTCATCACTATATCCCCTCAGAACATATTTAATAGTTAAAATACCCCCCCCCCCCCACAGCAAATAAAATTTATAGCCATAAAATTACTGTAAATGGATAAAAACAGGTGGGCTTCCCAAAAGAAAAGATGGGTGATAGGGGAAATTGGGCATCACATTCGAATTCAAGAGGTCATTTTACATAAATATTTGCAAAAATTATGCTGGGGCCGATTTTCGTGCAAAGCAGTGCTATTATAGGCGTCTGTGTTTGAACGAATTCAGAGATTGAATGTTACGCAAATAATTCAAAATTTAGCTTCTTTACGTTATATAACAAATTTATATAGTAATATTGATCAAATTTATATAGTCGTACTCTTTTTGTTTAATTAATCATGCTCGTGTCATTTTATTTCTGTCCATTTTCTTGCATTTAATAATTATTTAATATATAGCATTGAGCATTCATCTTCACAAATTTTCCTAAATCGATTCAATCTAAAAATTAATACGCTAAATACTTAGAAATTTGTGTTTAGGAAAACATTAAAAAAAAAGGGGGGGGAGGGGGAGAAATGCAGCTAGACTTTTTGTGCAGCTAGAAATTTCAATAAAAACCTTTATTTATTTAAGACAGAATTCAGAAGCAGTTGATAATTCAAATAAAAAAATATTTCATAATTCGTGTTTTAGAAGATATTTTCTGTAAGAGGATATCTATTTTGCTACTAATAATTTAAAATTGTTATCTTGAATTAAATTTTTAACTTTAAGAGACTATGGTTAATATTTGAATACTTTGAGAGAGCATTTTATGCAAAAAGAAAAAAAAATAATATTACGAGTGCCTTCAGTTATTTTTATTTAAAGAAGGGAGCAAAAAAGGAAGAAAAAATCAAGGGTGTTTTTGTTTGTATTCTTTAAAATTGTTTTTGTTTTGAATTCCTAAAGATAAATAAATATATATATATTAACAATGCAATAGGAAAAAATAAAGTAGAATTTTCTCGTAAAAGAAACTTTAACAAAAAATTATTATATTTTTTCATATATATACAGGGTGAGTTTTACATAATCTGCCAAAAGAAAGGAGGTGATAGAACAGCCCATGGGGAGCATAAAACACCTTAAAAACCCTGTCCTATCTCTAACCGTTTCCGAGTTATGGTAGATAGAAGAAAAATCTGTTTTTTTTTTTCATTCCGTCTGAAGAAACTCAAATTTGTGAGCTTTCTGAATGACTTACACGCAAAATAAACACATATTTAGAAAGAGCAGAAAAAGTCCTATCGGATGACACCATTTACATCAGGATACCTTAATTTGACGGCGAGCTACAAGCGCTAAAACATTGTCGACGTTTAGAATCGAGTTGTCGCCAAATTCTTTAACCGACAATTCTGCAAACACCGTTCAAGTTACAATTGATCAAATTTACCAAAAACTTCTCCATTCCATAAGCTTTAGAATGAGCCCACAATAAACCATATCGGTTGTGAAGGTGTTCACATATATTTAGTTAAATTTTAATTGAATTTTTAAATAAAATAAAATCTAATGATAAATTAATGCATTATTGCGATAAAAAAAAGTAATTAAATTTTAAATGAGATATTATATTTACATAATTTGTTCTTAGGCATTTGAAGAAAGAATTGTTTTTAAATTGTCATTAAAAAGTACACAACTTTAATTATATATACGACCTACACTATTTATTAACATAAAACAATAACACACATCATTCAGAAATCTAAATTGTATATGTTTTATATCTAAATCATAAATAAAGTGTTTATCTTTTAAATAGAAAAGTACTTTATTTTATGGAATAAAAAGAAAATAAAAAAATAATATCTAACGAAAATTCTGACATTAAACGTAATTATAAAAAAAGTGTTCTCAAATAGTCATAAAACAAGAAAACTCATTGTCAGAATTTATATTATTTCAACACCGGAAGTAATTTATTTCAAATTACGCAATGTTAATGATTTCTATTCATAACGGTCATTTTCTCTAGTCAAAATGTCGCTTGGCATAATGTTGGAGATTAAAGGGTTAATACAATTATAAACCGTCATTACAAATTCAAAAAATTAACATTGTTTTATTCTTCAAAACAAAGAATTAGAATTGGCATGCATTTTGGCGAAAATAATGGTAATGCAATCATATGACTTCCCTTCCGGATGGTTCTCCCCGTGCGATCGAAAAGAGCAGACCCATAGTTTTTGCTCTTTTCACGGTATAGTAAAGACGTAGCATTTTTCGCTGCCCTCTCTCTCTCCCTTGCTACTCGGAATTTTCTGGGATTATTGTTCTGCAAATAATAACTTTTATGTGCGAATTGATTTTTCTCAACGTGTAACTTTTAAGGAATATATTTAATAAAAACTATGTGTGAATTCTCGAGACTTTGATTATATTCATCTTTTCAACAACACATTGTATCGAACTTCACGGCCAAAGGATAAGCTTCTTTTTTCTGTGGTGGATTTCACCACTACAGAAACCTGGTGGTTTCCGAGAATGCATCGATGGAGAGAGAGAGGGGCCGACTGAATCATGTTGTTTATTGAACTCTTGAACTTTTTTAGAGAGAGGCAGAAATATTAATGTATTTGTATCTTTTATATTTTTAGCTTCAGAAAATGTATGTACACTCATCAACTAATCTAAAATTTAATCCATATTTTAAGCATTTATTTTAAAAAAATTAAAAAGTTATTTTATTTGCATAGTACATGAAAACTAGCATTTATTTTAATTGTTTAGTAGCTAATTTTCAACAATTAAAAGCTTATAAAGCTTTTGTAAATTGATTTAATTTTGGATAAACTGTCAGGCTCTTTCATATTATTTAATGACTAGGGACAAATGATACATGGCTTAATCAATTTTTTTAAAATAAGGTTTATTATTATCGGTACTTTTCCATTTCGCTGGTGAAAACCTCACCAAACAAAAATGTTAATAATGCTGCAAATCTCGCCAAGCAAACTTTATTGATGACAACACACAGTTTACATATAAATTTTTTTTTTATAAATGTTAGTTCTAAGAATTTTTTTGCACAAGAAGTAACTTTAGGTTAACTGTCTTTTGCTTGACATAAACTGACGGATTTTTCCTCTGTTCAGGCAAATCCCAAATTTTTATTGATTGTCGTTTCTCATCCATTTTTGATGTATTAGGAAAAAGATGTGACTAATAAGAAATGAATGCAGCTTGTTTTAAAAATGTGGCGGTAAAAAGTTACCATTAAGGATATTCCATTTGGTGTTGGTAGTATCTTTTTTTTGGCGACTTTATAGAGCGGTACTTTACTATCATTCATTATTATAGGCAAATATCCATTTTCTTTCATTATGATTATTACGTCATTAGTTTATATAGTAAAGATATGGAAGCACTTGGATGGAGACAGCAGTAAATTTTGTTTGTGTAAATAGGGTAATGTGGAGGTATTTGAGTTAATAAAATTTAACACGTTCGTCTCTGTGTCATCCAGATATGGGTGATGGATATGCTTTCGTGGGCACCGCACCTCCCAAACATAGGTGACGCTCTTCTTGTTCAAGTTAACACAAGAGCATGGGTGTCAGGACAATGAGGCAAGGGGGGGCACTTGCCTCCCCCTGGAAAATTCTAATTAGCATTTTTTTTTCTTTTTCTTTAAAACTATGCTATCAGAATTCTATTTTTAAAAAAAATATTTTTTCAGGTTGTGCCGCCCTTGGATTTTTTTCTGGTGACGCCACTGCATGAGAGTAATCGCGTCATTTTTTATAACGCTAGTAGTCACATGTCGGTCTATTCCTCGCTGTTGTTTAGTATTGGGGGAAAGCCAGTAGAGAAAGATGAGCTGCCTTTAATTCAGCAAAACTTTTCCCGCAAACCTCTAACCTTTCTGAAAAACTAGAAGTGGGGAAAAAAATAATCAACATTAATAGTCGCGTCACAGTCAAATACCGATTTGAGAAGTAAAATGTTTTTTAACTGCTCAAAAAATAGCAAGAATGACTTGAAAACAGACTATGTTAGAAAACATCCACTCAAGGTTACACAGAATTTTCATACTTTATTTTTAAGGGGTGATCTGTTGGGGAAATTTATAATCAATTGGCGGCAAGTAGACCAATATGCGACTACTAATGCATTAACAGGATTTTTAAAAGGAATCTAATGGAATACGCACTGAAATATAAATAAAGACTATACAACATAAAAATACTAAAAATATACACATTATGCTGTACTTTTTATCTATATTAATAAAATCAGACTTTTGTCTGTAAATTTGTTAGAATCGAAAAATTTTGCGATATATACACCATGAAAGCCAAAAATGACTTCAGAAAATTTTGCCTGTGTGTATGTGTATGTGTCATCGTATCTGTATGTCGCTTTTTTTGTCCGGGCATCATGCAAGAATGGCTGGACGGAATTCAACGGCGCTTGGCAGGAATTTAGTTCTTCACCCAACTTAAAATTATATCTATCAACTTTTCTGAAATTTCCCCCGTTACCCCCTGCAGGGGAAAAGTCAAAAACACGTTTGTCCGGGTATCACTTGAGAACAGCTGGATAGAATTCAACAGCGCTTATCAGGAATTTAGGTCCCTACCCAACTTAAAATTATATCTATCAACTTTTCCGAAATTCCCCCCCCCCCCCGTTGGCAAAAGACAAAAACACGTTTGTAAGCATAACTTGGCTCCTAATTACTTCACAATAAAGAAATTCTACATGGAGAGACTAGATATGAGTATAAATAAAACAGTATCTGCAATTTAGGAATTTTTTATTTTTAAGGGAAGGAAGGGGGAAAATCGATTTTTGGCAGATAACTTCCTGATTTGTGTAGAACTCTACCAAAAATGGAACAAATATCTTGAAAAAAGGCTATGCGACTTTCTTACGATATTTCCTAAAACACATTTTTGATTTTTTGTGATCTACCATTTTTTTTTCCTTTGGGGAAAGGGGGGGGGATGTGTTACAAAGGGCAAATTCGAGACACCCTTTTTAGCGCTGAATTTGTCCTGGGAAATTTATAAGAGCTGCGGTCATGAAGTTTGGTTCTTGGATTGTTTATATGCATCCGACACCTAAAGAAACGAGATTTATCGAAATACCCCTTTCCCCCAGGGGGACGGGAAGCAAAAAAAAAAAACGTTTGTAAGCATAACTCTGCCCCAAATTACTTCTCGGTGAAGAAATTGCACATGAAGAGACTAGACTTGAGTATAAATAAAACATTATGTATGATTTTAGAATTCTTGATTCTTAAAAGGCGAGAGGGGAAAAATCATTTTTCACGCTGGAAATTTCAGAAATTCCGGATTTTTTAGTAGAGCTCTACTAAAGATGTTACAAAAGTATTGAAAAGTGCCATGTGTCTTCTTTAGAATATATTCAAAAACACATCTTCGTTTTTTTATTATTTTCAATTTTTTTTTTTTTTTTTTTGAGGGGGGGGGGGAGGAGTTGCAAATTCAAGAAACCCCTTTTAGCGCTAAATTTGTTTTGGGAAATCTATGGGATCTACAATCAGGAAATTTGGTGCACAAATTGTTTATATGTATTCGACACTTATTGTAGCGAGATTTTATGAAATTCGCCCACTTACCCCCTTGGGGTCGGGGGGTGTGTGTGCAATAAACACGCATAAAAGCACGTTATTCTGTTTGAATTCGCTTTACATTATCTTATAATGATGAATTTTGGTGTGTGGATGTTGAATAGGTGTACGCATTATGTACGGTGAGATTTCGCAAAACTTCTAACTTAGCCACTGGGAAACGGGAAGTAAGAAGCGGGTAAGTTGCTGCCGTAGCAGTGTGGAGCCGGAATCCCCACGTTGCGAGTACGAAAAACCTCTACAAAATACAGAGGAAACTTACTTTTTTATTCATGTTATTAATAATAATATGGAATTTTGACAACTCATTTAAGTATAGTGCTCAGCGAAGCGGGCAAAGCCTGCTAGTTAATTTATATTTAGGAAAACATAATACATTATACTATATTGCATAGTGTTCGTTAAAACACTCTAAGCACATTTCAGGTGATTCTGGACAATAGAAACAATCAGGTCACATATATAGTGTTTTCTTTTACATTTTTCTTTGCTTCTTGGCATTTGGCAGTTTGCTTCCTCTTCTGGTAACATAGAGCGCACGCGTACATGCTTCTTATAGGTTCGCTTTTCTGATTCTTACAAATCTATGAAGGGACACTTCCTTGTTTTACTTCTATTATTGTCGGGCATAGCGTTTTCTGAGGATAACCATGTGATAAAAAAAAGTTTCTGAAATATTCTTTTTTTGTCGCTCTCTGGTACATGTCATCTCCGACGATCGAATTTGTGCCCAGTGAGAAACTCAACTGAATCATGCTGGGCGATGAACGTGTTAATAATGGTATGGGTCTGAGTGAGGTACCTTTAATCTCAGTGGCAGAAAGTTTTGTAGCTGTCTGCGACAGGCTTTTAAAATTTCATAATCTGTCTGCAAAATTTGCATGTAATTACGGGAGAAAATGGCTTACACTCAAAAAGCCTGAAAACTGATGAGGGGGGGGGGGGGGTAACATCAGCGGTGATCTCATGCAACAATGTACGAAGGCAGTAGGGACCCGGTGCGAGTTTTTACCCGATCACGATTTTTTTCTTCTTTTCCTAAGGGTAATGTTAATGAGTGGTAAGATGCAATTTTGAGAATTCATTCATTATAGTGATTCATTTAAAAATACTGACCCGCTAGCGGGCGAAGCTCGCTAGTGTGAGATAAAATCCATTTCGCAAATCAGGATTACAATACAATACTTTCTTATACATTGTAATAGAAAGTAAAAAGAGATTGTATATAAGTAAAATTTTAACGTATTTCAAATGTTATTTTACATATGTTTTCGATGCATTAGGTATATACAGTCAAACCTTATTAACATGAATTACTTTTAACATGAACTGTTTCCACTATCCCCACCAAAATGAAGATTGGTTACTGATAGCATGAACAATTTTTTTTTCCTCTCGAGATTCACGTTAACAAGGTTCAGCTGTATTAGGGTAGCATGCATTTTAAAAAAGTATTTTTTTTTTTTTTTTTTTATGTTATGATTGATCGACTATTTTGATTCATTTTCAGAACATCTATAAATCGGTAATCAGGCAACAACTGTTTGCTGCTGATGCTTCAGCTGGGAACTGAAATTGAGCACTCCGCTTATTGTGTATCGCTGAGCTACCCTGTTAGATACCAGCTCAGCATTTCCCATATAATATCTGTTTAAGTACCCGAGTTAAATTCTCAGTTCTGCCGTTTTTCATATAGTTGGTATAAAAAATTTATCCTTACATGCTAATGGATATTATGTAGGAAATGCGGAGTTGGTAATTAGAAAGTCAGTTGCTGACCAGAAGCCGAACTCATGTTATTCTATGGGAAAATTTGTTTCTATAATTACTCATTGCTTAATGCATTTTTTAATTATGTATTCATGTTGTGAAAATATATAACCGTTCAATTAGTATTACTTTTTAAAAAATTAATGTTTCACTTTTGAGTTTAAAAAACAAAAAAATATTTAAATGTATTTTTAAGCTGAATAAAATGTTAGAAATTGTGAAAACTAGTAGTAGTATGGTTCTGGATTTTCTGAAGGTGAAAACAGAATTTAAGATAAAAAAATAATAATAATCATATTAACAAAACATGACCCTTCGTCAGGCGAATAAAGTAGGCAAGAGTGTTTGTTTGCAACACCCATGCCTACTTTGTTCACTTGACAAAAGATCCTGTTTTCTTTCAACCCAAAATAATTTTTGTAAATGAAAGCGTTTTATGGTATTTATTCAAAGTTTTGTATATAATTGCTTTTTAACGTCAGTTTTGTGGTGCGGTTTTTTTTTTTTTTTTTTTTTTTTTTTGTTTTTTGGAAAAGATACTAAAAGCTCTCATTTGGAGATATATGTCAAGCATAAAAATAGATACAATGGTTTTGTATGTTCACTTTTTTGTAATATTATGGATTACGCAGAAAATTATAACTGTAACATTTATATAGTTTATGAATTTTAGGCTTATTTAACCTTTTTACAATTTGGAACATCAAATTAAAACTTATAGCACACATATTTAAAAGATGACTTGATTTTTTTTAAAAACAGAAGGAACATTTCTATCACTAGTTGGTAACTGTACAAAAAATCTTAAAAATCATCATTTTCATATATATATATATTATCAAGTTGTTTAATTATTCTTATTGTAAATAACTGCTACCACATTTAACTTAACTGTCTGATTAGTCATTTTTTTTATTTATGATATATATTTATAGTTGAAAAAGTACAAGCCATATTCTTTCGCTATTAGTATTATTGCTGTAATTGGGTTTTGAAAAATAAAAATATTTTACCAAACAATAATGCATAATTAATAGCTGCAGCTATTTCATTATATTTAAATTCAATATTAGCTGTTAGTAAGCTTTAAATTTAAAATGTTGCTATTAAAAATGTTATTAATGTTTCTCTTTCAGGCTACAATGCTTTAATTCAAGGCTAATTTGTTATTGCTATTGGTTATAGTTATTTGACAGTTCAATATTTTTATTTTCCAAAACTCATTTTCAGCACTAACAATAAAGTTATATATTTTCAGCTGTAGAGTTTTATATAAGATAAAATAAATTATTGACTAATCAGGCTTTTACAATCAAAGCAATAGCTGTTATTTACAATGAAAAGAATATTTATGGTTTACTACACCGAATTATAAAGTTTTATGAAATATTGCTGTCATATTATTATTATTTTTTTTTTTCGCCTACACAGAATAAATATATAATAGAATAAATAATTGACTAATCGGGTTTTTATTTACAATGAATATTTATCCAAATGATATAATACCAGATTGTAAAGTTTTAACGAATAGTATAGTCATCTCATTAAATAATAGAACATATTATTCTGTATTTATATAAACAATTACATGTATTACGTTCAGTTTACATTAAATAAGCCTAACATTTATAAAATATACAAATATTACAATTATAACTTTCTGCATAATCCATAATAATATTTCAATGTTGAACATTTAATCTTACTTACATGAATATACAAAACCATAACATAACATATTTTACACTTACATTTATCTTCCAATGAGAGCTTTAAGTATCATTTCCGAGCAAACAGCAAAGAAGAGCTTCCCTAATTTGGATAGTATTTAATTGATATTGTAGATTAATGAAATATAATAAATTATTTGTTTCGGATTATGTATTATTTTTTCTTGAATGATTATTACCACAGACAAATATATCCTTGTCTGTGACTATATTACTTTCTTCGATAACACTGGACATGGACAACAGCGGCCATGTTTTTTGAGGCGATAGTAAACCTGCGATCGAGTTGTGAGAGCTCTGAGGCAATCACGAATTTCCCCCTCATCGCTCACAACTTTACGACCAGTTTTGTAAACAATTGTTGCGTTTGGATTGAAACACAGCCAGATTTGTGATTGTTTATCTAATTGTGATCACAATGTTTCAATCTGGATGTAACGGTTGGTCATTCATATCATCGAGGTTTAGTGCTTCATCATTTTATCCAGATACAACGCTAACGAAAGATGTGGACCTGTCAATTTCTCAATTCTGCTTTTACGGAGTCAATCGACTATTATCATCATCTTCTGAACGGCTGGCTTCGAAATTTTTTGCATTTCATCTTATGATTCCTGATGGTTATTTCAAATTTTTGTGCACGGCGCATGAAAGATTTACACGCGCTCAGACAGGAGAAAAACCAGACGTGTGTGAAATTTTTACGTAAAATGGTTATTTAAAATTTTTAGTGATTTCGTACAGAGGAAAAGCCATGCACGTATCAAATAAGTTTTCTTTATAACTTTTATTATAAAAAAAAAACAGTTAATTGCGATAAAATCGTAGTCATCGAACTATTGATAAACGGTATAAACATTGGTGCTCAAGTAATTATTTTTTAATAAATATATTTTTTTGAAAAGTGAAATAATAATAAAACATCGAATCAAAACAAAAGAGAAACAGTAAGTAAATTTTTGTTTGTTTATCTGGAAGTTATTTAATTTCAGGAATAAAAATAAATAAGGCCATGAAATTGTATGATGTGAAGGTTACATAATTGAGATGATATGATAAGATATTTATTAAATAAGTGACTATTTGTAAAGTAATTTCAATTTTTAATGATATTTCATATTTTTAACTGCATAATACTTTATGTACTTTTTAATATACATTTAGCTAAGTACTTTTGCTGATATTTTTAATATTTTGGGTCTCTATAAAAGAAAAAAAAAAGAAAATATAATAATAGTGATAATAATAATAATTAGAAATTTAAATAGATAGGGCAAAAGTGCTTGGTATGTTTGAAACTTCATTTGTTCATTTTTTTTTTTTTTTTTTTTTTTCATTTATAGTGCATAATTATCACTACATTTTTACACAAATATTTATTTTATTATTGCATATATATATGGAGAGAGACTAAGTATTTTTGCTGAAATTGTCATGCAATATTATTTTTATTGCTTTAAATAACAATAAAAGGTTTAATAAAGATAAAGAAAGAATTAAATAAATCAAAGCAGCAGAAATGCTTGGTACAAATTCTAACATTTTTCATTCATAATATTGGTTGAAAATATTTTATTTTAAATACATTTTATCTAATTTCACAATATATTTTTATTTTTACACAATATTTATCATATGTATGCTCATCTATTTTTTTTTTTTTTTCTTCTTTTTGGATAATAATATATGGGCATATAAAACTAAGTATTCTTGTTTTAAGTGGCATACAATAGTATAAAATTATATGCCAAAGTAAATTTAATATATTTTATTATTTATATTATTATTTATTATTATTTTTATTATTATATTTATTATTATTATTATTATTATTATTATTATTATTATTATTATTATTATTTTATTATTATTTTATTATTATTATTATTTTATTATTATTATTTACTTTATTATTTATATTATTTTATTATTATTATTTATTTTATTATTTATATTATTTTTGAATATATTTTATTTTAAATACATTTTATTTAATTTCACAATATTTTTTTATTTTTACACAATATTTATCATATGTATGCTCATCTATTTTTTTTTATTTTCTTCTTTTTGGATAATAATATATGGGCATATAAAACTAAGTATTCTTGTTTTAAAAGTGGCATACAATAGTATAAAATTATATGCCAAAGTAATTAATAAATAAATAAATTAAAAAAAAAAAAAAAACAAGAATGCTTGGCATTAACAATTTTTGTTTTCTATCACATAATATATTCATTAGATAGTCTATTAGTTTAAGTTAGTTAGGCAAAATTATTAACTATGGCGAAAGCCAAGAATGTCAACATTCAGTTGATGAATTTTGATGGGGAACCATATTTAGTGGACTTTTTCTTTGAACAAGTGTCCACATATGCTAGGATAAATAAATTATCATCTGAAGAAGCTGTAGCTGTAATGAAGGGAAAGTTGTCTGGGGCGGCATTAAAATATTTAACACAATCTCCCCATTTGTACAAATCAAATGATTTAAACTTTCTTAAGGAGGAATTTAAAACATTCTTTACTCCTATGAGTTCTACTCAAGCTCTAATCGAATTTAATAATCTAAATTTGCTCCCTCAGGAATCCATAAAATTTTTTTCTCATAGGTTAAGTATTCTAGCAAACATTATTCATAATAAAATTACGGATGATAACGCACTAGATAATATTAAATTTACAAGGTTTATTTCCTCTATACCATCTAACATACGCATAAAAATGATGGAAGAGGGAATATCGGATTATAAGTTGGCTGTAAATCGCGCTCAAAAGGTACAAGAAATAAACATGAACGAAAATATCCTACTCAAACAAAATGATAATGTATTTGTCAACACCTTGTCAGAAAAATTAATTGAACTAACAGAGAAAGTTAATGCTTTGTCTTTTGGACAAAAAGATAAAAAATAGGAGGTAAACAACTTATCAGATTCGCAAAATGACCATGTTGGAAGAAGTCGACACAATGATTATCGACAAAATTTTAGATCACATAAAGTAAAGGGACCACAAAAGAAAGAGGGTTATAATGGTGTGATTTGCCAGCTGTGTAATCGTAGAGGGCATGTAGCTAATAGATGTTATAAATGGCAAAGAAGCCAAACCCAAAACAATAATTTTTCCAGGGGTAAATTTTTTAAGAGAAATAACAACAACAGAAATCACAATAATTTAAACTAGACTCGAGATGTAGAGTGGCTGATGGCCTTGCATCTCAATCACACCCGAAGACATCAGCACCTAATCCTAGTTTTGTTTTGTCAAATCTGAGTGGTATTGCAAAATTATCTTGTATAAGAAAAGTAAATTCAATTGCCTCACAAACTGTAAATAAAATAAATATTGCTGATAACAAGTCTACACAAACTACAGAAATTCAAAATGAATATATTTTTAAAGTAAATAAAATTTCACCTACACTACCGTTAATTGAAATTAACTTAGCTAAAAATGCTATCACCGGATTAATTGATACAGGGAGTTCGATTTCATTGCTTTCTGAAAGTACTTTTAAATCTTTAAAAGAGAAATTAACTTATAAACACTTGTCTTCACCAGTAACGATTAAGACTGTAAATTCAAACTTCTTTCAAAATAAATAACACATTTTTCTCACAGAAATTTTTCATTGTTGACATTCCTGATGATTCAACGTTTCAGGCCATACTTGGATGGGACTTTATTCAACAAAATAATGTAATAATAGACTTGTATAAAAACAATATCAAACTTAAAGATATAATTATTCCCATTACAAATACACTTGTAGAAGATGAAAACTTAAACAATTGTAGTGTCGCGAAAAATACTGAAACTCAGAAAAAAAATCAAAATCATCCCCAAACATGTAAACAAATTATCGTTAGGAATTCGCATAAAATATTTTTAGAACCTGAAGAGGAAACATTTATAGATGTAAATAAAATTTTTTTGTCTGACAGAGACTATTTGTTTGAAAATACAGAAAATAATGCAAATATATTGTGTCTAGATTCACTAATAAATTGTAGTACTTCAAAAATGCTAGATAATGATAATAATTGTAATAGAGGCCAATTTCAAATTTATGTTAAAAATCTAACTAAAGAAAGTATACACATAAATAAAGGTACAAAAATGGGCACCCTAACAGAAATTGATAAAAACAGTAAAATTGTTACTGATACAACTACACAAATTTTGAATTACATTCAAGCTTCTGATGAAATAATAAATTTAAGAAGAAAGGAACTCTCTCCTTTGGATTTTGATGTCAAACATCTCCAAGGAGATCAAGAAAAAAAATTAAAGAAAATTTTGTTAACAAATTTTGCAGCCTTTTCTAAATCTATGAAAACTTTAGGGCATACAGACAAAGTTATACCAAATTTAAAATTCATCACTGAGTTCCCAATCAAAACATTACCTTTTCCAATACCACAATCATTACAACAAGAAGCTAAAAGTCAAATAAATCAACTTGTTGAAGCTGGAATTATTGAAAGAAATTGTTCAGAATGGGCTTGCCCCATTCTTTTAGTTAAAAAAAAAAACTTGACGCAGAAGGTAAACAAAAATATAGAATTGCAAAGGACCTTAGAATGCTTAACTCAATAATTCAGGGATCTTCATACCCTTTGCCCAAAATACAAACAATTATTGCTGACTTATCAGCCTACAAGTACTTCACATGTTTAGATTTTCAACAAGCTTACCACCAGATTGCACTTCCTGAAGATTTACAAGATAAATTAACATTCACTTCTATGTTTGGTAGTTTTAAATACAAAAGACTATGTTTTGGATTAAAAATGCTGCTTCTCAATATCAAGCTTTAATGGACACAATTATTGATGAAATTGACTTAGAGGGAATACATGCCTATCAAGATGACCTCATTTTTGGCTTGAATAGCTTTGAGGAAACATGCACTAAATTAAATAGAATCTTAGAAATTTTGATAAAGTATAACTTAACCCTTGCACCTAACAAGTGCACTTTTCACCAAACTGGTGTAAATTATCTTGGATTCCATATTCAAAATCATTGTATTTCCCCAATACAATCAAATATTGTAAAAATTAATTCTTTTCCTACACCGTCAACTAAAAGGCAATTAAAAAAATTTATTGGTGTTGTAACATTTTATAAATCTCTTGTACCCAACTTTTCTAAATTAATACAACCTTTAATTGATTTGACTAAGCCAAAATCAAAATTTCATTGGACTACTAAACATCAAGAGATTTTCAAACAAAATTCAGAAAATTTTCTTTGAATCACCAGTGGTCAGACTACCAGGTTGGGATAAAGATTTCTATTTAAACACTGATGCATCAAATATTTCAATTGCTGGGGTGCTAATGCAGAAACATGATAATAAATTACTTCCAATAGCTTTTTTTTTTAAATCATTGAAGCCATCTGAAAAACGCTACCCTGCACTAAAATTGGAATTAATGGCTATCTACAAATCAATCATTGCATTTAAATATTATTTGTACAACAGAAAATTCACAATTTTATCTGACAGTGCTCCATTAAAGAGATACAAAAAAACAACTAATCCTACAGACCTTACCACTAAGTGGTTAATGGAAATTTCAGAATATTCTTTTGATTTTGAACACATCCCTGGTTCATCAAATATTTTAGCAGATTATTTTTCGAGATGTGACTTCACTCACAATCAACAAGATTTGAACTCGAATCCTGAATTAATTTTTGATAAACAACCTCTACCTATAGTACATGATAATAGTAATGTTGTTAATCACTTTGCTGATAAAAATTGTAATAAAATCAAACAACAATACACTAAATGCTTAATTTCTGGAGATTCGAATAATAAAGACCCACTGTTAGAAATTTCTAATAGTACTTTTGTAAATGAACAAATGAAGGATCCTGTATTGTCAAAAATTTACACAGAAATTACAAAGAAAAGTTTTTCAAGAAAATACTCAAACTATTTTATTCATCCAGACACAAAAGTACTAATGTATAAAAAGCAATGTCCCAATAGCTCAACATTCTCATGTCTTATTATTGTTCCTAATTCGCTAAAAGCTAAGACATTAACAATTTCACATTTGTCTCATTTTGAATTAAATAAAACTTATAATTTTCTGTCAAACAAATACTTTTGGAAAGGAATGTACACAGATACTTTAAACTTTGTCGCTTCAGGTACACGATGCCTACAGGCTAAACATCATAACACTCTTCCAGCTCCATTACAACCTACATACACGCCCACATATCCTGGACATACTATTAGTGTTGATTTGGTAGGACCATTTAATAATGGCCACTCAGTACTCACAGTGTTGGACATTTTCTCACGCCATCTGGAACTTTATCCATTAAAGGATACATCAGCAGAAAAAATAGTTAAATGTTTGTTTAGTTATATTACCACCTTTGGTAGACCTTCAGTTATCCTCTCGGATCTTGGTCCTCAATTTACATCCACTGTTTACAACACTTTTAATGATACTCTTGGTATAAAAATTACACATTCTTCTGTAGCACATCCACAATCAAACGCATTGTCCGAAAGGATCAATGAATCCATTAAATATTCAGTGAACACTTTAATGTCTGAAGGCCATACATTTGAAAACTCTTTGTTTATACATAAATCATTGTATAATGGGTCTAAACATTCATCTACTTTGTACTCACCTAACTTATTACACTTTGGAAGAGAAATTTCATTAATTTTTGACACATTTGAGCAACAGATTAATCAACCTTATCTCGACAAGAATGTTTATACATATAAATTATTAGAAGATTTAAATCAGATTTACCTTAAAGCTTACTCTAACATAAAAGATAATCAAAATAAGAGATATCAATACTTTCACAGACATGCTAAATTAAGACCAGTTGCTGTACATGACATAGTTTATTTAAAATCTGTTGATAAATTTAAACCAAAATACACAGGACCTTTTATTGTCCTACAAAAGCACTCACCGGTTTCATTTACAATTAAAAGACTACAAGCACCTGATAGATTGTCATTTCGAGTCCATATTGATAGACTTATTATTGCACCACCTAGATACAGCTACTTACTTGATGAAGCAAGTCCTAATAGAAATGTTAATTATTATGCAAGACAAAGCCACAATTATAATTTAAGAAACAGGAATTAATTTTTAATATCATATTATGTAATGTTTTACAAAACTTATGCATTCCATGAGCTCAGTAGTGCATGAGTTTTTTTTTTTTTTTTTTTTTTTTTTATAGTTCTGTCATTCATTGTATGCAGGCAATTGGCTGGACCAATATATACTCTACATTTTTTTTCCTTTTTTTTTTTTTATCTTTCTTATTTCATTTTAATAACAATGGATGACACAACACTATGTGAAATATTGCATATTTTTTTTAGTTCAAATTAGTACAGTTTTCTTAACATCAAATATAACAAAATTTATTATAATTCAGTTAAAAAAAAAAAAAAAACTTTAATAATATTTACATTTTGATAGATATTAATATATTATAAGTTTAACAGATGATTACAATACTGTTTGTTTACATACTATATACAAAACTTTTCGATAGTGCAATGACTTAAAGTTAAAACTCAAAATTTTAATATGTGGCGATTACCCTATTATTATTGTTATGCTATTTTATTTTTAAAATGCTTCATTGGGTTTAGTGAGTTGTTTTGGTAGTCTTTATCTCATCACACTAAATTTTGATAGTACTAAGAATTTTAATTAAATATATATATTTTTTTTAATTTTTAATTTTACCCTCTATGTTAATGCTAACTCATTCAAAATTTACCCGGGAGAGTAGCATTTCATTGTGATGAGACCCCCACACTTCTTTTGAAAATTGTTTAATACAATTCAATTGATATATATATACCCAGTTTTGCGAGGTGTCCCTACAGAAGTCATTGATTTTGATGGGGGACAGTGGCCTGTCCCTAACAGGTCAGGTCTTTATACGTCCTATCCCGCTAGGACAATGGCCATAAGCCAAAGTCGTTATACTTGTTGCTTCATACAAGATTAAGAGCGATATTTTTTTTTTTTTTTTTGACTGTCCAATGGACGTCGTTTTTCAATCTCTCCTGTGTGGAATTGCACGAACAAATTTTTTTTTCACTTTTGTGATATTTTCTCTTGTTTGTATATACATTTTTTTCATTTTGTGTTCATTTTTAATTTACTTGTACTCATGTGTTTTTTTTTTCTTTGTTTAACATTGATGTTATTTGATATGTTGCAGTATTATATGCATATTGAATATTGTTTACGGTGTAATGTGAAATAAATTTAAAGTATAACATCATCTTGCCATACATATATAAGAACATTGTAAAAAAAAACTTTTTATAAAAAAAAGTGAACAGTATCATTTTGAAAGCTTTATTGACAAGAAATATGTAAGAGAAATCTGGATCCAGAATAAAAAAAAACAGAACTAAAATGTGATGCCCACAATGTTATTTGGAATGATAAAAATTCGTCATATGCCAATAAGTTTCGTGGTAAAACAGATTTATAATGTACATACGTATAGTTATAATTGAATGTTGCATTGATCTACAATTTTTGTTTTTGCTTATACAGGTTTCTTATATTTTTTATATATATATATAAAAAAAAATGACATTTTTCATTGTGTTTATATGACATACTAGGGAGTGAGAGAGATTATTTTTTTCTGGGTCGCCGGGAGAAATATGTGAAGGTGTTCACATATATTTAATTAAATTTTAATTGAATTTTTAAATAAAATAAAATCTAATGATAAATTAATGCATTATTGCAATAAAAAAAAGTAATTAAATTTTAAATGAGATATTATATTTACATAATTTGTTCTCAGGCATTTGAAGAAAGAATTGTTTTTAAATGTCATTAAAAAGTACACAACTTTAATTATATATACGACATACACTATTTATTAACATAAAACAATAACACACATCATTCAGAAATCTAAATTGTATATGTTTTATATCTAAATCATAAATAAAGTGTTTATCTTTTAAATAGAAAAGTACTTTATTTTATGGGATAAAAAGAAAATAAAAAAATAATATCTAACGAAAATTCTGAAGTTAAACGTAATTATAAAAAAAAGTGTTCTCAAATAGTCATAAAACAAGAAAACTCATTGTCAGAATTTATATTATTTCAACACCGGAAGTAATTTATTTCAAATTACGCAATATTAATGATTTCTATTCATAACGGTCATTTTCTCTAGTCAAAATGTCGCTTGGCATAATGTTGGCGATTAAAGGGTTAATACAATTTAAACCGTCATTAAAAATTCAAAAAATTAACATTGTTTTATTTTTCAAAACAAAGAATTAGAATTGGCATGCATTTTGGCGAAAATAATGATAATGACTTCCCTTCCGGATGGTTCTCCCCGTGCGATCGAAAAGAGCAGACCCATAGTTTTTGCTCTTTTCACGGTATAGTAAAGACGTAGCATTTTTCGCTGCCCTCTCTCTCTCCCTTGCTACTTGGAATTTTCTGGGATTATTGTTCTGCAAATAATAACTTTTATGTGAGAATTGATTTTTCTCAACGTGTAACTTTTAAGGAATATATTTAATAAAAACTATGTGTGAATTCTCGAGACTTTGATTATATTCATCTTTTCAACAACACATTGTATCGAACTTCACGGCCAAAGGATAAGCTTCTTTTTTCTGTGGTGGATTTCACCACTACATCGGGGTTCTAGTTCAGGAGAAATTTAGCCTTTTGTTTGAAATACATTCATCACTGAACTCGACGTTCTTCGAGAAGGAGACTCACGGGGTGCCATGGTCGTTCCTGATTTCGTCTCCGCCTTCAGCCCGCTGTTTTGTCAGATGCAAAAAAGAAAGCTTTGAAGACAAACAATTGTATTAAGTTTACAAACACAATGGAATGGAAACAAAAGAAGTATGACGTTCCAAACGTCTTTCACAAAGGAATACGCCAAAAAAAAAAAAAAAGACGTATCTCACGTTTATGATTAAAGCACATATGCATTCGAAAGGATGTGTGAAATATATTGCCGCTGCTGAAATTGGTCATCCCCACACCTGATACATGCCCTTGCCCGCTTACGAACGGAAACCACAGTAGCTCTCAGCGAAAGCTCATCCCTCAGTTTCATTCTTGCATCATCGAGCTGGCTGCTTAAATCTTGCAAACTGGCAACTTCTGTGCGGTAAACTTCTTGCTTCAGAAAACCCCAAACATAGAAGTCCAATGGAGTGAGATATGGCGATCTAGGTGGCCAAGGAAGTGGTCCATTACGACCAATCCATCGCGGATACTGCTGATTCAAGAAGTCCTGAACGGCATTAGAAGAATGTGCAGGGGCCCCATCGTGTTGGAAAATGATTTCCTCTCGTTGGGGTACAGGAATGATATCAAGTAATCCTAGAATGTTCCAGAAACTCCAAATATGTATTGCTTATCAGATGACCTTGGAACACATGCGGACATATCAAGCGATCGCCAACCACTCCAAGCCAAACATTTAATCTCAATCGCGTCTTGAAGGATGAGTTCCGTGTTACAAATGGATTTTGTTGAGCGTAATGATGCCAGTTATGTAAATTTAACATGCCATCCAGAGTGAAAAGTGACTCATCTGTCCACAGTATCGTTCTAAGGGAATGGTGTTCCTCAATATCTCGCTCTAAAAGCCAGCGGCAGAATGTTACCCGCTTTTGGAAATCTGAGCGGCGTAATTCTTGTACCGGGTTGAAGTGGTATGGATGATACTGGTTTTTGCGCAAAACATTCATCAATTACTTTGGGAGATTCCACCTTCTCTCGCAAGTATGCGTGAACTCATATTTGGATTTTCCTCCACTCGGTCGAGTACGGGCTCCCCAGCGGTGGCGGAGCGGCGAACATGGCCCCTTTCGTACACCCTACCGAACGGTCCACTCTCCCTAAGCCTTCGATGAATTGCAGCAAATACATCACGATTGGGCGCACGACGATGTGGATAACGTAGACGGTACTCTTCTACGGCTCTACGAGAGTTACCATCGCAAAATCTATGCACAAAATGCATATCCGCGTACTCTTCATTTGTAAAACTAGGCATATCTGTTTTCAGGTTGGAAAGTATGGCAATTTGATCCTGTGATGACTTCAAATGAAAATAAAATTCAGAAGGGGAAACAAAAAGGGATAAAATTTCAATATTAATTTACAAAAGTTGAAGAAAAAATGTGCTACGGAATAAGGACCAACTTGGTTAATTCGTACCAATGTAGGAAAACATACTAAGTATGAACTAAGAGAGAGCAAGTAGACGTGAGAGGAACGTGAAAAGAATCAGCCGAGCTCAGGCAAAGTCCAGAAAATACTAAAGCAATAAGCAGCATAAAACGTAAAAAAAACTGACGAGCTAATGAGCTGTTAAAAATTCACTTTCATGTTGTACTCGCGAGTGGGATGTGCGCGCAGGAAGGTTGGAATACATCTGCATATCACTAAGAGTCCATATGCAGATAGTCACGAATTTGCATACGTTTCATTTACTCACCATCGTTTTGTTTGCTGAATTTCGACGAACGCCGTTTTCAGTAATGTATTTGAAACAAAAGGCTAAATTTCTCCTGAACTAGAGCACCGATATGATTTATTGTGGGCTCATTCTAAAGCTTGTGGAATGGAGAAGTTTTTGGTAAATTTGACCAATTGTAGATTGAACGGTGTTTGCAGAATTGCCGGTTAAAGAATTTGGCGACAACTCGATTTTAAACTTCGCCAATGTTTTAGCGCTTGTAGCTTACCGTCAGATTAAGGTATCCTAATGTAAATGATGTCACCCGATAGGATTTTTTCTGATTTTTCTAAATATGTGCTTATTTTGCGTGTAGGTCTTGCAGAAAGATCACAAATTTGGGGGTTTTCAGACGGGATAGAAAAAAATAGATTTTTCTTCTATCTACCATAACTCGGAAACGGTTAGAGATAGGACAGAGTTTTTATGGTGATTTATGCTCCCCATGGGCTGTTCTATCACCTCCTTTCGTTTGGCAGATTATGTCAAAATCACCCTGTATATATATATATATATATATATATATATATATATATATATATATAAACATTAATAAAATAAAAGAATGAAACCACAATAGAATATTAGCAAATGACTATCTTTTACACTTTATTTAAAATTTGTTATTACAAAATGCTTATACATTACTATACAAACAGTACAAATAATTAATATCTAATATCATAGGTATCTCATTTTAAAATATGTGTCAAAGGGAATTTTATAAATATGTTAATGCAAACCTAATAATGCAATAGACTATTTTAAATTTATAACATATATAAATATTCATATTTCACACTGTTTTTACATTTATTTTCTGATAGTATTGTTTGTTAATTTTCATTTTATCAATTCAACACTGCTTCAACACAAATATATCATCAAGCTCACCTATCATATTAAAACATCTTTACTTTCTGAATGCCTTGATTCAAATTCAAATTGTGCGAAACTAGCTCCGTATTAACCGGGATGTAAATTGCACGCATCACGTTCTTTAACAAAAGAACAGTAAAAGAATATGCTACAAGCAAATAGATCGCATAAATTATAGTATTTTCAGACAAGACAAGAATTAATTGTTAAAACCCTATCGCATGTTCTGAAAATAAGTTTGCAGACTGTTTTATTACCAGAAATATCTGTGTGCATTGAGATTTTCTGCAGGTAATATTTATGGTGTAATTTGATGCACCTTGTCATTAAAGCTCTATATTTACATTGAACAATATTTATATCAATGTACTTTCACAATGTACACAATTTTAAAATTGCTTTATGTCATTATTTCTGTACATGCCTTTTGGTTAAAATTATTATAAGTGCATGTGTATGAATAGATTCAGAAATTCAATGTTAAGAAAATCATTCAAAAGTTTAGTAAATTTAAGTTCTACAGCAAATGTACATAATTATATTAAAAACAGAACTCTCGTTCAGTAATCATGTTTGTATCTTTTTAATTCGTACATATATTTCTATCTATTAAATATTAAAGTATGGGGCATTTATTTTCCCATGATACAAAGTCAATTAAGAAACCAATTGATTAAATATTTAATTTTACGAAATTGTTTTATTTTTGTGCAAATTTGTGCAAATTTGCCATAATTTTTTTTTATTTGATCAGTAAAGAAAATCGAAGAATTATTTAATAAAACGTATTAAAAGAAAATGTTTAACTTTTCTCATCATCAAAAATATTATGAAAATGCATCCAAACATTGTTATGAAATGGAAAATATGGTATATTTTAAAAAATCAGTCAGAACCAAGCAGCAGAAAAATTTCGCGATAAAATTAGAAAGGAAAGAAAGAAAAAAAAATATTTTAACTAAAAAACACTTCGTAAATGAGAAATTAAAAAAAAAAAACTACATAAATAATAATTAAAAAAAAAAAAAAAAAAAATCAAGAATATATGTATAATATTTTCGTATGCGAATGCTGCCTTCATGGACATTAAATTTTACTACTAATAATAATATTAAGTTTGACAATTAATTTTAATGTGTGAGAAATAATATAAATCATTTATTTATGAAATATATCTGAAATGGGCGATTTTTAAATGAGTTATCGTTTTCAGCTTTACATAATTTAAAAAATTAACTCCAATTAAACATAAAAATAAAAAATATACAAAGTTATAAATTCCTCATAATTTACAGTTTTTTTAGAAGGGAATTATTTGTGAGTTTATTTATTTATATTTCAGAAAATTTAAAATATGAAGCGATTGTTTTTCTCATGAGTGTTACCTTTACAAGATGTTCTATGAAATCTTTTGTATTATTAATTAACTTAGCAAATATAGTTTGGAACAATTTAAGCACTTATTTAAGTTAAAATTATACTATTATTTATTTATTTTAAAAATTGTAAAGCTATTTATCGAATGAGTCTTATTTATTTTATTTTTTTTCTTAAATAAAAGTTATAACTTTAAATAAAATAAAAATGTTTAATTAAAAATAAAAAATTTTCATTGCAGTTACAATGAATAACAAAAATTTTTCATTAGCGAAACAATTGTTTGTATAATTTAAGAAATGTGTTTTTGAAATTCTAATATTGATCTATAGTAACGCTCATGGACAGCAGTAACACTCATGAAACCTGACAACAATTTTGATGTAATCATATTTAAAAAAAAAAAAAAAAAAAAAAAAAATAGTATAAAAAGAGATAAATAAAGTTAAAATTTATTACAACGTTTGCGATTAAGTGATATTAAAAAATGTAATGGGAATATCACCATTCACTTTCTGAGGCAAAACTATATAAATAATGTAATTTTCATTCATTTTGAATAAAGTGTCATCTTCTCATGAAATATTTAGAAATATCACTTTTATTTCTCAATCTTTATGAAAAGAGGACTGGTGCACAACAACGTATATGAATTTTCTTTCGGGTTCAGCTTACAAAGTGAAGTTGAACAAATTTGCCAAGGAAGAAGTGTCACTTTTATTTGAACATTTTTTTTTTTTTTTTCAAGTTTACCTCTGCTATTATCAACAATGCATATTCACAATCATTCGTTAAAAATAACTCTTATTATGTACATTAATAATAAATTTTATCCTATACTGCCAAATTACATATTAAGGAAAAAGGTGGCAGGATAGCGCAACCTGTTGAGCGACTAATCACAATATATAAACAGCACCCGTTTTTTCTCAAATTTGGTTAAATTCTATTCGTTGGTTCGTGAGATACAGCGTCCACAAAATGTATGACACGCATACGCTAACGCACACAGAGACAGAGAGGCGTTTGTTAAAAATGAACAATTTGTGTTCAGGTCATATCAAAACTCGTAAATGCATCGAAAATTTCCATCAATACAATACATTCTTTTTTTATATATATAGAAGAAACTAAAAATAATACTTAAAGTAAAATAATTAAAGAAAAAATTCTTACTCAATCATGTTCATATCTTTTTCTTATCTAAATAATTTTGAAACAAAAGTTCCAGTACTGAAAAAAAAAAAAAAAGTTTTCTTTTTTTTTTCTTTTTTCTTTCTTTTTCTTTTTCTTTCTTTTTTTTTTTTTTTTTTTTTTTTTTTTTTTTGTCTATTATATATAATTAAAAACCTATTTGTTTTGAATTAAAAATGTAAGATAACTTCATCTTTTCCGTAAGAAATTTACTTTTTTCTTAAAAGACGTATTAGAAATTAATGATTGCAGCATCTGTATTTGTTAAGCGAAACTCTTTTTCAATTATGCACAGCTGTTAGCAACGTTTTTTGTAAAAATGAAAACTGTTTAAAAAATATATATTGATTTTCTTTTTGTACTAAGTTAATAAAATACGGTTATTTTTTTCTTAATCGGGGAAAAAAAACTATGCAAATGCCTACTCAATTTACATTTAGTAGAGAAGTAAAGTATAACAAAAAGCTTTAAACTACCATTAAAAAAAATATTTTAGACGGAAAAATTCTATTAATTTTAATTATATATTTTTTTTCACCCCCCCCCCTTTAAACCTGTTTTGCATTAAAGCTCTGTAATTTTCTAGTATTTCAAAGCTGCAACTGCAATATTTTAGAAAATTATCAATATGATATACATATTTTATTAGTCATGAAATTGGCTATCGATATAAATTTAATGAAAATAAATATTTTCAAATTTAATAAAGAGTACATATTTCTGTTTTAGTTTTTATTTCGTTATAGTTGCCATTATTTATTTTATTTTATTAATTATCTATATTTCTTATTAGTATTTATGTGAAAAAGTTTTGTACTGCAAGAATCTTTTTTGCCTATTCACTGTGATAAAATACTGTAGATTAAGAAAAACTGTTTTTCTAAATAAGTACCAAAAAGAAAATGTATTTTTTAAAAGCAAATAATACCATTTCCCAATTTCCTTTATTAAAATCCCATATGGCAAAGTGTTTTAATAAAATTATTTATTAGGGTGTACCTAGTATTACTAATAAATAAAACAAATCGACAATATTAATTTTTCTTGAATAAAGAAAAAAAAAATGCTTATTTTTCTCATGAACAATTTTGAAATTACAAGCCTCATTCAACATAAACTATCTATAATAATATGCAAATTAAACAATGAAAAACTATACTTTTTTATGTACATATTTCTTTTCAATATTATTACAATCAAAATCTAATTCAAATAATATTATAAAACAAAATTTTCTTTTGATATAAAATTTAAGATTCTGAATTTTCTCAGTTTGTAATAACTTAATAATGAAACGCAAAGAAAATGTTTCATTTCATATTTATTTTTCCTTCATAAATATATATAACTAAAGAGTTAATTGTTTTATTTTAAATTTGGAAACTTTTTGTTTTATTGTAAATTATTTCTTCTTTTTTAACAATTTATCTTGGATTTGTACCATTTCCCATTAACTAATAATCAGAATATTGCAGCAAAAAGAAAAATATCCTCGGAAAGAAAATACTTTACTTCAAAATCTAATTCCAATTATTTGATTAAATGTTGTTATTAAAAATAAGTGAATTTATAAAAAGGGAAATTTTGGTATAGTCATAATTACTGTATTTCATTAATTAATTACTATTAATATGGAGATAAAATTTATATATTATGTCTGAATTGCGTTATTTTATTAACAAACGTATCATGTGTATTCGCTTTTTATTAAACAAACCAATCATCATATTTCGAAAATGATTAGTGTTATTTGTGCTATCTTAAATTGAAATATTTGATGAATGTACTTTTATATGTTAGAATGACTATATTCATGTTTGACGCATTTTATTACTACTCTTTTCATAGACTAATATTACTAGCCATAGATTTCGTTTAAAATTTATTCGTTAATAATTACAGTAACTCTTTATTATACAATTTAATTATTAAATTACGAATCATATTTATTAGTAAACCACTAAATTACCTAATTAATTCCGCCACTACCACTAAATTCATAGGAGAAAATTGCTTGTTAGAACTATGTATGTCATTTAGTATCTGTATTAAAAAAATATGTAAGGGGAGAAGGCGGCTGTGTGGGGGACACGGGTCTACCAGGTGTATAAGCTTAAATCCGCTGTTTTTTAGTAATAAAAACACATTTATTTTTTATATAAAGCAAAACAAAATTTTATTCAAAATAGTTTCCCTCGCTAACTATACATTTTTCCCATCTTTCGGGCAATTGGTGAATTCCACGCCAAAAGAATTCCTTATCTTTTGAGGCAAACCACTCGTCCAGCCATTTTCGAACGTCTTCGTAAGAAACGAAGTGCTGTTCGGCGAGTGCATGGCCCATTGATGAAAACAGGTGATAATCAGAAGGAGCCAGGTCTGGTGAATTAAGCGGGATGGGGTAACACCTTCCAGTTAAGTGTTTTGAGATAATTTTGGACCAATTTTGACGTGTGTGCTGGCGCGTTATCATGAAGAAAAATCAGTTTGTCATGTCTTTGTTGATAATAAGGCCTTTCCCATGGCATGTAGACGGATAGAAATGGCTGGTTGAGTGACACCTAACTTCTCGGCAAGCATTTTTTGCGATTGGGTATCATCTTCGTCCAAAAGAGCCTGTAATTCATGGTCGTCAAACTTTCGGGGCCGATTTTCACGCTCTTTGTCATTTCAGTCAAAATAGCCATTTTTGAACCGACGAAACCAGTCTCTGCAAGTTGTTTCTGACAAAGCACTGTCACCATAAGCTTCCACAAGCATTCTATGCGATTCGGCAGCTGATTTCTTCAAATTGAAGCAGAAAAGCAGAGCTTCCCGCATATGCTCTTTTTTTGGTACAAAACGAGATATGTTTACACGAAGAAAAATTAATGTTTTTATATGAAATCACTAACGATTTGCACTGATTTATGTGAACAGACGTCGAACTAATACAAAATCAATAAGACATTTAAATGTCCGCTGTTAATACACTCACTAGCGCCATCTATACGCAAACAGCGGATTTAAGTTTATACACCTGGTATTGTAGACAGCTTGAGTAATTTTGATATTTACCATTCAAAATTCTTTTCTAATTTTTTGAAGTTTGGTCACACTGGTAGTCACGTCCGTGTGCAGTAGAGTGACCATATTTTTTTCATTGAATTTGGGACAAAGATGGCGGCGTCCTCGAATTTCGAGGACAAAAAAATAAAAAAAAAACAATTAAATCACCTTAAATTGTAAAATTTTAGTATTTTTTATGTATAAAGCACCCAAAAGAACTTATTTTAGCTTATTTATTATACATATAATAAATTACTATAATAAAACATTAATAACTTTATAACCGGCGTCCCCAAATGTTTTGTAATATTTTGGGGGCGAAGAGTTTTGTCTTCGAGATTCGGGGACTGTCCTCGAGATTCAAGGACATATGGTCAGCCTAGTGTGCAGTTACATAATAACACAGTTGCTAGTTTAGTGCTAGTTTGTATATATATATATATATATATATAAAGGAGGGGGGGGGGTTCATGGTGGAAAATTAAGTTTCTGATTTGATTTTTAATGGCAAGACTAGGTTATTTCCCTTCTATATCTCACAAAAAAAATTATATTGTTTTATTAATTATTATATTCAATACATATTTTGATAGTTACTTTCTATCTGCCTAGTTTATAAAAAAGCAGTATAATGCTTAAATATACAAAGAATTTCATTTGGCTAGTATGGTCACATGGCGTTAATGAATTTAGCTCGGTCAAGTTACTTAAAGAAAAAAAAAACACACAACCCATGTATAGATTTAATAGATAATTTTGTATAATTCTTCCTTAAAATTTTTAACAACGCAGCTTTTATGTAATCAGCTGTTCTGGAAAGCAGTTTCTCTTTTCCAGACGTTTAGGACTTATCATAGATAAGAACTGCTACATAAGAACTGTTGCATAAGGACTGGCTGCATAAGGACTGTTTTATTTAAGGTAGATTTTATTTTATCATGGATTTACTTATCTAAGTATTTCCACTCACTCACTCACTGACTCATAAACGCACATCAAAATCTACTGGAGCCACAGACTGGAAACTGGGTCAGATTAGAGAACATATAGTGTAAGCACCCCCTAAGAAGCGATTTTGCGAAATTCGCCCACCAAGGGGGAGTAGGGGGCAAAATGTAATTTCACAAAAACCTTTATATCTCAACGAAAAAAACACATATCCGAAAAATTTTTGCTTTAAAATATAGCTAGCACGAATATCTAAAAACCAATTTCTGGAATTTTAGAAATTCGGTTCCCAAGGGGGGGAAGGGGGCAAAACGGGATTTCATTACAAGACGTGGTTTCACATACTCCTATATATCTCAAACAAAAAAAAACAGATATACGGGAAATTTTTGCTCTGATATATAGAGCAAAAAGTGTAAAGTTATTAGGAGGGTCAGAAGGGGGGGCGTAGGGGGCAATAAAATAAAAATAGAGTTAGACCGTTCAAAATTGGTACATAGAGGTTTTTGATACCGACAAATCAATTGAGGATATTTTCGAATTTGTAAAGTTATTAAGAGGGGTGGGAAGGGGGGGGCGGAGGGGCAAAAAAATAAAAATTTAATTAGGTGGCTCAAAATTGATACATGGAGGTTTTTGATAGCTACAAATCGATTGCGAATATTTTCGGATTTGTAAAATTATTAGGATAGATGGGAAGAGGGCATAAAGGGGCAAAAATATATAACTGAAAATTCGTGTTGTTAAGATTTGAGGCACGATAAATCAATTACGGATATTTTCGAAAGTACAGAATTATTACGAGGTGCGGGAAGGGGGGCGGACGCAGGGTTAAAAATAAAGAAATTGAGATAGGTTGTTGGAAATCAGTATTATTAGATTTAAAAGCCCGAGAGAACGATTGCGAGCATTTTTTAAAGTCTAAAATAATTAGGAGGGGCGGGAACGGTGTAAAGGAACATGCGCGCCTATATACTCTGCCGCAGGCAGTGAGTGCCCGGACCGATTATTCCACCGATGGAAGATTTTTTCCCCTTGTATTTCATATTTATGTTTTTCCCTTAAGGTTGCTGTGTAGTGACAAAAAAAAGTCCTTCTTAATCATCACTTCACTTCAAAAAAGGAGAAACGAATATACACTGACATTCTGACAGCTTCCCGATCCCCCCTCTCTTATTACTAATTGAAACTAGAGCCCTCGGTGTGAATCGGGGGCTCTAATTGAAACCTGAAAGAACTACTTGTAATTTCCCCGAGGCATTTGCAAAAGTTCCTTATCGTACTGTTGGTTACATTTTGAAGATTTGGAGTATTTCACAAACATGTGAAATGCTAACCACAGAGGAAGGAATACGATCAAGAAAATTTACATTTTGGACTTTTAACAAACAAAGAAATGAAATTGGTAATATAAATACAAACCATAAATTTTATTATCAAATACAGGGACAACTTCACATAACTAACAGGGAATATTGTGTTTTTATAATGTGGACAAAGAAAGGTTATAAAATAGAAAAAAATGAAAAAAATGACGAATTTTGGAAAAATAAAATGGAATCAAAATTAAAAAATTTCTATTTGGACTGTCTTCTCCCTGAACTAATAGATCCTCGTCATCCACGATCAATGTCAATCCGAAATCCGAAATATATTATTGAGGCCCAAATTAGGAAAATGAACACTAAAAAAAAAAGGAAAAACCTTCAAAAATGTTCTATATATAGTCATAAATTATAACCATTTGTAAAATATAAGTAATTTTTTTTTTTTTTAAATATAGTAACATGTATAATTACTGCTGATAGCCGCTTAAGTTTGTGGTTAGTATATGCTTGATTTTCCGAATTTAGACGTGTTTGTTAAATATCTAAGAAAATGCTTTAGGAATTCTCTTGAAACTTTAGAAGTATAAAGAACCTGTAAAACCTCATGTATTTCAGCAAATGTTTTTTTAGATCACCCTGTAAAAGTAAGGCTTGAAATGCGTTTTCACTGTAGTATGTGATTATGCGGATGCTTTTAATTACCTGTATAAATTTTTATGAGTCTGCCATTTATATTCATAGAAGTATAACAGTTTCTTTGAAAAATTGGGGGGGGGGGGGAGGGCACATTTTTAATTGTAACACGTAGGGTATTAGACCCAACGCAAAGCCATTTTTAGGAAACTTTATTTACTACATTAGACACAGCATGCAGCAAATAGAATGCAAAAATGCTAAATATCTTACGACACATGAGCATTTTTACTGAATTATTTGTAACTACGCATGCGGAAGTTTTTGAAAAATTTTATCGGTGTTATTTAATAGCCAAACCTATTGAACTACTTATATGAAAGAACAATCAGGTTGAAGAATAAACAGAATTTTAGTTCCTCTCAAAATAAAAGCTATATATTATGAGGGGGATTTTATTCAAATTTTTATTTTTATTTAGTCAGGGTCCAATGGCAATACAGTATTTGCTGAGTATAAATAAATATTGATTAAACCCCTTATCACCTTTCTTTCTTCCTTCTTCTTCTTCTTCTTCTTCTTCTTTTTTTTTTTTTTTTTTTTTTTTAATTATTATTTATTTGGGGGGGGGGGGACTGAAATTCTATTCATTCTATCTCTCATATATATATATTCACGATATTTCTTTGGAGTTTTCATATAAGCAGCTCACTGATTTTGGCTGCTAAATTATGCAAATGAAATTTTTTTTAAAGCTTGCGCATACGAAGTTAAAATTATTTAGTAAAAATGCTCATATTTTGTAAAATATGTAACATTTTTACATTCTGGTTGCAATAGACTATGTCTAATTTTGTATGCCAAGTTTCCTAAAAATGGCTTTGCGCTGGGTCTAACACCCTACGTGTTATGATAGAAAGTTTTTTTTTAAATATTTATTTAAAGAAACTCTTATCGCCATGAAAATATATGGCAGTCTCATAAAATTTTATACAGATAATTAGAAGGATCCTATACTGTAGCTAAAACGCATTTGAAACATTATTTTTTACAGGGTGACACAAAACATTTTGATTTTTGTTTAATTTTTACTAGTCCTCTTTTCCTCTTCAGGACAAAACTTTTGCTAAAATGTATGAGGTATAACATATAAGGTAGGCATTAGTTTATATATAAGGAATAACTGAACTAAATAATAACTGAAATATATAAGGCATTATTTTAGAACATTAGAATATTTTGTATATATTCTTTATACTCTTAAAGTTTCGAGATAATTCCTAAAGAATTTTTCCCGATATTTGACAAAACGTCTAAATTTGAAAGTATCCAAATACGGTAAGGTAGACAGTGTATTTCTGATTATATATATATATATATATATATATATATATATATATATATATATAAATTCTTTTCCATTTCTTTTTTCTTTTTTTCTTATAATTTAAATTTTATTTACAACATTATTCATTGTCATTTCTTCCTACAAATTTATTTTTCTACTTTTAATAATGTTCTATGTACAATCATAAATTTGAATCACTTGTAAAATGTAAATAGTTTTACTGAATTTAGTAATATGTATAATTAGCGTTGTCGTCGCATATTATGTGGTTAGTTTATATTTCTCATAAAATAAATCTTTACTTTTCAGTTATTGTATAAATTTCTTTCTTTCTTTTTTTTTTTTTTTTTTTAATATAACAGTATTTTTTGCAATTTCTTACTCCAAATTAAGTTTTGCACATGTTCTATCAGCATATATACTTACGCTCATCACTTACTGACCGACTCTGTCAAGGCTAAGAGATTTCCTTGGACACTATCTGTGTTTGAACCGCCACCTAATTTTCATACTTTATGTAATTTTAAAAAATCTAAATCGATAAGCTGTTTAATCCGACGGATTCAGAAAAATCGCCCCTTTCATTTGGTACCTTATTTGTAACAAATTTTTGATTAGATATTTTAAAATTAACAAAAATATAAATATAGAAATAGCTTTAAAATAGCATTTAAATTTTTAATCGTTGCCTTTTTTTTTCAGCATAAAATGAAATATGCTTTCACGTGAAAAAAATAAAAAATAAATAAATAAATAAATAATAACAATCATAATACATAAATAAATAAATAAAATATTAAATTTGCTCATGCATATGAAAAAATGACGTCTATAAAAAAAAATAATAATAATTTTAAATTTTAAAAGTGACGAAGAGATAAATAAAGTGCGAAAATTTCGCACGGGCTTGCTAGCAAACGAATTATTTAAAGTGAGAAATAAATAAAATA
This sequence comes from Salticus scenicus, assembly GCA_963930645.1. Lineage (NCBI taxonomy): Eukaryota > Metazoa > Arthropoda > Arachnida > Araneae > Salticidae > Salticus > Salticus scenicus. The sequence continues at coordinate 160,837,272 of OZ005653.1, read as the reverse complement.
AAGTGATCATTTTTCAACGGGCGCCTTAGTCGCTCTATAACTAACTAGTATTATATAAATAAAGAGAAGCGTGTGTGTGAGTGAGTGTGTGTCTCTCTATCTGCGCGCTGGAGCTCAGACTACTAATCTCAGAGCTACACAACTTAGCAGAGTGGTTGTTGGGGCATTGCAGGTGTGTACTTCATCGACTTTTTTTTTTTTTTTTTTTTTTATTAGTTTTTTTTTTCGATTTTATCCATTGGCTTTTCTGATTCATTTTCTAAAATTTATTCCTTCACTTTAGTCGTCTGCGTATAATACAACGCATTTTAGATTGTTTATTTATTTATTTATTTAATTCCTTCATGTAAATGCGAAATATTTTTTTTTTCTTGCATTGCAATCGTATGTGTATCACAGCAACGTATTTTACAACATTTATTTAATTCATTTAATTGAAAGCGAAATGTTTTTATTTATTTATTTACTAGCAGGTTTTGGTAGATTTGCTGGTCACTGTATTTAAATGAATTCTCAAAATTGAACACTGTTTTTTTTAAACACTTTATATACATAAAAATATACAATAAATCCCATTGAAATGAATCCCTTTGAGCATTAGTTCACGTACCCGCTGCGTTTGGCAGCATCTTTCTCTCTCGTGTTATGTCGGCTCAAGTCTATACAATCAGATCTCACTGCATAACTCAGCGACATTTCTCGAAATTTTAGTTTAGTTATTTATTGGACGACAGATGGAGCTGCTATTGTTCAAGAACTACGATTTTGCAGATGGATATATCATATCCCAGCCTTTTCACTTTTGTACCATGTATTAGCAAGACCCAATCTCTCAGTTTATTTGCCCTCACTGTAGAATTATAAAAATTCAAATAGAATAAATTTATAATTTTACTACAATTAATTATATTAAAAAAATTATACATAAACATAACTGTTATAAATATATGTATATATATCTTATTTAAAATTTAATATGTTTAGTTTTTTCTACTGTATTGCCATTTGATTTCAGTAAATATAATGTATAAATAATAATAATAATAATAAATCGCTTTCACATGTATGAATGAATTAAATAAATAAAAAATAACGAGTTTATAGCCTTAAAATAAAATTAAAAGGAAAATTAATAAATAAAATAAAATAAAATATAATAAAACAAACACTTAAAACTCGTTAAGATACACAGACGATTGAAATGTAAGAGTAAATTTTAGGAAATGAAACCGAAATATGAATACATAAGATAGTAGCAAAAAAAAATTCAAAATTCAAATTCAAAATTCGAAAAAAATCTCGATGAGGTGTACACTTGCAGAATCCCGGCTATCCATTTGCCGAGTTTTGTAACCCTGCGATCAGTTGTGCAAGCACCACAACGCGTGCACACACATATGCTCACAGAGATACACACACACAGACACCTCTCTTCATATAAGTAGATTATATTTATTAAAATCAAATGACAGTACATTAGAAATCAGAATACCATTCTAATATATTATTTATAATTATACTGTCATTTATCCTTTTTAATGTAATTACAACTACGCATACTTTAGAAAAAAATATTTTTTCTTCTTTACTCATTGTGAAGCAGACTTCAACTAAAAATTTTATTTTTAGCAGAAATACTAAATAAAAATTTGTAATACTATTGGTATGTTTTATTTAATTTTATTACTTCTATCTAAAAACCGTTTGATTTATCACTCAACAGGAGTTGGAAATTGCTTGCAAATTTTCAAATATCAGTACTAAGTGCCCCGAAAAAGAAAAGAAAAGAAAAAAAAAAAAAAAAAAAAAAAAAAACACACACACATTTTAATTATATTAAAATATTTGTCGAACAGATTTTCATTGCACATAGCTAAGAAATACACCAGTAACAAGCTTTCTAATAAAAATATCACACTGAGAGCGGCCTATTCGTTTTGGAGTTAAAATGTCTGACACACCTCCTTTTTGGTCGGAAATTAATAATGGACATGGAGTTAAATAAGACGAAATAAATTTCATTGAAAAGACTGCGTCTCTATTCACAGAAACAGAAGGGAAAATTCCGTCTCTTGTGAGAGCGATTAGTGTAGATTAGGTAGGCACTGGGGAGCTTAGTTTATGAGCACATATGCTAAGAAAACGCAGGTTCGAAACGTAGGATCACCTTTTCTAGCATTGCTGAAATTATTTTGACCTTTATATCATAAAAGTGTGTAATATATATTGTCAAAGTTATCATTTAAAAACTGTAATTTGATTTGATTTGATTTATTTATTTTATTTTTTATTTATTTTTTTTTTTTTTCATTTTAATGTGTTTGTAAGAATCTAGCGTTGCAGTGGAAACTTATTCAAAGACAGTTCTGTTACAAAATGATAGTTCGGAAATGCTCAATAAATAATATTGCCATTTCATATCCAGTTTCAACAAAATCACTACAGACTTTTGAAAGTGATACTGTAAAACATGTTATGCCCCCCTCTTTCCCTGATAGAGGGGGAAGGGTTTTAATCTTAAATATGATTCTTAGGTATATATAGTTACATATAAAAATCAAAGTTTTATGGGTATATTTTCTCCTTTGATTTATGAAAAGACATATTAAATATCTTGTTTTTCTACTCTAGTGATTTTTTATTCATTTATTTATTTATAGGGTGGGGGAGCAATTTAAAGTGTTTGAAATTCGTATTTAATACATTTTAATGAAATGATCCTATGTATATAGTATGTGTTTTATTTCTTTTTTTCTTTTGACCTATGATGGATTACATGAAAACAAGTTTTACCCCCCACCTTCCCATTTCTGCCACTACCCGCCTCACCAGTGGCCCAGCAGTTTTGCGCTCAAAACTCTTAAAAGAGAAGTACTGGGTTCGATACCAGGTCACGCTCTACGATATAGCCGTTCGGAGTTTTCCTTGGTTTTCTCCAAAAAATGCGTAAATACCTGCTGGTACCCCGTACAAACATGGTAGGGTGGTACCAACTACGCCTAGGAACCTAAATTAGCCGTGAAATTTATTGACCTTAATCCTAACACCAAAACATCTAACTCCTTTGGAAAATTAAAAAATAAAATAAAATATATATATATATATAAATAAAAATAGGATTATTATTGTTAAATATTCATGAGTTACTTTTTAAAATAAGAATCATATGAACATTTATATAGAACTGTATATGTATATATATATATATATCTTTTTTTCCTGGAGATGGAAATGAATATATGAAAAAAACGCTTTATTCCTTATCTTCTTTTGAGATTCGGGGTGAGGGGAAAGAAGGAATGATTTGTTTAAAACTCTGAAATCGGTAATTTAGGTATCCATGCCTGTAATATTAAAAAAAAAAAAAAAAAAAAAAAATCTATATATATTTCTTTCTTTCTTTTTCTTTTATTTATTTTTCTTGACATCTAAAAGCTTATATGAAAAGTTCTTGCTCCATATCCTATTATTTTAATTTAGAAAATTCTTGAAATTTATAAATTTTAATTCTGTAATAGCATTTGTTACATTTTAAACGAAGATTATTATGCATATCATTTTTAAAAAAAAACTTCTTAGAGGGAATAGACCTGTTAAAAATCACGCTTTGCTACACCCCTCCCCTTTAACTTTAGAGGACGAATTACGAAAGATCCTGAAATTGATTTTATAAATTCGCATTTTGCATTTCAAAAATGGAATTTAATGGATGTATTTTTTTTTTTTTTTTTTTAATATAAAGGATGTGTGAAAAACTATTTTTCTCTGTTTACGCCTTTGAACAAAACACACTATTCTGCTTATAGTACAAATACGTAATATGAATTATTACACTATATCTGGAGAAACATCTTTATCTACAAGAAATACGAGTGAGAAGTGCTTACGTCCTCTTCCAATTGTCATTTATAGCCGAAGGGTACACGAGTAAAAGTTAGCGACACAGGAAGTAATTTATCACGATCCATCATTTTCCCCTCTACAGAGATTGAAAATAAAAGAAGATCGCAATATTTTTTTAATTTTTCGACCGTTTTATAAAAAATTAAATGCATAAAAGTGAATAAAAGTGGTATGACACTAAACAAAAAAAATTTTTACATCTCTGAAGAGTTTTTCTTTTTAAATTTTCCTAATTGAACTAAAGTTATCGATGTTTAAAGTAAAACATATGCAAATTCGCCCAGAATAAATTTAATTTAAATGTGTTAAAAATCATTTCTTCAAAAAAAATAAAACTGTAGAAAGGTGTGAAAAGTTGTCCTCTACAACACTGACAAATATTTTGCAAATCTATCAGTTTTTTAATTAATTATTAAGGGACAAAATTTCCCCATAGGTTAACATGGAACCTTCAATATTCAAGATGGCGGGTACACAGCAACCTTAAGATAATATAGTGATTCATTAAGAGTGTAATGCGCGCGCAGCGCACAATGGCCTGCGCTGCCAAAAACAGTGGGGATCCGGTGCGACATTTTTTCCAATGAGAATTTTCTCTCTCTCTCTCTCTCTCTCTCTCTCTCTCTCTTTTTTTTTTTTTCGCATGATATAAATTAATGCAATTTTGAGAATTCATTAACTATATTGATTCGTTTAAAATTGTGACCAGCGAAGCTGGCGTAGCCTGCTAGTATTTTTATAAATTATATTTACATTGTATTATCAAAAGTAAATCACACTAGTTTTGTGTGGAAATAAGCTTATGAACAAAATAATATTTTTAACAAACAAATAATATTTTTAAAAATCATAATTAGAAAACTATTTGCCAAATAGTTTAATTTATTAACTAAAATAATAACAAATATACAATATATTGTAAAGGAAAAGAAAAAAAAAAAAAAAAAAAAAAAGATGTAATAAAAATGATATTAAATATACTGCTTCTTAAATATATATATATGTATATCATACTAACCTTCTTTCTCTATAGTATTAAAATGTTGTTTATCACATTGCCGTCAGGATAATATCCTATTGTATTCATATTATTTTGATCAGTAAGCCTCGCCTTTTGTCTTTCCCGTAAAAAAAAATTTTCTTTTCTTTTCTTTCTTTCTTTCTTTTTTTTTTTTTTTTTTTTTTTTTTTTTTTTTTTAATGATTTTAGGTGTTGTTAGTGATTAAAATATTCGAAATTTTATCTTCAACAATATAAATATATATTCGCTGGTGGAATATGCAAAGTCCTTAATTTTATAAAATAAAGTATTGTTTCAAAGAACACCTAAAAGCAGGGCTCGACATTTTTTTTTTTTTTTTTTAAGCCTTTATATGGCCCGCAAATAATGTGTATGAGATTTAAGTTTTATAAAATGTGTGCTTGAAATTGTCAAAATACATGCTTCTGCTGTTTATATATTTACTATATTTAATATCTTCATATAACATTATTCGTTTAAACGGAAACATAAATTTTCAATCATTGCCTTGTATCGCAACTGTAATTAATGTAAAACTTTAATCAAAATATGAGTGAGATTTTTGGATAAGATGGATTTCCACTGATTGCATGCTTCAGATATGTGAGAATCCTAATATCCGTTTTAAGCATTAATACAAGCCAATTGTCATTTCTACCATTTGTAATTTATCTTAGCACTACAAAACTGATCTTTTAATCTAATCACAAGCATCGCTGTTTGCAATTTGCTGCAATATATGCTAAATATACTGCGGTGAAATTTTGATATAGATCTTACAATTGACTGAATAATTATTAATGCTATTCGTCTTTTTAATTACTGCTTAAGCATAAACTTTAAGCTTAGTTTTTTCTCAATATTTGTGTGAATAATTTTATTGCACAGTAAAAAATAAAATGAATTAAAATAATACAACAATCTTTTTAAATTAAATTTATTCCTTTTTTTCATTCGATATGAGTCAGAAATACCTTCGTTCGAATCAAATAATTACTGTCTTTCATCCAATCTAAGTTTAATACCAATTCTTGAGTTACTTCTGCTCTTTCTTCGTTTACTGCTAATGTAATAATAATAATAATAATAACAGTAACATTAACAAATGAATATTTCTTGCATGAAATTTTGTGTAGGTAAGTTTTGTTTGAATAATTTCTGCTCATTCTTAGTCTACTGGTAAAAAAACAGATATTTTATGTATATAATTTTGTAGCGCTGTATGTGTAATACATCACTATCACTAATACCATAAAATATGTTTTTATGACTTTCAGTCTTATACCTTATGTATGTAATGAAAACTTTATAATGTAAATATCATAAATTGCAAATATCTTTACAATTTTATGATGTTTACATAGAAAGTAAGTTTTTTATTTATTATTTTTTTATGTTATTTATTATTTTGTTATGTTAAAAAAAAGCTTTTTTTATCAAGAGAAAATTGAAATAGTAAAGTTAAAAACTATTTTGATAAATGTATTTTTAACCATTTATTCACCATTTATTCACCATTGCCATATTATAACATAATTCAAAGCATCCACATTTCTAACGAATAGCACAGTCTGCAATATAATACATAAATTCATTAAAGTCTTTAGATATCTTATACGTATGGTATATTAATTAAAACTTAAAATATCTTCGTCTTTTTTTTTTTTTTTTTTTACATATTTTTAATAGTTATATTCTGGACTGAAAATCTTACAGCTAGACTATAAGCCACGTTCTGTTTTAAAAAGTATGTTAATCAAATAATAACTATAATTTTGTTGAATGAATGTAATTTAAAAATAAGTCGCAGTAAATTTTACAAATTATTACTGTATTCGCAAAGCTGTAATTTTAATCTATAGTAAACAACGACAAAAACAACAAAAAATTAATTAATAAAAATTAAAAACACAAAACAACTGCTTTGAATTGATATTTTTCGACTCAATATGGAAGAGTTTGTTGATTTTAATTTTCCTTATCAGATGGCCGCGATTTTGAAAAAAGAGGGCAGATTATGTTTATGAATAAATGGAGATATTCATGTGGGGTAAGTACATACAGAGTTTTAAGCAAATCGATCGACGCACCAAGAAGAAGTGGGGACAAAAATTGGTAGATGGGGTGGAATGGGTGGTCTGAATGGGACAAAAATTGGTAGATGTGATGTACATGTGAAGAAAAACAATTGATTACAGTTTCAGAAAATGTGAATGATTTAATCAAAAAAAGGGCCTCACAAAGTAAACAAGTCAATAACGCGTCGGTTAACTTCTGGCCCTTATGTACGCAGTTATTCGGCTTGGTATTAATTGATAGAGTTGGCAGATGTGCTTCTGTGAAATATCGTGCCAAATTCGGCCCAATTGTTGCGTTAGATTGGTAAAATTCGGAGCTGGTTGTAAGCCCCTTTTTATGATACTCCAAATGTCCTCAATGGAAGAGAGATCCGGGGACTGAGATGCACCCCTCTGAGCCGCCTATTAAGGGTATTTGAAGTCACTGAAGTACCAGTTGCCCGTGGGATCGATGATAATGATGAATTTGCGCTTGATTCCATCAAAACCTGTATGTATGTCAATTTGTGTCCATTTTGCATTACTCCTTCTTGGTGCGTTACTTTTTTTGTTATAGAGTATATTTCTAAGAATTCACACATTTTTGTCTAATTTCGGTTCGTGTTTATTCAGTAATTTTAAAGTTACAGTAATAACAAATTTCCAAGCTGCCGCCCTATTTCAAGCAACCGCCATTTTGTAAAAATATGGGTGATTAAGTTAATTATCAAATTTAGTTGATACTTTGATATATAGTTTATGCATATATCAAAATTTAAACAAACACAGGGCCCTGAATAACTTTCTTCCAAACTAATATGTCTGAAGTTATTAGGATGATAAATTTTCAACTGGCAGCCTGATTACATGTGGCTGTAATTTTGAAACAAGATAGCGTATTAAGTTCATTAATAAATTTAGGAGAGACTGTTATATTGGCTATAAACACACGAAAATTTAAGCAAATCCGGTACTCAATACAGTCGGTAACAAAAGTGTCCGAATACTAGCAAAAATTACTGTATAAAAAAAATATATGCTTAATACAGTTTTGATAAATAAATCCTTGTCGAATCCTGTTCTTAGACTGACTAAGAACAGGAATCGACAACGATTTATTTAAGAAAACAGTATGGACTCTTCCCACCTGACGTCAGAGGTCACATGATAGAGGAAAAACAAATAGCAGACAAAGTCTTGTTTATCTATAGCGATTGCTGAAATAACATATTTTCTATTCTTATTTTTGATCAATCGTGTTTAATCTGTGTTATTTTTTATAAATCATCATTTTTAATCCATTTTATATCATTATTCATCATCTTTTGTTTGCTGTATACATTTACAATCATCATTTAGTTTATGTTTGCTGTTGATGTTCATGAAAAACATGTTTAATACTCTGATTTTTGGTACTTAAATCAGTGACAGTGCAATATCGTACTGCGTAAATCCATTTAGACCAGTAACTAAGTTAATTAACTTGTTGTAACACCTTTATGCAATTAAATTAAATGAAAACATTTTAAAATTTCAAATTATAAACCATAAACATTCCACAAGAAGCTATTATTTATTGCTAGATCAGTTAATGTTACAGTTACACTACAATATACAAAAATCGAATCTTATAGGTAAAAATAAATAAACACATAAAATGTTTTTTTAAAAATTATTACTTTTACAAATACAATTATTCTACTGTTTACAAATACGCAAAATTACTTTTAATTTATTTTATATTAAATATTAAAATTTTTGTTCTTAAGAACAATATTTAATTGAATTCGATTATTCGTTTCCTTCTATCACATGATTGAGCAGACGAAACTGGGAAGAGCCCATTAAGTGTACCTTTTTTATATAGGAATTTTTGCTAGTATTCGGACAATTTTGTTACCGACTGTACGTTCTTTTATCAAATGAATTTGAAATTTTCAAGTTGCCTCCACTCGGATCCAAATTAGCGAAATAACTTTGTTAACAAACTCATCCAAGATATTTTTATAAGTGCACTGCCTGACTCTGATCGACTCTTATTTCGGAAGTTATCCAGATGACAATATATATATATATATATATATATATATATATATATACAGAGAGAGAGAGAGACAGAGATAGAGGGAGATAGAAAGACATTTAGATAAACTGAGAGATTGCAGTAGGTCGATTTATTATAAAAACCGGCCTAATAATAATAACCAATCACGATTCTTCATGAGAGTTTAATGTTAAAATATAAAGGATTCTTGTGTTCCATTTCATTTATATATACTACATACCAATTGCTATTTCTGCAATTTATAATTTGTTTTATGCTACAAAACTGAATTTTTTATCTAATCATAAGAATCAGTGGTTGCAATTCTCTATCATATATATGCTACAGTAGACAGCAGAATTATTGAATTACTAGCATTAATTCCTACTTTAAAAAAATGGGCACCTGATACTAATTTGTTAAGTAAATATTTGTCAAACTACGATCTTAGTCTAACACTGTTTATAAAAAAAAAAAAAAAAAAAGTTGATAATAAAAGTAAATAATCAAACTAAAAAAATATATATGAAAAGTATGGATGTGTGCTTTAATAATTTTGCTGCCGACTATAAATAAACTATAGTGAAGTTTTGATATTAAATTTAGGATTCAATGAAAAATTAATTACTAAAGCTAATTGCCATATTTTAACTATTTCTTAAGGTATAAAAAACCTTTTTCTCAATAATAATTTTATTATACAAATAATAACAATCATAATAATAATAATAATAATAATAAAGAACCTAAAAGAATTGGAATTTTAAACACATGCTTTTATTTCAAAATGTGCTTAAAAAATTAATTGCAGTTGAGGATCCATGGCTTCCAGCCCCTGCTTCTCTCTGCCAAGTCTGTTAGTTCTTCAGCATCTATTGTTATCCGAATTATGCATGGATGCACAATTAGAGTTTATTCGGCTAATAAGTGAATTAAAATCGCTTGCAAGGATTGAACATGGCAGACAACAAACAAAATTAAATAAAGTACTTTCATACTTTATAAAGTAGTTTCATAATGTACTTTGGGCCCCCATGAGTCCGTTACTCCTTTTTCATAATTCGTCATCCATGTTATATATATCTGCAAATTTCAGCGTAATCGGATGATAGAAAATGAGTTAAAATTCCCTTACAAGATTTAACCCTGACAGATTACAAACGAAATTAAATGAAAACATGTAATTAAATAAATAATATATAAAATAGACTTTCTAATTGATATACATGTTTTGAATTATGATGGCTGTTCAGATAAATTGTCCTATGCGAGTTACATCATCAAGATATTTGCATTGCACAATCAAGTATACAGTTATTTAAATTGTTATCATTGTTATATTTTTTGTATGTACACTGTAGGCAAAAAAGAATAATGTGCTTAAGAATGCAACAGTTTTAAGATAAATGCAGACAAATAAAATATCGCTACTGTATCCGCGCGTGTTAAAAAATATTTCTAAAATTAAAGTAATGCTCATATAATTGATTTTTTTTACACAAATTATGCTTAAAAATTGGGGTTTATTTTTATAACTGCCTAACTGAAGTCTTGTCCCGGAAGAATACGGAAGCTCACAGGTTTTGAAACAAAATTTGAAAATAATTTTTATGCATGCAGATAATCATTTTCTGTAGATAGTGGCTTTTATTTCATAGTTTGAATTCGTAACAAGATTTATAGCTCTAAATTTTCTTTAAAAAACAAAAACTTAACAATATCATATTAATATTAACACATTTCTTTCCTTTTAGTTTATTCGGTTTTCAAACACGTCATTTTCAAAGGGTTCTTATAACAAGGTAAAAGCGCAAAAGACCTTCGAAGAAACTTCAGATAATTTTACAGTTATTACATTAAAACGGTTATATTTTATTCTTGTTTATGTTTTTTCCTTTGATGGGTGGCATCAACATTATGTTTTCGGGAGATATTTCGCCAACCTGAAAGATTTATTCCTACAACGCATTTGTGAAAACTCCTAAGCCTTATGGAGTTGACAGAGAACGTGCGAAAACAAATCGCCACAATATTTGCCAGTCTTTTGAATTCGTTACGCCTTCGTGAATTGAAGACTCCAGATTTTTCTCTATTGATATCAAAAGTGTTGATAAAAGTATCTGACGGTGTTGATTCAGATAGATAGCTTACTGCAAATTCGTACACAAGTTAATGCACGCAATACAGCCATCTTTAAACAATATCTATCTCTAGAAGAGCGACAAGATCAGGATAAGACAAGAAATGCCGACAATGTAAACATGGAAAACATTGTACCAGGCGATGAAATTCGACAACTATGACCTCTAATACCATAAGTGAGTAATTTGTTTAACATTACAAAAAATCTTATAAAATTAATTTTGTTGACTTTTTTACTTTATTTTTCAGGGAAATATGAACTAAACAGATTCATATGTTATTTATAAGTAAGTACAAAAATTTTCATGCTCCAGATTTGATCAGGGGAAGAGAAACTGAAATTAATTTTAAATTTGCCACATATCTGTGTCATAATTTCATCAAGATGTTTAAAACCTATTACAATATAAATAAGTGCATATAAATAGATGTTTAAAACCTATTACACTCACAAGAAGAAAAAGTAGAAAATAATTATTTAAATAAGAAAGAACTTTTTAATATACTACGTTTTTAAAACATTCTAAAAAGGATAGAATAATACCATCTACCTCCACACGGATTTCTAATTCTATACAGATTTGTAACTCCATGCAGATTCTTCTGAAAGGTTGTTATTATGAATTTAAGTAGCTATGAAAGTATTTGAAGGAGTTAAAACAAAAAACATGCGTGGTACAAATGAGCCAAATGCGTTTTTCGTATTTGTAAATGGGTTATTTTACAAAGATTTTATAATTTAAATGTAGTATAATGACAAAAGTGGATTAATGGTGCAAAAATACTTATTTACTGCTATAATTCTGAAAACTGTGACTACCTAGACTTTTATTGCAGACGAATCAAATGAACTATAAAGCCGGAGTCATAGAATCCTACTTTTGAAAAACAAGTATTGTTAACAATAAATTATATTTAATTAATTTTCAAATTTATGCGTTTAAATAAACAAAAAAAAAAAAAAAAAAAAAAAAAAAAGGGAAAGAAAACTATAAAAAATTAGTGGTATTCTAAACGTAGAACGTTATGACACCCAAAAAAAAAAAAAAAAAAAATCAGATTTATTTTTAAAGCATTTTCCGAGCGCACACCTTGCTGAGGTTTAATCAGGTTTAACCATAAAATACACATAAAACTATATCTTTCCTTATCCGCATTTTTTTTACTCAGATTACTACTTAGATATGCATAGAGATAACCCAAGGATATGCATTGTTTAATTATATCTTGAAGATGTAAATGCATTAACAACTATATATTCTTATAGATAAATACATAAAAGGCCTTCAATAAATAGAGCTCAAAAGAGAGTACAAAATTGCAGTCAGCTGTTTCGGTAACATTACGCATACCTTCACCAGTGCATAAATAAACGGAGAGAATATGTCTCTATATATTGAGGAACAGTGGGGAATATGGAATAATTGGTTAAAATGAAATACCGTTATATTTCATAATATTATTGTTTAAAAAAATTAAAGAACACGCTTTTATAGAATTGTGAACTAAAAAAGCAAAAAATATCTATCTTAGTATTAAAATGCAGGGTAAGAGAAAATCGTGTGAGTGACACGCCATAATATTTACATACATTTAAATCTTTAATTAAAATAGTTTAGAATTAAACAAAAACCATTTTTAAAAAATTTCCCCTGACTGGGATCGAACGCTGGACCTTTAGATTCGTAGCGCGGAGCCTTACCTCGACGCCACATCGTTCACGTAGGAAAAGTATTTTTTTACAATATAAATTTTTTGTTTGCTCCTAGAGCAGTTATAAACATACATACAAACATACATATAAACATACATATATACAGGTGAAGTTAATAAAAGTGTGTTAATAAGCATGATGCTACAGTTTATCAGAAGCACGTCAAACGTCTTCACTGGGATTCAAATATTAATGGTAGGTAGTTCCCCTTATGTCATTGAGAAGACCAGTTAGTGTGTCATACATCTTTTTGGTTTATCAAGATTCAAACTTTAGTGGTATTACACATTTTGTAAACTATTTACGAAGCAGTAAAATAAGTGAAATTTTTGTGTCAATTCTGGTAGGGGAGTTGAGTTAGGATTCTGAGTATCCTGAACTTTTTCTCTCAAGAGGTCATTGAAGGTAATTTAGTGTCCAAAATTGTGATTCTGGTAATATGGAATGCCAACTATCCATATCAATTGAGATTTTTTTAAAATATGAATATTGAGAATTTTTTTAATGCTGTTTATTTTCAATAATAATTAAATATTTATATTGCAATTATTCATAATTTTCTGTAAAAATATTACACCATTACCTATTATCTTTTAAGAAAATATGTATTCCATAAGTTTCTTTCTCTATATAACTATTACATATTATCTGTCTGGTCCATATTAACTGAGAATAGCATTTTTTTTTTTCTCTTTCTTAACAAAACTTTGCACATAAACTCTATTTTTGTCACATAAAACCGTCAAAACACATTAACAACATTTGAAAGTTTGCAAAAGTCTAATCCATAATGATAAAAATTATTTCAGTTTATTGTAATGAGTTTAAGTATAAATAGTAATTATAAAGATCAAGGGGACAGTTTCTGCATGAACACTTTCCTTCCGTTTCTTTATGTACTGAGGACAGTACGCTCAGTATTATCGAAAGAGTTGTCTGCAATTTCTTTATTCTCTTTGGCATTCTGACTGTTGAAAACTTTATTTCCTATTTATTTAACTTGCGCCATATCTCTTTTTAATATATATTTGTATTTTTGGATATCAGAATGATATAGTTCTCCTCGCTTGTTCTCAATTTTAATATTTAATTAAAATACAGTAGCAACAATGCATTGTTTTCATTAAAAGGAAAAGTTAATTTGCATGTACTCTCAGGATTTTATTTTTTTTTTAATTTTTATTTATTTATTTATTTTTTTTATTTATTTATTTATTTATTTATTTCAAATAACAATTACTGAAAAAACTTGATTTTCTTAACTTTTTAAATTTTTCTTTATTTGTTTTATATTTTTTCTTTAATAAAAGGGGAAAGTCTATTTCAATTAAATCTGTAGTTGATGAAAAATATGCTATACGGACATCCAAATTTAAAGCATATCTAATGGAATTATATACCTCAGTAACTTTACATTTATGAAAATATTAAGGATGTATCAAATTAAGAAACAAATAACACAAGAATATGTGTTTACATATACACATTAAATAAAAATAATATTAATTTTGCAAAATACTAAAATTATATTTTTATGATTAAGCACATAAAACACATAAGTTCAGTGCTGTAGCTTATTAATATGTTAACACATTCTTTAAATTTAAATTTACATTTTTTGAGAAATCGATTAAATATTCTCGAATAATATATCGAATCGAAGTCTTACGTTTCATTTTAAATTAATAATTTTCTATCTAATTACTTCCCCTCTTTGAGTGAAATGTAATCACCCACCTTTATAGAAGAAAAAATACATAATAATCAATAAAAAATATTAATTTAAAAAAATATAATTATTAGTAACTTGTGTAGACGGTTTAATATAAATATATATGAATTACGTAATTTCTTTAGAAGAAAAAGCCTTGAAACTTAATACAGTTTAAAGTTTAACTGGATTTTCTATAATAATCAAACTAAGAAAATGATTACTATTAGTTGTATATAAAATGTGATTATAAATAGAAATTTGGAAAAACTAGTAAAAATCTATACAAAGAAAATAAAAGTTAATTTTTCTGCAACGTGAGTTCAGATTTAATTAGTAAATGTCGAAAATAAAGATAAATCATGAACGATAAGACGACAGCCTCATTTTCCTTTTTAGTTTACTCTAAAAAAAGTAACATTAATTTTTCAAAGTGAGTGGTTTTGAAATTTCGTTATAACAGTAACATTTGTAGCGTTCATCATAATGAGAAAATTATTTTCTTGAGAAAGAAAAAGTTGCTGAAAATTAATTTCTAAATTAATTATATCCTTTGTTTCAGTCTACAATTTTATTAATGTGTCATTTTTACTTTCTTCTATATTCAATAGAAGAAAGCATTAGATTCGTAAAAATTTTATGGATTTACACGTTTTGAGAGCTGTAGAACACGATTTGACCATTTTTAGAAAATATCTGTCGGTGTGCGTGTGTGTGACAAAATTTTGTGGCAACTGTATCTCAGATACTACTGCACAGAATTTCATACAAATTAGTATGTAGTTTCACATTGACATAAATTGTGCCTATCAACTTTTAATAAAAATTGTCCTGCTATCCCCCTTTTTATAAATTTTTAACATGATGGTATAGGACAAAATTTTGTATAAATGCGCATAAAGAGAATTATTTTTTAATTATCATCATGAAATTTAAAAGAATTATTTGTAACAGAGATAGTCAACAGGAAAAAAAACATATGTTTGTAGGAGCCTCGCCTCCCCCCTCGAGAGGAGTAAATTTTCATGATGGGTATCTTTCAAAAGAGTTCACCAATATCTTTAAAACGAATGGTTGAACCATCGATCTGCGATAATTTAAAATAAAGTTATCGAATTTTTTCATTTTTAACGGGGGAAAAAAATGTAATATTCAGAAAAAAATTGACTTTATATATATATATATATATATATATATATATTGTAGTATCTTGTAGCGTGGTAGATAATTATTTACTTGACTAATCAGAACAAGAAATTAATATTTTTTCCAAATTTTAATTTAACTAGATTAATTTTTAGTAATTTACAGAATAAACATATTTTGCTGTATTTCCTCGATATGAAATGGTTTTCAATAAGATAGTGGGTTGTACAGTATCAGACTGGAAGGAATTTCAGATAGAGTCCACAGTGATTTCATCAGTCAGTGACCGCTTCTGCAGTCTTCTCCAGAAAATAACAGTTCCTTTCCCGAGGTCTAGCCCGACCTGCTCTGGGATTCCTGCTTTTCCAAAACTCCGACGTGAACTGTCGTTTTTAGTCTCTCATCGTAAAAATTACAGTTCGTATTGGGCGTGTTTTTCTAAAAACAAAATCTCAGATGCAGGCCCTGATTCGCTCGAAATTCCATCATCGGCTCTGACGCGTTGAATTCCTCTCGAAGGGA
The DNA here is from genome assembly GCA_963930645.1 of Salticus scenicus. Taxonomy (NCBI): domain Eukaryota; kingdom Metazoa; phylum Arthropoda; class Arachnida; order Araneae; family Salticidae; genus Salticus; species Salticus scenicus. The sequence continues at coordinate 160,821,012 of OZ005653.1, read as the reverse complement.
AAGTTCTCAAGGCACGCGGCTTCCCACGATCATCAAAGGGAAAACGGACATACCTTTCTACAAAGGAGAGATGTTCCGCTGCGAGCCGTTAGGCTCCAGACTGTCTGCTTCTTTGTACTGAAATGTCTCTTTCAATGATATATTGGAGTCGGAGTCTCTGCCTTTACAGCTCCCCTCCCCTTAAAGAAAAATTCGGGGCCATTTTGGGGCCGAATTTTCATCAGAAGAAGCTGAAATTAGGATATTCAAATTCACTTCTAAAAGAGGCAATAATCCCTACAAATTGGAATATCTACCAGAAAAATATAATGTTGATTTTTCAACAAAACCAAAATAATTAAACACTACCTTATTAATTTTTACACTTAAAATATATACTTCCCTGATTATACTGATTAATTTAAAAACACCAAAAAGAAAAAATTTTAATTTTGAAAATTTAACTTGCTTATTTACAATACAAAAAATTTCTTTATTTAATTTTGAAAAATTAACTTGCTTATTTACAATACAAAAAATTTCTTTTGCTTTTAAAGTTACATTCGACTTAAACAGTCTACGTGAGCTATTTCACGCCCTGGCCGGTGTATTACAGTGTAATCATATGGCTGCAGAGTTAATGCCCATCTCATTAATCGAGGGTTTTTCCCAGCATTTCTCTTCAACCAGATTAATGGATCGTGATCTGTTTCAATAGTGAATTTTTGTCCATCTAAGTAGTGCTTTAACTTTTTTATAGCGAATATTATTGCAGCACACTCTTTTTCTGTCGTAGTGTAATTTCTTTCGGGAGCAGTAAATTTCCTGCTCAAGTATAAGATAGGGTGCTCTTCCTTTTCTATTCTCTGAGCGAGGATTACCCCAACCCCTAAGTCTGATGCATCGGTCTGTACGATAAAGGGGTGCTCGTAATTCGGAGCATAAAGAATAGGTTGGTCTGTTAATTTCCGTTTTACTTCCTCGAATGCTTTTTGCATTTCAGCGGACCATTCTATGCTTTCTTTGCGATTTTTCCCTTTTAGCGCTCTAGTTAGAGGCTCAACAATAGTGGCATAATTTTCGATATAGCGGGCGTAGTATCCTACCATTCCGAGAATTTGTCTAATTTCTGTTTTAGATTTCGGGGTCGGAAAATCCAAGACTGCTTGGATTTTAGCTTCTGCGGGCGACCTACGTCCGTTCCCTACAACGTGCCCCAAGTATGTTACGCTGTCTTGCGCAAATTGACATTTAGAAGGTTTTATTTTCAACTTTGCCTCCTCTAGTTTTTTTAAAATTATGTCTAAATGTTCCATATGCGCTTCCCAAGTCTTTGAAAATATGGCGATATCGTCTAAGTACGGTACGCAAAAGTTTTCACAGCCCTGTAATAATAGTGACATAAATTTACTGAACCTATATGGAGCATTCACTAATCCGAAAGGCATTACTAAGGGTCTAAAATTTCCCCAAGGAGTGGAAAATGCCGCATATCTTTGCGCCCTAGGTGTCAGTGGAATTTGCCAATATCCTTTCGTTAGATCTACAAGCGTGATAAATTTAGCACTTGAAACTAAGTCCAAACGATCTTCGATGTTCGGTATTGGAAAATATTCGGTTCTGGTTATGGAATTCAAAACGCGATAGTCCAAACATGGGCGTGGCTGTTTGTGGGGGGCTTCTACTAAAATTAAAGGACTACTATAGTCCGACTCCCCTATTTCGATTATGTTCAATTCAAGCATTCTTTTGATCTCTCTTTTGAGAATTTCTGTCTGTCTTTGAGACATTCTGTATGGTTTAATTCTAACCGGTTTGTCGGAAATTAATTCGATGTCGTGCTCGATTAGATCGGTGCGCCCTGGATCATTTGAAAACAGGTCCCTGTGGCGATCCAAAACCCCTTTTAATTTCTCTATCTGATCGGTAGTATGTTTCATTTCTAAATTTCCATTTCTTACGATTTCGTTGAAATCATAAACATTTGGGTCAGAGTGTGGATATACTATTTCTAAATCTGTTTCTTTATTATCCACGCTAGTGATTTCACTAAACAAAACATTTATCATCTCTGCCCTTTGTCTATAAGGTTTCAGCATATTAACGTGGAATACTTGAGAGGGCTCCCTCCTACCTGGAATATTCACAACATAGTTAGTCTCCGAGATTTGTTTCTCCACTGTACCCGGTCCGATCCAACTTACGGCGAATTTATTCGGCTTGTACGTCGCAACCACTAGAACTTGGTCTCCCGGTTTAAATTTCCGGTCAACTGCGTCCCGATCGTACCAAAGCTTCCTTTTCTCTCTCGCATCTTCCATCGATTCAATAGCTAATTCTTGGCATTTTTTTAGCCGATTTATAAGATCAAAGATGTATTCAGTAACGGGCGTTTGTTCCTCGTTTTCGATTCCGCATAATTTTTCAAAAATTATTGTCTCGGGAGTTCTTAGATTTTTGCCGTGAACGAGTTCGGCAGGGCTATATCCGGTAGATTGATGCACGGTAGTACGCAACACCAATAATGCAAATGGAAGATTTTTCTCCCAATCTGCTCCGTTTTCTAAGCATAGCACTTTTAATAATCGCTTTACGGTGCGGTGAAATCTCTCAATCGCTTGGGATTGGGGATGATGTATGGAGCTATGAATCACTTTTATTCCAAACTTTTCGAAAAAGGTCTCGGTCAATTCACTCGTAAAACTTCTTCCTAAATCTAATTGAATCTCTCGCGGGAACCCGAATCTGCTAAACATTCGTAAGAACCCGTTTATCACTGCTGGAGAAGTGATTTCTTTAAGCGGTATGGCCTCCGGATATTTCGAAGACAAACACATAGCTGTCAAAAGGTACCTATTTTCGTTTTCACTTAGAGGGAGTGGTCCCGTTAGATCAGCGGAAAACCGAGTGAACACTTCGGTTACTATGGGAACCCTTTTCATAGGCGCTTTCTTCACTTCTCTAGGTTTCCCTATCATCTGACAATGGTGACACGATAATACAAATTCCTCTATTTCTTTGACCGAATTTGGCCACGCGAAATATCTGAAGATTTTATCTTTCGTCTTTGTGACTCCGAGATGTCCGCCAACATTCGAATGACATAATTCCATTACGTCTTTTCTAAGTGTTACAGGAATAATCACTTGTTTTCTAACCTCCCCGCGATTTGTTTTAGATTGTCTAAAAAGGATTTCATTTTCTAAAATGAACTCGGAATTACCTTTGTTCGCTTTTTCAAAACACGGATTTAAAGTCGCGTCTTCACGCTGTAATCCTTTCAGCCTTTCCCTATTTACCCCTAGAAGGCTTAGAGACTTCTCTTTCTCAGAGGGGGGAATGACAATAGGGGTTTCTTCCCGTATCTCGGCTACTGCGTTAGTGGTTTCGGATTCTCGTAATCTCTCTCTCTCCTCTTTTCCGCTCTGCCTTTTTTTCGCGCGAGTTACTACTTGGTTGATTAACTCTGGTTTTTTCATTTTTGCGCCTTCGATAATTTCATGCGTTTGATTACCCAAAAGATAATGATTCATTTCCAGTGAGTCGTCAACTACCGCCGCTTTCGTGCTAACAGTCCCAATATCTGCAATCTTAAGCGTAACACTAGCGATCGGCAGGCAGTGTAATTCTTTCTGCAACGGCTGTTTGAGCCAAATACTTTCTCCGGTTAATTGCTCCGGTTTTATGTATTGTTTTCCTATAAGATCGAAGCTTGCTCCACTGTCACGAAGGGTGACAATTTTGACGTCATTTATTTCGGCCTCCCCTAAATAAGGTGCGAAACAAGATCCTAAATCGTCTGTAATTCCTATCTGATTTACAACTGCTGTTGATTGATCTTTAATTAATTTCGGACAATTAGTTTTGTAGTGCCCGACAACGGAACAATAAAAACATCGGATCTCTTTCTTTTTCTCATAGACGTTCTCTTTCCCTTTGTTTTCCTGCGATTTTGTCCTATCGCGCCAATTAAATGGCTTTTTTTCTTTGTTTTCTTTTGAAAACGTAAATTTTTTTTTATCGGGTTTTCGGTCATCTTTTTCTTTACCGACCCAATTTTTCTTTATGGCTTTCCTAACGGATTCAAATTCATCTAGTTTAATAGCTAATTCTTCGGGATCAGTCTCTTTCGCCCAAGAATCTAGAAACTTCTCTTTCATCTCTGCGCTAGCCCTTTTTTTTATCTGGTCGCAAATTAGTAATTTCTTCAAGCTCTCAAAGTCCCCAATTTCTAGTTTTTCCAACCGACCTAACAAGAATGTTTCCAAGTCATAAACTAAATCTCGAAATGACGTTCTACTTGATCGCTGGTGGTTGTTAAATTTTTGTCTGAATGACTCAGCGTCAACCTTAAATCGATCTAACAGATAATTTTTGATGTAATCAAAATCTTCTAATTTCTCCGCCGGTTGTCTTAATATTTGTTCTGCTAATTTGGTGGGTAACAAAGCAAGTAATTGATTTACATAGTCTGAGCTCTCTAACCCCAATTTACTCGCTTGACGTTCGAATAGATTTAAATATAAAGCCATGTCAGAATTTAACTCATCAAATTTATGAATAATAGATTTCAGTGGGGGAGTATATTTCCGCTCTTCTCTGCTAGAGTTTAAGCTTGTCGTTTCTATACTTTGAGATAACCTGAGACGTTCTAATTCGAATTCTCTCTGTGCTTTTTCACTTTCAATTTGGGCTAAACGTTCCTCTTTTATTTCTTGCGCTAATCGTTCTTCCTTGATTAATTTAATTTGGGCCAAAGCCACCTCTAATTTAAATTCTGCAGATTGTTCAATTTTTTTTATTATGGACCTTGTCCCATCGGTGGGCAGAATATCTACTTCCCATTCTTCTGCTAAAAATTTTAAATCCACTTTTGAATATTCGTGCAAAGCAGCCATGATTTTTGATTTGAAATTTTCCTAACACAATTTTACTAAATATTCTCAATTTCCTAATTATTCGCAATACACATTTAACAATTATTTAAAATTTCAAATACAAGCACAATTTAAATAAATAACTAAATAATACACACTTTAATACCAAATTTGGCTTTCGGATTCCTGCAATATCTTGCAATACTTTTTACCCAATTTAAGCTTATGCTTACAAGCAATTTAAAAAGAACAATTAATATACACAAAAATAAGGAGTTCTTTCACACTGTGCAACCATAGATTATACCATAAATACACACAACTTAAAACTCTGAAAATTCTCTTAATGAATATAATTTAAATATATCATTCACAGTTTGTTTTACTGCAAACTTTTTAAATTTCAATTTCTTTTACAATTTTACTTCCTTTTAATTTTCTTCAAGGTTAAGGAAATTTTCTTTTCCAACATAAATTTAAAATTCTCTTAACAAATTAACTATTTTGTCAATTCTAAACTTTTAAATAATGAATTATTTCCTTTAATTTAATTAACTAACCTGTTAATTTTAGACATTAAGCATTTCGCTCCAACATTAAAAATTTTCTGCCAGAATATACAAAGACAAACAATTTTTTTATTTTTACTAATTGCCTCTCAAGAATGAACGGAATATCCTTACCTTTACTGATGTTTTCATCTAAGGTGGGCACATCTCCGCTGAGCACACTTTTAGCAGGCACAAGACCGCTACTCCAGGGATCGGTGCTCCTCTTCTTGATCTTTTGAAAGGGCACTCCGTCACTCCTGCTCTAGACTGGCTCTCCGTACGCTGTTTGGCTTCTCCCGTCTACGTCGAAGGGCTTCGTAACGCTGCTTCCGTACTAGGAACCGGTCGTTGCTTCCGTTGTTGCCTGGTCTACGCTGAGGATCTCTTCTGAATTCTGGAATCTCTTTCCTCGCTTCTGCTTAGATTCACTCTTCTCTATATACTGTCATCCGATAGAGCTGCCACCAAATTTTCTTTATTCTATTAGTCTGTAGTATCTTGTAGCGTGGTAGATAATTATTTACTTGACTAATCAGAACAAGAAATTAATATTTTTTCCAAATTTTAATTTAACTAGATTAATTTTTAGTAATTTACAGAATAAACATATTTTGCTGTATTTCCTCGATATGAAATGGTTTTCAATAAGATAGTGGGTTGTACAGTATCAGACTGGAAGGAATTTCAGATAGAGTCCACAGTGATTTCATCAGTCAGTGACCGCTTCTGCAGTCTTCTCCAGAAAATAACAGTTCCTTTCCCGAGGTCTAGCCCGACCTGCTCTGGGATTCCTGCTTTTCCAAAACTCCGACGTGAACTGTCGTTTTTAGTCTCTCATCGTAAAAATTACAGTTCGTATTGGGCGTGTTTTTCTAAAAACAAAATCTCAGATGCAGGCCCTGATTCGCTCGAAATTCCATCATCGGCTCTGACGCGTTGAATTCCTCTCGAAGGGAAAGTTCTCAAGGCACGCGGCTTCCCACGATCATCAAAGGGAAAACGGACATACCTTTCTACAAAGGAGAGATGTTCCGCTGCGAGCCGTTAGGCTCCAGACTGTCTGCTTCTTTGTACTGAAATGTCTCTTTCAATGATATATTGGAGTCGGAGTCTCTGCCTTTACAATATATATATGTAGTGTTATACTACTTCTCTAATAGGGAAATCGTCTGCATTATCATGGAATATAATTATTTTTAATAATAATTTTAATAATTATTTTTACCGGGTGGATTTGTACAGGAAAATATAGAAGAAACTCATGTGGTGGCCACATGCTAGTTTAAAAAATGGTCTAGATTTAAAATTTTAATATACTTATTTTAAAAAGTATATATTTCACAATGTATTCATATTAAACAAGTAATTAGACTTGTTAATAATATTGTATCGGCCAAAAAGAGAATTTCATTGAACTTTCTCAAATTACTTTAAATATATATTTACAATTCTGTTCAAAAAATTTCTCATTATATAAATGTTTGCATGATCATGAAAATAAAGTAGAATTCTCCATATCTTTTGAATATGAAAAAAAAAATTATAATGTTCAGTGTGTGTAAAATTCTTCATTTTGCACTGGATAATTTTAATAATTTTCGTTTCAATAATAATCCAGTGTAATATTTTTTTTTAATCTATATAAATAAAGAGAAATATATGTGTGTGTACCTGTACCTGTGCCTGTGTGTCTGCGCTCTGGTGCTCACGCTACTGATCGCAGAGCTACAAAACTTGGTAGATGGGTAACTGGGATCCTGTAAGGGTGCACCTCCCCCAGTAGCACATAAAGTTGTTTTAACGTTGTTGTAACTAGGTTTTCACTGTTCAGACTTATTTGCAACGCTATAACAAAGTTAAGTGCTCCCTGGGTCATCAAGAATTTTTCGAATTTGAATTTTTTTAATTTTTTTTTCTTTAATATTAAGCATTAGATTCTATTTTAGAAATTCTTTATTCATCAACCGTAATTCATTTTAGATAATTTGGAGTGGAAGGCTGATTTTTATATCAACTACGTGAAAAATACCAGAGCCGGGAATCGAACCCAGGCCTTCCGCTTAACGTGCGGATGCTCTACCACTGAGTTATCCTGGGTGATAATCAGCTAGGATCCCATAATATTCATTGACATGAATATTATGTGTATATTCTCACATAATATTCATTAGATGCCAATGAATATTATGTGAGCCTTCCACTCCAATTATATATCCACTCCCACTATGAATATTATCCAGCCTTCCACTTTAAATTATCTGAAATAAAAATTAGATTCTATGTTTCATTTTTCTAAAAAAATATTTCTTTCATTTTAATCGCCTGCGTATCTTAGCAACAGATATTACGCTATATATATATTATTTATTTATTTCATACATTTGAAGACGATTTTTTTTCTTTTTTTTTAAATTATTATATTTATTGAAAATCAAATAGTAATGCCGTGGAAAAAATTAAATATATTAAATTTTTAATTAAAAAACTTATTTATAACAATTATGTTTATGCATAAACTATAATTTTTATAGTATAACATCTTTTATTTTTATTTATTTTTTTATTTTTTTAATTAATTCCTTTGAGAGGGATTTATTATTATTATTATTATTATTATTATTATTATTTATAGTACTTATCAGAAAAAATGATAGTATACAGTAGAAAGGGTTGAACTTATTAAAATTTAAGTATAATTATTTCTTAATGATTATTTTTTTTCTTTAAAGTATTTATTTGATTCCTTTTTAAAGAAATTCTACTTTTTCTTTTATTTATTATATTGTTTGGAATCATATAGTAATATAGTGTAAACAGCGAGGACTATAAAATACATGCTTCAAAAACTAAAATAATTAATAGATACTGAGATTAAACCATCTTTGAAATCTTAGTTCTTAAAGAACAACAGATCCACCTGTCATCGATAAATACCCAGATTGAAGCGCCCGGGAAAGACCTTTCTGTAGGCAATGGGAACCTGGTTCTGATGTACTACGGCAGAAAAGGAGGTGATGTAGGCAGTGGTTACCCAAAGCGAGGATTAGAGCTATTTCAGTGTAATTTTTCAAAATTTTTATTTATAATGTGATATAAAAAATAAATAGTAATTCAATGCTTTTGAAAAATCATTTAAATGCAGTGACCAACAAAACGGGCATACCTGCTAGTATATAATAAAGTATCACATAAAATTTCTATGCGATTTTTTGCACGCAGGGAATTGACATACGAGAAAAATTTTTTCAAAAACCGCTTTGAATCTCGCACTACAGATTTTTGAACCCAGACATTTTTCATGCTTCAGTCCAAAAAAAAGACTAATATGTTATTGCTCTCACAAAATTATTTCTTATTTTCTACACAAATTCTTGCCAAGGAATTAAATTTTTTAATTATTATTTATTTATTTGTTATTAAGTCTTTATTTTTAATATTTTAACCTTCTTTAATTCTTTACCTATTAAATTAAACCTTTTATTAAAATATTTGATTATTTAAATGAGATGTAAGACTTTACTTGTAATATTATACTCTAGTAAGTATTATTAATATTCCTACTATCTTTTGACAAAAAGCAATATGGAAATCCTTTTTATGTACAAAACTCATCTGGGTGGAATTTAAAAATATTTTGCCAAACTTCTAGAATCTTGAAATATTTTAACTTCTTGATTCTAGATTGGAATCTACGAGTTCATTATCATTTTTGAAAAAGTAAGCAAATGAAGCAAGCTTTCACGTGTATATGCTGGCAACATTAATCATTAAAAATTGCTTTGAAGAGTCAATATATCTTTTATTTATCATTTTATATATGTATGATTAACAATAAATGTACAAAGACTATATACTACTAGAATTATTAATAACTGAACTGATATTACGGAATAAACTTGTAAATCACTTTGTTAATGAAGTTCCAACATGAGATAATAACTAATACTTATTAGTGTCAAGTAGGGATCTTGTCGTTGCATTTAAGCTGACTATTAATTGATGTTATACCATGCTACAAACAATTAACACTACTGCGAATATATAGTAATATGATTTGAGTTTTAAATTCTAATTATATATATATATATATATATATATATATATATATATATATATATATATATATATATTTTATATAATAAACTTTTGTAAAATTATATATCATCTCTAAAGTGATAACAAAAAATTTCTTATGAGATTTTTTTCTTATGAAAATTTCGAGGAAGTTTTTTAATACTCAAGAGAACTTCTGAGTAAAATTTTATTTCAATTAATAAGCTTTCAATGATAAAATATCATTAGGATCCAAAATATAGTATTATGAATTTATACTCGCCATTACTGAGTGAATGAGAGTCTACCAATTTGAATCGTACTCTTAAGTTTAACTTCAAATTGTTCATTCATTCCACCACAATATTTTATTTTACTGTATTTTATTTTACTTTGTTTACATAAATTTAAATGCAATATTGCGACTTTATATGTAATAGTTTTATTTTGAGTTTTAAATTCTAATTATATATATATATATATATATATATATATATATATATATATATATATAAATTTTATATAATAAACTTTTGTAAAATTATATATCATCTCTAAAGTGATAAGTTATCAAAAAATTTCTTATGAGATTTTTTTCTTATGAAAATTTCGAGGAAGTTTTTTAATACTCAAGAGAACTTCTGAGTAAAATTTTATTTCGATTAATAAGCTTTCAATGATAAAATGTCATTAGGATCCAAAATATAGTATTATGAATTTATACTCGCCATTACTGAGTGAATGAGAGTCTACCAATTTGAATCGTACTCTTAAGTTTAACTTCAAATTGATCATTCATTCCACCACAATTTTTTATTTTATTGTATTTTATTTTACTTTGTTTAGATAAATTTAAATGCAATATTGCGACTTTATATGTAATAGTTTTATTTTGTGTATATATATATTTACTTATAAATATGTATACATATATATGTGCATTTAATAACTTAATATATATATATATATATATATCAGTGACCTGCTGATTGTTGACACTTTCCTTTCTTTACAGAATACAGTTAGTAATCACGCATAATACATAAAATATTATAAGTGTTTTGTGTTGTTAAGAAAATTAATTAAAATTTCTATTCACAGTATTTTTTGTAGTTACCATGCTTCAAAAATATTATACACTATATTATTTTTACTAACACGTATTTCAAAAAGTTCTCGTTATTAAATTCCGTCCATAGACCGGAATGTGTCAATATTCTTCTGTATCTTCATTCATGTAAGAAATAAATTTATTTACAATTATCATATAAAGGAATATCAAAATAATTCTTTGTGTTCTATGATTTTCAGGTATTGTCAATTTTACTCTATCGGAGAATCTTTATTGATATTGTAATTTTATAATAAATGAAAGACGTTCCCATAACATTTAATATTAAAATTTTATATATAAAATGGATTTTTTTAAACATTTCTTTACTTTTCTATATATATATATATATATTGTGTGTGTGTGTGTGAGAGACTTAGGATAATTAAATTTCAGTAATGTTTCTTTTGATATTGTTAGCAGTATAATATTCTGAAAAACCTAAGTTTCTCTAAAAATAAAAATAATATAAAAAACAATAACAAAGTTTAAAAAAAAGTAATTTCTTAACTAAAACGATAATTATGTATACTTTATTATTATTATTATTATTATTATTATTTATTTATTTATTTCTTAACGCAGAGCACAAAGGGATTCAATAGCATTTTGTTATTATTATTATTATTATTATTTAAATAGCCTTCCCCCTGTTAAACACAAAAAAATAACCTGAACGACAATAAATATATTAATTTTGAAAGTTTTCTTTAGTTGTGTAGAAAGCGGATAGAATATTCTGCTAAAATATATCCAACAGAGAAAACTATCGTAAAAGTACTTCAAAAATATTTATGTGAAATTCAAAGATATGAGTTAAAATATAATTTAAAAAATATATGTGTGTCTTGTAATTCACATTCATATTTTAAATACAATAGAAAGATGCACTTATTTGGCAAAAACAACCCTCTCCAGAAGACATTTTCATTTAGTAATGAAATATAACTTAAACAAATCTGTGTGTTTCGTGTCAATAAAATTACAACAGAAAAAATGTTAAAACAAAATTGGGTAACAAACAACTTAATATACATTAAATGAAACGTTTTTAATAATTTATTTCTAAATTAGTCATAGGGCTTCGCTTTTTATCTTTACTCATTTTCCCTTTCCAAGTTTTATCTAATAAACAGATGCTCATTCATTAACCAAATATAAGTTTTAATACATTTTCAAATTAACATATTTCTCAGAGACAAACAAAGGGATTTAGTTGAATAACATTAATTAACGTGTACAAAGATTAAAAACTTAGAACTTTTAAAATGTTACTAAAATATAATTCGTAGGTAAAAGGATTAAGTTAGCATATTTTTAAAAAGAGGAATAAGATTTTTCTTGAAAATATAAATTTATACTTACATTGTATTATTTTGAAATATGTTAAAATATTAAAAATTTAACTGTGTAAATGCTAACTCATAATACTGTATATAATTGACATGAAGTATTCTACGGCAAAATGTAATGATAAAACAAATGCTAACAATAATGCAATGTCAAAAACCACTCTCGATTAAATAAAAGAAGAAAAGTTTTAATTTTACCATTTTCTTTTTTAATATAAGCTTAAATATTAGATTAAAATTATAAAATTTAGTTTCATTGTAACCGCAAAAAGTATTTTACTGATAGGACATAATATTATGATATAAAAGGTAAAGGTAATTTAATATTCTCGCCATACCAAATATTTTAAAACAAGTTAAATGGATCGCCTTCGTTTACATATTTTGCCAATTCTCAGATTTATAAGTGAAGAATTTTTTTTTTTTTTTTTTTTTTACTACCACGGTTAACTTTTTTAAAGGTAAAAAATCTAGTCGATATTGGGCAGTAGCCTTTTTAAGTGCAAGGAAAGTCTTGAAAACAATTATGCAAATTTTATTGGAAATTAAAACTATCTTGTTGGAAATTAAAACTTCAGTTTTTTAAAAAGTATAATTCAAAATAATATCTGAAAGTTTTTAAATAAATGTAGATGCTTATTTCCGTTATAACAAGCATTGAAAAAAAAATAAGCAATTTAACTTTAGATGCTTATTCAATCACATGTTTTTATATAAATTTTTTTTAATGCACAGAGTAAAAGTAATTGATTAAATTATGACCAATACTATGAAATAACAGTAATTGACTCCTGGGTGGATTTGATAAATTTATTTAGAAAGTAGTATGTATAGAAATAGTCGTATGAAAGAATATCAGTATTGAATAAATACTGAACAGGAGAATAAATGTTGAACAGGAAGAATCTACAGGAATAATAAACCGGATGCTTCTAACTGTCAACGACTTAGGCTACGGAAAAGGACTATGATTATGGATACCTGGAAAAAAAAAAAAAAAAAAAGCAATATTCTTATAGTATACAAAATTTTTCGTGATACATTTGCTAAAAAATATTTTTATTCTATAGAAAATATATGTTGATAGAAATTTTACGCAAAAGAGCAGTACAGAAAATATTCGTACAGAATAGATTTTTTTCCATAGGGAACATTAAAAAAAGAAAAAAAAACCTCACATGAACTAAAATTTTGACCAACCAGGAATGGACCAGTTCCCATAAGTGGCAGCAATACCTCACTGTAACGGAATCACATTTTATACTGTTACTTAGCCCTTTCGAATACAGCTTTAATACCAAGCTAAACAGAAAAAATATATATTTACCAGATAAAATCAATATTAAAGCATATATTCATAAAAATATTTATGTTATTATCTGTAAAACAAATGTGGACATATAAATTATTAACTTTATCTAAAAATTACACAAAGTTTTCAAATATCCCGTAATCGGCAACAAAATATTTCAAAATATGCAAAATTTTCCTCATAGAATATTTTTTGAAGAATTAAAATAATAATTATTAAGTTATTTCTTCATATACTCATAATGCAATTTATTATTTAAAAGTAATTTTTTATTTTCTTATTTTCTTTGAATATTAAATATTCGTGTTAATTCTTTAATAACTGAAAAGCAAATTCTTATATAAATGTAAGTATGTGAATAGAATGTAGTACAACGGTATCAATAATAGTTGTTATCTAAAAATTAACATTATCCCCTATCACAAAAGACACCTGTGTCAAATTAAAGAAGTGCATTATTGAATTTTTCTATATTTGAAATAAATGTCATATTTCAAATAATTCTTTAGCAATTTCTAATTAACTAGAACAACATTATAATATCGGTTTTCTTGCGTGCATTTCTAATTTTAACTATGCTAAACTTAATATGACATACAATAAAATCCATATTTTGACAACATAATTAAATAAATCTTTCTAACTCTAAAATTAATTGCTTGTATATATATATATGGAAACGTTTCTAAACATTGAACAGGGCGAATTGAAAAGTATCCTCAAAACGTGTAAACATGACAAAAACATAATTTCGAAATTTTTTATCCAAAACAATACTTTCGCTACCATATATATAGGTAAAAAAGCAATAAAAAGGAAAAAACAATATATATTTGAAGCCGATAATTTTTTTGAAGATATTTTTTTCAAATTACGATACAATTATGTAGATATTTCTTCTTTTTTAATGCATTAAGGAGATAGAAAATACCTTTTGTTTATTAAATATACATTTTCTATCATTATAAAAAAAAAAAAAAAAGTACCACAGGACTAGCGTTTATAATAAGTAAGAAAGTAGCGTTAATAATAACTAAGAAACTTTGAATAACTGCCATAAAATGCGAAAAACTCCCTCTTTGGTCCGAAGCACTCGGGCTTATTTTGTTCGCCTGACGAAGGGCCTCTTTTTTCTACCGAAAATAATTGCTGCGTGTTTTTTTTTTTTTTTTTGTGTGTGTGTGTGTGTGTCTATTCATAGTTTTTACTTATTATATATTTTCTATCATTCTATCAATTTGCATTTTATTTCACCTTTTCTGGACAAATTTAAATATGTTCTCTACTGAAACAGAAAAATTGTCCATTGTTGGTGTTTTAAAGTCTACCCTTGTCAAATTTTTAGCTCTTTGGAAAAATATTTTTTCAAATGTAAAAATCATTCAGTTAGATTTTTTCACAGTACAGCCCATGTACAAAAAGTATCAATTGAAGTATCAAACACTGGCTATTGGCTATGGAATAATTGCACACAAGAATAAGATAGAAAGTATTCTTAAATTATCCACAATTAGTGCAATTACCCTACTTCCCAGCAAATAGTTAGTTATTCTATATATGGCTCTTGCGGTGCATATTGTGCGTATTCGGGTTCGTGAATCGTCCTTGATTGAAAGGTTAATATTTCGGAGGCTTAAAAGTTTATTTACAGAAAATTCTAGAAGATTACATGTCTGTAAACCAAGTGTCAACTTCAGTTTCACTAGGAAACACAGATGGAATAACAGCTGAAAACATCAAATTCCCATCGTAAACTTTAGCATAGCATTCACAAAATAATAGGTTGTAATCAAAGAAGCTCAGTCAGGAGCTACTTACACTAAACCAGATGGCGAAAAACTGACTGATCTCGCGAATCGGCACTCTTTTTATAGTACCTTTTAGATCGAAATTTTTCCGGTAACTTCTGTTCTATTCGAGTTAGAGCTCAGATATTTGGTATATCGACAATAAGGATTTTCTCGTTAAGGAGCGAAAAAATCATCAAATTTGACTCCAAGGCTATTACCCAACTTGACGAAGCTATTCAATGGGTTTTTGAAGGAAAATGATATATTTTAATGCTAAATCAAGCTAGAAATGCAGAAAACTAACATTTTATAACCTGACTAAGCCTCTTTGAATGAATTTAATATAAAAATAACTACTAGTATTTACAAATTCGCAACAATTTGATGTACTTTTAAATTTAATTCACCGTACACTTTAAAAAAAATAAAAAAAATAAAAACAGTAGATTTAAAGTAGAATGTGCTGGCAATATGGGTACATGGAAAAAAGAAAGTTAGAAGTAATTTACAGCAGAAACAACCGATGCTGTAAAAACATCCTTTTTTTTTTTTTTTTACGGTGTAGAAGTACTGTATTAATACTGTAAACAATCAAGTTGATACAAATATTGCATAGTTCATTGCACTTGTACTGTAGTTTTAGGAATTTTTTACTGCACTATAAAAAAATAACTGAACACTTTTTGTCGGTCAGTGACCATTTATACGTTTTCGAGTCACAGACTTTAAAAATAAAGTTATGCCTCTAAAGCTGTCATGACTTTTTCTAGAAGAAGGGAAATGACTTTTAATAAACGTTCGACGCTCTGAATTTTACTGCACTTCGTTACAAAAACATGCAAACTATATATATATTTAAAAAAAAAAAAAAAAAAAAAACTATATTCTCGTCAGTGACAGGCAAAAAAGCATTCCAGTCACTGACCGTAAAAATAAAGTCACATTCATAAAGCTGTTATTATTTTTTTTCCTCGAAAAGAGGAAGTGGTCTGTTACAAATGGCCAATTTTCTTGATTTTGCAGCAGCATGTTACGAATTTTACTTTTTGCTTGAGGAAGGGAGATAACCATATGATTTAAAAATCAACTCGTCGAATTTTAGTGGAAATTCTCAGCGTATGTGTAGCTTTCTACTGTTCCTTGGTTAACGTCAAAAAAGTTCTCTTATTCATAGATATTTGCATGGATATTTTCATAGATATTTACATGGATATTTGAATTCTTTCTCTAATTAAATACTTTTTAGTATCAAATGATTCATAATACCAATAAATTAATATTATGAATTCAAATATTAATGAAAGTGAGAATATGAATGAAACATAACTCAATAAAAATTTATCATATATACCACAAAAATATGAAAAGAAACAATAAGAAAAATATCAAGAAATATCTTTAAATATTTACGAAAAAGAAATCATTACAATAATATAAAACTTTACTAAATGATTATTAAATCATGAATTACAAATATTAATGAATAGCCAACTTCTAACTAGAAGAGTTATTACTTTCAGTTAAAGGAGAGCATTTTAAAGTAATTTATAACTTAAGCTGATTTTAAAACCATACTCAAAATCTAAGTACCTATTACATATTTTGTAATGCACGTATACTTTTTCACTCTTTCATTTATAAATTAACTTACCTATTCATTTTATGTATATCAAATTCAAGTTTACTTTCATTAGTCATAATTTTAAGTTGCTACTTCATAATACTTTGAATAAAATTTCAAAACGTCTGCAATTATTATTTTCGGTACATGCACTCATTTGTATCATAAAAGCAAATTCCTAGAAAACATCATAGGCTTATTCATTATAACTTACTTTCCTTTACACGATTCTCATTTAAATTTTAAAACTGAACATTATTATTTTAAGATAGAAACGTAAACAATTTCATTTTGATTTTAAAATAAACAAACACTTTATAATTATTGTTAAACAAGTTCTCTTAAGTTCCACATTAAAGAAAGATCACTTTCTTTTATTTATCAGTATATTTCTATTTAAAATATTACATAATGAAAATTTGATATTTCATTAGTCATAGATGAAAACTAAGAACTTTTAAAATCACTTTTAAATCTCAAACATGTATTTTACATTATTTTTCTTTCTACTTTTGCACTTTTTTTAAAAATAAAAAATAATTATTATTATCAAAATGCAATTTTTAAAACTATTCAAATGCATCAAAGTCAAAAAAAGTATGTTTGTTTCAGATATTAGATACGTTTAGAAAACCCGAATTTTATTTTTTAACTGTGCTATCAGAATTATAATATAAAATATTTCATATATTTTTAATAATAAGTATAATTAATAAAGCAGATGGATTCAACCCTTTAACATTTTGCCCCTCGAAAATTTCTAAATTAAGTTTTAGACATGCATGTTTCATATTTACCGTCATTCTGAAGATTTTCTTCATTTCTTTTTTCTATGAAATCTCCTGAATAAAACAGGCTATACATTTTCGAACTAATAAAAGTTACCTTCAAGTAAACTTTTAACTTTAGGATACTCTTTATAATTTTTTCAACCGGTTAAAAGAACTTTTGAAGAAAAAATATCTTGTTAACAATAACTTTCGTCAATTTTATTTTTTATTTTAAAAACAAGCAGCACAGGATAAAGTACTGAAGAACTTTTTCACAGTGTGCCTTATAAGTGTTTGTGTTTCCAGCTTTCAATGCATAGAATAAAAAAAAAAAAAAAATTAAACAATCGAAATATAGTAAAAAGTTGTAAAAGTAAATTATATGAAGCAAACTTTTTCTATTAATTTCTTCTTCCAGAAATAACTGCATAATAACATAATGAAACTATGAAAACGCAATAAAATATTAACAAAAGTCTAACTATCGCATTACATTTAAAAATACGATAGCACAAAATATTTATTTTTTGGCATCTCTATTAATAATCTATATCCTATTGTATAAATATATTTTTTGTTAAATGAGTATTAAATAGCTTATTGTAATTATGTTATTGTAAACTTAATATTACAATGCAGTAAACTGACTCACTTTAAATTTAACATACTTATAAATAGCCATATTCCAACCTTTTTATAAATGTATTGTGTGTTCATATCGCATGTCAGTTTCTCATTATATTAATTCACCTTATCTTCAACATAAATATATCATCATCCTGACCTAGCATCATATAACGTTACATATTGAATACTTTTATCCAAATTTCCAATTTATCTAAATATAATGCTGAATTTACGTAATGTAATTTGCAGAGATTGTCTTCTTTAACAATAACACAGTAACAAATATGATATAATTAATTAGATCATCTAAAATACTTAATTCACATTCAAAAGAAGAACTAATAGTTAAAACAGCATCATATTTTCGGAAAATCAGCTAGCAAACGTTTTTTTTTTTTTTTTTTTTTTTTTTTTTCATTACCAGTGTATCATGATTTTACACAAGCAGTAATTACAATGTAATTTGATACAACTTTTACTAAAGATTTTTTTTTTTTTTTTTTAAAGTAACGACACTGGTGTATCTTTACAACACATTCAATATGTAATTTACTTTTCCTAGGAACACATTAGGTTTTTCAAGTTTACTACTACTATTATCAACAATGATTGCTAATTTCGCAATCATGCGTTAAAGAAAAACTCTTGATATGTATATTATTTATGCGAAATGTTATCCTATACTGAAATGTTAAACATTATGAAAAAGAATTAGATGACAGCACCATCTATTGAACTACTGATCCAAATTATAATCAGCACCAGCTGTTTTCAAGTTCCAACTAAATTCCAAATTTGACTAAATTCCGTCTATTGGTTAGTGAGATACAGCGTCCACAAAATTTATGATACGCATACACTAACATACACAGACACAGAGAGATGTTTGCTAAAATTGGGCAAATCTAGTTCAGGACACCTCAAAATGAGTAAATGCATCGATAAATGCATCGAAAATTTTCATCATTCCAACCTTTCATATATCTGCACTGATAAGTATAAAGGATTTAAGTCCAAAAATGTTGATTTTGAGTTAAGTACATAGTCAGACTCAGAAAAAAATTCTCAATCGATTGGTATAAAGGATCTAAGTTTATGTCATTTAGTCTTTGAGAAAATCCATTGGTAAAAAAAGGTTCAAGTCAGAAATTTACCATTCATGTATGGTATAAAATATTTAATTCAATTTTTTCCCGCTATTAAATGAAGGTTGACAATCACTGAATGGTATAAAGGGTATACGTCAACGAAATACCTTTTTCCTAATCGATTCTTCTGATTTGATTTTAGTTAGTTTAACTTTATTTTTCGTCTCCTGAAAAATCAAGAATATGGACTTAAATCCTTTACACTTATCAGTACATATATATTGAAGAAACTAAAAAATAGTTAAAGTAAAATTATTAAAGAAAAAAATTTTGCTCCCACTTTCTTTTATTTAGACAATTTTGAAAAGTAGTGTTTCGGGTTTCTTATACTGAAAAAAATAAATAATAATAATAATAGTAATAAATAAAAAATCCCGATTTTTTTTTTTCTATTTTCTATTATATATAATTAAAAACCTATCTATTTTGAATTAAAAATGTAAGATAACTTTATCTTTTTCTTAAGAAATTTACTTTTTTCTTAAAAGACGTATTAGAAATTAATGATTACAGCATCTGTATTTGTTAAGCGAAACTCCTATCCAATTATGAACAGCTGTTAGAAAAGATTTTTGTTAAAATGAAAACTGTTTAAAAAATATACATTGATTTTTTTTTTTTTTAAATATATTAAGCTAATAAAATACTTTTGTTTTGTTTTTTAAAACGGGGGGGGGGGGGGAACTATGCAAATTCCTATTGAATTGACATTTAGTAGAGAAGGAAAGTATAAGAAACAGCTTTAAACAAACATTAAAAAATTATTTTAGACAGAAAAATTCTGTCTATTAAATTTGATTTTACAATTTTTTCTTTTTCTTTTTCTTTCTTTTCCTTTTTTCACCTTCTTTTCATTAAAGCTCTGTAATTTTGTAGCATTTCAAGGCTGCAAATGCAAAATTTTATAGAATAATCAATATGATATGCATATTCTGTATATTTCTGAGAAACTCGCTATCTATATAAATTTAATCAAAATACATATTTACACATAAAAAAAAAAAATACATACTTCTATTTTAGTTTTTATTTTGTCATGCTTGCCTTTATTATTATTATTATTATTATTATTATTATTAATTATTTATATTTTTTATTAGTATTTATGTGAAAAGAATACTGAAAGAATCTTCTCTGGATATTAACGGTAATAAAATAGTTTAAAAAAACTATTTATCTAAATAAATACCAGAAAAATGAATATTTCAAAAGAAAGTAATAACATTTCCCTATTTCCTTTATTAAAATTCTATATGGCGGGATCCTTTGATAAAATTATTTATTATAGTGCACTTATTACTAATAAATAGAACAAATTAACAATATTCATTTTTGTTGAGTAAGAGAGAAAAATGCTTATTTTTCTAATAAACAATTTTGAAATTATAAGCCTAATTCAACATAAACTATCTGCAATCATTTGCAAATTATCCATTGAAAAACAATATATTTTTTTTTTAATCATCAATATATGATTCATTTCAATAGTATTACAAACAAAAACTAATTTAAATAATATTATGGAACAATGTTTAACACTGAATTCAAGAATTTGAATTTTTTTTTAGTTTGCAATTACTTAATTAAGAAACGCAAAGAAAATGTTTCCCTATAGATTTATTTTTCCTTCATAAATATATATAATTAAAGAATTAATAACTGTTTTATTTTAATGTTGGAAATATATTGTTTTAATGCAAATTATTTCTTCTTTTTTAACAGTTTATCTTGGATTTTTACCATTTCCCATCAGAACATTGCCACAAAAAGAGAAAAACCTCGGAAAGAAAAGAATCCTTTTCATTGTATAATCCATAGTATTTAATTAAATATTGTTGTTAAAAACAAATGTCTTCATAAAAGTACAAATTTCGTTATGCAGCCATCATTACTGTATTTCATTAAATAGTTGTTATTAATTTGGAGATAAAATTTATATGTTGTGTTTGAATAACGTTATTTTATTAACAAACGTCTTATGTTCGTTTGATTTTTATCAAACAAATTAACCTTCTTACAATTCTGTTTTTAAAATTTTCAGTGTTATTTATCCTTTCATAAATTTAAATATCTGATCAGTACACGATTTTATTTTATTGATTATATTCATCTTTTCTAGTTTTTATTACTATTCTTTTAGTAGATAATGTTACTAGCTATTGATTACGTTTTAAATTAACTCGTTCGCTATTAAATTAATCCTTCGGTATACAATTTAATTATAAATTACTAATTTTCTATATTACTAAACAACTAAATTACTTAATTATTTTCACTACTATTACTAAATTCATAGGAAACATTTGCTTGTTAGATCTATTAATGGCATTTTAGTATCTGTAATAAAAACTATGTTGGTGGAGAAGAAAGATGCTTGCATGACTGTAGACAGTTTGAATAATTCTGATACTTACTACTCAAAATTCATTTCTAATTTTCTGAAATTTGATCCCATTTGTAGTTACTACCCTGTGTAGTTACAGGATAACACATTTGCCAGATCCGTGGTAGCTTAATAAAACAAGATTTTTCGGGTGGAAAAGTAAGTTTTGAAATCATTTTTAATGGTGAGATTACACTATTTTACTTTAATGTGTCAAATAAACAATTGTAGTGTTTTTTAAATAATTATATTCAATACATATTTTGATAGTTACTTTTGATCTACATGGTTTATAAAGAGCAATATAATGCTTCAATATACAAAGAATTGTATGGGCTAGTATGGACACATGGCTTTTATCGCTTTGTCCCGGTCATGTTATTTAAAAACAAAGAAGTAGAGTTGTAGCCATACATATATGCACTATCTATCAATAAGTATTTGGACACTTTCGAATTTTAACTTTTGTCAAATATCTAGAAAAATTCTTTAGGAATTATTTAGAAAATTCGAAAGTATAAAGAACATGTTATACCTCATATATTTCAGAAAAAGTTTTGACCTGAAGAGGAAAAGGGAACCAATAAAAAAAATAAACAGGAATCACAATATTTTGGATCACTTTGTAAAAATTAATGCTTAAAGTACACTTTGGCTATAGAATGTGATTATGAGGATTTTTCTCGTTATAACATATATTTATTGAGATATAAAGGTTTAAAAAAAATGTAACATGAAATACCACTTTTTAAATTGTAACACGTAGGGTATTAAACCTAGTGCATAGCCATTTTTACGAAATATGGCGTCCTATATTGGACACAGTATACTACAATCAGAATGCAAAAATGTTAAATATTTTAAGAAATTTGAATACTTTTACTAAATAAACTTTAATTTCGCATGCGCAAGCTTTTGAAAAATTTGATTGGCATAATTTTATAACCAAAAGTATTGAGCTACTATATTGCGAAATGGTTTGATTTATCAACCAAAATAATGACAAATACGCAAAATATTGTTTCAAAGAATTATGTGAGAAAAAAAACTATTTAATACACTGTTTAGAAAAAATACAAAAAGTGCTCATACTAGCCTCCTTTTCGAAAAACATTAAAATGGTTTTTATTCCATTGCTGTTAGGATATTTTCCTATTTTATTTATCTTACTTTGACCAGTATATTTAACCACGTTTCCCAAAACTAGCAGTGAGGAACAGTCCAAAACTTGGAGTGGTGCCAAATTGACCAACAGCTTGGGATTTGGAAAGCATCCAGTAATTCGGCGCTACCTTATCGCTTATTTTCTCTGAATCCGATAACTATCTCCCCTATTTTAACTCTGGGCTCATCAAATCAGCAATTGCGCAATTGCTGATCAGTAAGCCTCGCCTTTTGACATTCACCTGAAACGTTATTTTTATTTTTTATTTTTTTTTAATTAAATGATTTTAGATGTTCGTGGTTAAATTATTTAAAATTTTATCTCCAACAATGTAAATAACACTGGCGTATATTTACATGCACCAGCCACCATTAGTGTGCACGACGGTCTTTGGCTAGCTCGAGTGCCAAACCCGCAATCTTCCAATTACGAACTCGGCTCTCTACCGACTGGGGTACTGAGGTCCGGATCTATGATTGTAAAAAAGAAATAAAAAAGGTCATATACTAAGGCTGTAATGAAACTGTCTAGATATTATGAATTTCTTTCCATTAAAAAAAAAAAAAATTGCTGATTTTAGCATAATTTTCATAACAATAAATAAAAGTAAGCAATGTGCTATTAAATATTATATATTTCAATTTGGCATTGAATATGGGGATTTTTAGAATATTTTTCTGCTTTTGTCTTGTGCTATGCACTATTAATATTCCTATTCTGTGAAAGGAAAGCAGCGAATAGGCAGGTAGAGCTCTGCATGTGTTAATAAGTAAAGTGAGTCGGGAGGAGGTGAAGCCTCCCTCTGGTGGTTGGTGAACGGAGCGAGCAGGGGGCCGAGCCCCCTAGTGTTGTATATAATTTTCAGTAATTCACGCTCATTCTTGGTTTGCTAGTAAAAATACGCATGTTTGTTGTATGTAGTTTTAGCTCTATATTGAATACATCCCTAATACCATGAAATATGATTTTATGCCTTTCAGTCTTATATTTTATGTATCTAATAAAAAAAGTTTACATAAACACTAGAAATTGCAATTATCTTTACACTTTTATGATATTTGCATACAAAGTAATTTTCTTTATTACTTTTTAATGTCAGCACTTCGGTGAGTATTTTAAAGTTATAGTTTATGTATGTGTTTAAAAAAAATATATTGAAAATACTATAAAAAGAAAACTGAAATATCAAAGTTAAAAATTATTTTGATAAATATATTTTTCACCATTTATTCACCATTGGTATAACATAACGTTATTCAAAGCATACACATTTCTAATGAATAGCATACACTATAATATAAAGTTCTTTTTAATAAACATATTAAATATAACGGGAAAAAAAGACACATCTGTTTAATGCATAAATTCTTTAAAATTAAGTTTTTCAAAAAGTTAGTTATAATCTTTAATTAATAGTTATATTCTGCAGTGAAAATCTTACAGTTAGACTATAAGCCACGTTTTATTTTTAAAAATTATGATTTTTCAAACAATAAATATAACTTTATGGAATGAATGTAATTTCAAAATAAGTCGCGGTACACTTTACTAAATTGTTAATGTAGTCATAGAGATATAATTTTGATATTAAAAAAAGCATAGATTTTAAAAACATGCAATAATTGTTTTAAATTAATACCTTCCACCTCAGTTGGTAGAGTTTCTTGATTTCTTTTTCGTTATCAAATGGCCGTCATTTTGAAAAAATAAAAATAAAGGCAGATAATTTTTATTAATACATTGGTAGACACATTTATGTGGGTAAAGTATATAGAGTTTTAAGCAAGTCGATTCATAAATATATTTTCCTTTTTATTTAAATATGAAATTTTTAAGCGGTTGACTTTTAGAAACGAGGTAATGGCCAGCGAACTTATCAAATATATTTCTATCTAATTTCGGTTCGGATTAATTCGGTATTTCGAAAGTTAAATTAAGGACAATTTTCAAGTTGGCGTCCTATTTCAATCAACCGCCATTTTGTAACAAAATGGGAGATAAAGTTAATTATCAAATTTGGAAATTTAGTTCAGACTTTGATATGTGGGCTATGCATACATCAAATCCAACATTTTGTAACAGGATGGGGAACAAGTTAATTATTAAATTTGGTTAAGACTTTGATATGTGGGCTATGCATACATCAAGCCCGTAATTTTGTAACAAAATGGAGGACCAATTTAATTATAAAATTTCGTTGAAACTTTAATATGTGGGCTATGCATACATCAAAATTTAAGCAAAGCTGGAGACTTGACCAACTTTGATTCAAATTAATATTTCAGAAGTTAATGGGAACATAAATTTTAAAGAGGCCGACATTTTGAAACAATATTCTTTATATACACATCAAAATTTAAGCAAGTCCGGTATTTAATACATTTTTTTATCAAGTGAATTTCAAATTTTTATATTGCCGCCAATTGGGGAAAAAATGACAGAGCAAACTGGTTTACAAACATATTACAAGATATTTTACAAGATATTACAACATTTTACAAGATATTTGAAGATAAGTCCAAATTCCTAACTTTGATCGACTTGGCTCGTTATTCCGGAAGACATTCAGATGATTTTCTTTTATCATTTTATTTGTATATAGACAGATAGGTAGATAATTAGGTAAATAGACTGGGTCATTCTAATAGATCGATTTGTAAAGAAATTAACCTAATAATTCAGCAAGATTCTTCATGAGAAGAAACAAAAAAAGACACAAGTATAACGTGAAATAAGAAAGGGTTCTTGTGTACCATTTCAGTTATTCCTACGTACCGATTGCTATTTGTACAGTTTGTAATTTACCTTACGCTACAAAAATGAACTTTTATTTAATCACAACCACCATTGGTTGCAAGTCTCAATCATATATGCTAAATAAACGGTGATGGAGTTTTGATGTTAAAACTAGGATAGAATGAATAATTAATTACTAAAGCTAAATGGCATATTTCAACTATTTCTTAAGCTATGCAAAACGCTTTTCTCAATAACAACTTTATCTTAATAATAATAATAATAACAACAACAATAATAATAATAATAATAATAATGCCACATAAATTTGAAAAATAAATGAAAAGAAAAGAAAAGAAAAATTACAAATTCAATAACAAACAATGGATTTTAAAGAATACTCATGATACTTTTATTAATTAATTCGATTAGTAAGTAAGTGTTATTTTATAATCTAGACTAGATATTTTTTTCTCCAAAATTACATTCAATTTGTTAAAAAATAAAACGGAATTATTTTTAAATGAAAGTTCAAATAAATTTATTGTATGTCCATAATATTACATAGAAAGAAAAATTAAAGTATTGGTCTAATCATGAAGTTATAATTTTAAAAAATTAATTATATAATAAATAGTTTTTGTCTATTCTTATTATCATTGTAAAACCTGCACAAGTAATATTTAAATCATGAATGGAGATGTTCATTCAAGATGTAAAATTATATTAATAGAAACAACATTATACTAACATAAGAGGAAATTTGTAAATTGAGGATTAATATAGGTCAGGATCTTGAAAAAAATTTAAAAAAGTACTTATTTTTTGTTCTTTTTATAACTTTTCTAAGATAGAGGGTAGATTCTTGAGGACATATATGAATAAATTATAACACAGTGAAGACCATGAAAAGGGACTTTTGGTAACAGAAACAAAAAACAGAAAAAGAATTTCTTGATCAAAAAACGGCTTCATCTAGCTCCTATTGCCAAACATTGTGATTAAAGTAAAGTATGTATGCCTGATCCTCATAAGTATTTTTGTCATTCATTCCATGAATTCTTTTGATACGCTTTCTTTCTCTAATGGGATATTGAAATACCGTAAGTAAATAAAGATTTAAAAAAATCTTAGAAAAACAGTTGAATATACACAACCCAGAGAACTTTTTTTCAAAATACGTAATTCCAGAAGAGTTGCACCGAACTGTATTTTTGAGAAAAACAAATTTAAATTATTATTGTTTTCTAATAATTTTCTTCAAAAACATTTTGTAATAATTTTTTTAGTAATGTTTCAGAAAAATACAATTCGTAAAAATCGTATTCTATAACTTGAAAAAAAAAAAAAAATTCAATATAAAAATATCGTACATTTTTTTAGAAAACATAAATGTCTAATACAGAACAAATGTTACTTTCTCATACGTTACTATGAGTAATTATATTGAATGACCTCTTCATTTATAGACGAGACGTCGAATTGACAGCAAAGATCGATGGATGCAAATACTGTTCAATTATCTTGTCTGTTAGGTCAAAAGCGGTTAAGTTAAACGATTTCATGAAAGCTTTGAATTCTATAAATTAGATTACGGTAATTATTTAAAGTTGCAAGAATATGAATACGCAATAATAATTACAATAATCCTTACAGCTAGATTTAAATTAGGCAATTAGAATGCAAAAATGATCAAGAAGAAAATATTCTTTATGTCAGTAATAACTCTAAAAGTTCTCTTTTCTTACAGCTATATTAAATACACTCAGAGATTTAATTAAAAACACAAATTGTATTTTGCTGTGGTAGTTTACACGAATTAAATAAAGTTTTCTTTAAAAGTAAAAAATCAGTTTTGTTACGATAGAAGATATGTTGTTCAGGGATTGAAAATTGGCGCAGAATTCAAACTACAATAAATAAAGCAAAATTTTCTTCTTATTAAACCAACGATTTTATAGGTAGAGAAATATTTGAAAAGAATACTGGTATGAGTTCTTCTTCAATTTTCCAGCCCAGTATTGTAAGCGAATTTACAAAAAATTCTTGTACTTGTTAATATTAACAAAATATGTAGTTTACACTAATTTTTGTATATTTGTAAGTTAAAAACAATTTTTTGTAAAGAAAATAAAATATTTAAGCAACAAATTGCAACTACAATTATTTTGTTAATCCAATCAAAATTTCTATTGGATCACATATAAAAAGAATGTTTTGTTGTCAAACCAATATTTTAATGATTTGTCAACAAAATATTTCTTTAAGTATAATTATATTTTTAGCTTCAAGATAAATAAGTAATACTTTTTCTTAAATAGAGCAATTACTTCTACTATTTTCTAGTACATAAATAAATTTTCAGTCAATATGTCTTTGAAAAAGCTCGTGTAAGATTCCAAAGATGTTTTTTATCCTTTATTTAGGTCATTACAAGCCATTAATCCCGTATAAAAAATTAATTTGGAGAATACATAGTCATAAGTTTTGTGTTTCGTCGTTTAAAGAGTTTAGATAAACTTAAAAACCCGAGATATGTGTTCTGCACGTTTTGACAGAACGGAATATATTGAACCATATTTTCAATATTCTTTCTCGTGTAAACAAATCTTTCTTGAATCAAGTCGTAAGTAATATCAGGAAAAATCTGTAAGAGCAGAATTTATAGCAAAGATTGAGTTGCATCCAATGAAAGCCTATCTAGTAGAACTGCAGAAAATTCGGGTCTCGAAGAATATTTAATTTTTTTATGTGGTAAATATATATATATATATATATATATATATGTGTGTGTGTGTGTGTGTGTGTGTGTGTGTGTGTGTGTGTGTGTGTATGTGTGTGTATATATGTGTGTGTGTAATTCTCAATATTTAATCTTTTAATAATCTATTTAGTGGTAATCAATGAAGGTTAATTAATTAAATCACGAATAAAGTCATCTATAAAATCTGGTACAAACTTTTGCATTGAACCAAAAGGTGTGAAATGTTAGTGATTTTCAATCACTTATTCCTTATAAAAAATTAAAAATATACATCTTTCTAGATTTATTATACTTTGTAAAGTGCCTTGAAAAGTTCATAGAAGTGTGTTAATTTTGCGTAGTATTATTGTTCGAAGTCGATTTCATGGTTGAAGTAATGGAGTTAGGTTGGTGTCTTGAAGAGTGGACAGAAAGTGTGGAATAGCTTTGGTGGAGCAATAGGTTGAGTTTTCGCATAGTGGACAAAAGTTTGGAATAGGTATCTCGTTTGTTAGAGAAATGTTCTGATTAGAAATGCAATCTACGAAAATTGTTTGAGGATTTTATTGTTGTCAAGGTCTCGAGAATTTGTTGAACTGGATCGGGTTTTGAGTCGTTTTCGAAGGTAGGCAAATTTATTGTCCAGTGTGTGTTACTATTTAGGCGAAAGTAAATAAGAAATCAAGGCCAATTTCAGAATCGGTAGAATAAGAGGGATTTGGCCACTTCTATTCTATAATACATAGTGAGGTAGTATATTAATTTAACTTCGCTTGTCAGCCGGAGGTTATTCCAATTGATTTAAATACGCGTTAGTTCAGTGAGAGTAGCCTTCCCCTTTTAATCTAAGAATCAATAAACTTTTAATTTTAAATAGAAGTTTCCTTTTTACTTAAACAATATATTCACAGCAGCAGAATGACAAGAAAGGAAACTTGTGGGAAGGAATTATCCTAGCAACTTGACAAAAAAGAAGATTTTTTTTTCTAATATGTATTTTTGCAATTATACTGGTTGTTGAGATGTATTGTTCTATATTCATTATATCATCAAAATTTTCATAATACAGAATCAAATATACAGTTATTTAAACCATCATCAATTTTTAGATAGTTTTGTATGTATGTTGCGAAAATCGCTACTTCCACTTCAACTTTTTGTAATCCGATCGTCTGCGCCTGCGCGCACGAGAGGAATTGTGCGTTCGATAGCAAGAAGAAGAATGTTCTAAGTTTCCAAAATGTAAATATTGTGTATTGTTAGCGCGCGTTAAGTATTTATGTAATTTTATCAGTATTATGTCTTTAATAATTTGTGATTGTGTATTTACCAGATAAAATGCGTTTATTTAAAGAAAATGACTGTTCAATGAGTGAAAGTTTCCACTTATTATTGAATTGAGAACTAATATTTCATCCCTCGAACAAGACAGATGAAAGAAGGTAAGTTTTTCTTACCTTTTATTATTGAAAAGAAACATAAATGATTCTATTTGTTTTTTAACACGAAATTTTTGATTAGATGAAGATTTATAGAATCAATTTTGTTGAATACTAATTTATTTAAAATTTAGTATATAAATATCGAATATAGGTATTCTTAAAGTTTGAATTCGATATTTATTGGCATCCCTGCCGGGATGCGTTTACCTAGGATTATAATGGAAAAATTAGCTAAAGAAAGAACACCTTTAAGAAGTGCGTTTACACGTAGTTTATTAGAGAATAATTTAATAGAGGAAGATAAGAATATAGAAGAAATTGAAGTTTTATATGCTCAATTAAATGAAAAATGGGCAATGTTATGTCCAAAAGAAAAAGAAATATTAGATGTTCTTGTTAAAGATGATAAGTGTACACAAGATAATTATGATAAAGAGTATGAAGGCTTTAGTTCTTATGAAGAAAAATTTATTAAATTAAGAACAAAAGTTGAAAAACTTTTGAAAAATTCTGAAATTGAAAACAGTTTTCAATCAAATGAAAATATAATGAAACGAAAATTCAAACTTCCTGAAATAGAATTTAAATTGTTCGGGGGTGAAATAAAAGAATGGTTGCCATTCTGGGCACAGTTTGAGAAAATACACAACGATGAAGAAATACCAAATGAAGATAAATATCAGTATTTGTTGCAGGCCACAATAAAAGGCTCAAGGGCACGGGAAATTGTTGAATCGTATCCCGCCACAAAAGATAGTTACAAAAATGTAATAGAATGTCTTAAAAGTCGTTTTGGGCGTACAGATATGTTAATTGAAGTTTATATACGAGAAGTTCTTGCGTTAATGATGAATAATGCTATACGTAAAGGTCCAAAAATGCCACTTTTTAAATTGTATGATAAAATTGAAACATATTTACGGTTATTGAAAATGCTAGGTGTTTCAAGTGAAAATTATTCATCAATTTTATACCCGTTAATTGAATCTTGCTTACCTGTAGATATTTTTAAAATATGGGAAAGAAATTTGAGTTCGACCTTGAACTACGCAAAACAGGAAAATGATGATGAATTGAAATCGGGTAACAAATTAGATTGCTTGATGAACTTTTTGCGGCATGAAATTGAAAGTGAAGAAAAGGTGAAACTTGCTCGTAGTGGATTTAATTTTGAAAATGTGAATAAAAGTACTTATCCGCCACCCGTTCGACGTGAAATTATTCCTACCGCAGCTGAATTATATAATTCTTCTGACGTGAAAAAAGAAATGTGTATTTTTTGCAATAAATCACATGTAAGCAGTGAATGTAAAAATGCTGATAGTTTATCCTATGAGGATAAAAAGCAAATATTGATGAAAAAAGGTGCTTGTTTTAAATGTTTAGCTGCAAAGAAACATTTATCCCGATTTTGCAAAGCGAAGATACCGGCCTGTGATTGCGGAAAATTTCATTTCAAGATAATGTGCCCTGGGAAAAGCGATCAAGAACATCGAATTAAATTTCAGTAATTTGAAAATTTAAATGCTGAAAATAAGAAAGACACTGTTTTAGCAAATAAAACCAGTACTCGACAAGTTCTTTTGCAAACTCTGATTGTTCGTCTTGAGAAAGGGAAATAAAATGAAATACATCAGGATATTATTTGATTCTGGCAGCAGCAAGTCCTATTTGTCAACTTTTGCATTAAATGAAATGGGATATGAATGCATAGGTAAAGAAGATTTGACACATAGCTTATTTGGTGGAGTAGAAACTGTGATACCCCATAAGAAATATTTGATAGGTCTGAGTGACTATAATGATAATTATCGTTGCAGTCTTGAAGTGTTAAATCAAGACAAAATTTGTTCTGAAATACCAAAAATTCCCTATGGTTCATTTCTAAATGAAATTAAGCATAAAATTCATTTGTCTGACCTGAATTGTCATGTAGATTTATTGTACGAATTTTCCCCGAATGAAATCCATGGCTTAATTGGAGCTGATGTCATTGGAAAACTATACACTGGAAATATAAAACCATTAAAATCTGGTTTAGTCTTAATAGAAACCCGCCTTGGGTGGACGCTAATGGGAAAAATCGGACAGAAGGTTTCAGATAGTACAAGTAGCGTTATGTCATTACATGTAAATGACACGAAAATTTCTGATTTATGGCGACTTGATGTGCTTGGGATTCTGGATCCAGGAGAGAAGAATAGCCGAAAGGAACTTGAAATAGCAGCCGAAGACCATTTTAATAGAAGTATCAAACGTGACGCTGAAGGGAGATATGAAGTGATTCTCCCATGGATCCAAGGCCATCCTCCTTTACCCACTTGTAAAAATATTGCAGAACGAAGATTGAAAGGTTGTATAGATTCGCTCAAGAAAAAAGGGACATTAGAAGCTTATGAAACAGTATTAACAGAATGGATTCAAGAAGGTGTTATAGAAGAAGTTAAAATTCTGGGTAATGATGAAAGTGACCATTATTTGCCCCACAGGGCCGTAATAAAAGAAAATTCTACTACCAGAGTTAGGCATGTTTTTGATGGTTCTGCCAAAGAGAAAAATTCACCTTCAATCAATGATTGTTTAGAGAAAGGACCTAACACCGTCGAACTGATTCCAGCAATCTTGAATAAGTTTCGATTGAAGAAAATAGGAGTAATTGCTGATATACGAAGAGCTTTCTTACAAATTGGACTTAGTAAACGTGATAGGCCATTTCTGAAATTCTTATGGTGGGAGGAAGGTGATCCCACGAAACCTAAAGTTTTTCAACATCGTAGAGTTGTTTTTGGACTTTCTTGTTCGCCATACCTACTGGGTGCTACTCTTCGATATCATCTGAAAAATGTTTCTGCTCATTTTGAAGAAACAGCTACCAAGTTGTTAGAATCATTTTATGTGGACAACTGTATCACCAGCGTTGAAAACTATGAAGACCTCGTGAAATTTGTCGAAGAATCCAAGTTAATTCTCAGTGATGCTAAATTTGAGCTTCGAGGGTGGGAGCACAATTTCCCCAGTCCATCAGAAGAAAGATGTATTCCAGTCCTGGGATTGACATGGAACTTAAAGAATGATACCTTGTCTGTAGATTTACGAGATACTTTAGAAGATGATACCCCTGAAACGAAAAGGAAAATACTGAGTGCGGTGCATAGAATATTTGATCCCCTTGGCTTCACATGTCCGGTTACCTTGGGGCCGAAGATTCTCCTGCAAGAGTGCTGGAAATTGAAAGTATCATGGGATGCAGAATTGCCTGAAAAAATTACCAAGAAGTTTGAGCAGTGGCAAAAAGAAGTTCCTAAATTGAAAGAAGTCAAAATCCCAAGATGCCTCACTCTGAATCATGAGGCGCCAGAAAATTTAAGTTTACATATTTTCTGCGATGCAAGCAAGAGTGCATATGCTACCTGCATATTCTTAAGAAGTGAAACTGGAAGTTCAGTGTCTTGTCAACTTGTACAGGCTAGAAGCAGAGTTGCTCCTATGAAAACTACTTCTATTCCAAGATTGGAACTACTTGCCTGCTGCATAGGAGCGAGATTAGCTGAGACTGTGGTGAATGATCTCCGAATAAAGAATATCTCAAAATTTTTCTGGTCCGACTCCGCAAATGCACTATATTGGATAATGGAAAGTGAAAACTGGGCGCCGTTCGTTTTTAACAGAGTTAAAGAAATTAGATCTCTGACAGAGCCTGAAAATTGGCACCACGTACCAGGGTCTTTCAATGCAGCAGATTTGCCATCTCGCGGCTGTAGTGTCCAAACATTGATTAAATCCAAGTGGTGGGAAGGTGTGCAATGGTTGAGGAAGCCAAGACAAGAATGGCCAAGATCTAATGCTCTTCCTGACTTCGATATAGTGTACTCCGAGAAGAAGAAAACAGTAATTAGTGCTACAAATCATGAAGATTCAAGTGAGAAGCTTTATAACCGTATTTCGTCATACAATAAATTGTTAAGAATCACTGCTTGGATTTACAGATTTTTTAATAATTGTAAAGTTGAACCTTCACATCGAATTTTTGGATTCTTAACTTCAGAAGATATAAATGATGCTGAAACTGTTATGTTGAAAAATGTACAAAAAGAATCATTCTCGGGTCCTGAAGATAAACGCCTGAAATTCCTTAACTGTTTTATGGATACAAATGAACTTATGAAAATGAAGACTAGAATCATCATGAGAGAAGATACACAAAGTTTCCGATACCGATAATATTGCCATCCAATCATCCAGTGGTAGAAAAACTCATCCGAACCAGACATTTAAATTTGAATCATGCTGGTGTCCAGATCCTAATGAATAATTTAAGAGAAGATTTTTGGATTTTAAAGTATCGGAAGACAGTAAGAAAACTTATCAGAAATTGTGTATGCTGCAAAAGATATGATGCTAGACCAAAGCCCATCATAGAAGCACCTCTCCCAGTTGACAGAATAAAGGAAGCAGCAGTGTTTGAGGTCATAGGAATTGATTATGCCGGTCCTCTAATTCTTCGAGGAGGTCAAAAAGTCTGGATAGTCATCTTAACTTGTGCCGTCTACCGAGCCTTGCATTTTGAGATAGCTACATCCATGTCGACTGAAAATTTTCTACAGGCTCTCCGAAGATTCATAGCTCGAAGAGGAAGACCCACAATAATTTACTGTGATAATGGCTCAAATTTCGTTGGTGCGGAAAATTTACTTAAGAAAATCAATTGGGATACCATTTCTCAATACAGTGAAGCTCAGAAGATCATTTGGAAGTTCAACCCTCCATCTGCACCGTGGTGGGGTGGGTGGTGGGAACGTTTGATTGGTATAATCAAGGGAATTCTTCGAAAAGTCTTAGGAAGAAGTTCGTTGAATTTAGAAGAAATGAATACTGTTATTTGTGATACTGAAGGCATTGTTAACCAACGTCCTTTAACTTACCTCTCGGAAGATGTTAATGATCTAACTCCGCTTACTCCTGCTATGTTTTTACGGGATATTAAAGAATCAGGCATTCCCGATCTTGATGTTTTAGATTCATCATCTCTCAATAAAAGATATGCCTATAGACAGCGAATAAAAGAAGATTTACGAAAAAGGTTTCGAATTGAATATTTGGGGCATTTAAGGCAATCTTCGAAATTTACTAAAAATCAACGACCCATCCAAATTGGTGATATCGTTATAGTATCCAGTGAGAACATCAAGAAAATTGACTGGCCTCTCGGTAAAGTTATTGAACTCTGTCCATCTAAAGATGGCCATGTTTGACTAGTAAAAGTGAAAATGAAAGGTGGTGAATTTTTCCGTCCAGTGCTTAGATTAATTTCTCTAGAAGTAACTCCTAAAAGTTGTGCAGATTTACTTTTTTCATCACGAATATCTAAGTCGAATATCCAACCTCCTGAAAAAAACTTTGTTCCAGTGACTGTTCCAACTGAATCTGTTCCAGTGACTCCTCCAACTGAGTCTGTTCCAGTGACTGAACCTACTGAGCCAGTTGACAAAAGTTCTGTAAAGGACATTCCTATAGAGACTGTTCCACTTGAAAAACGATCCAAATATGGACGTTTGTTAAAGCCAAAAGTGAAGTTTGAGTTTCTCTAAAAATCCTCGAAACTCAAAGGTGGGAGTGTGTTGCGAAAATCGCTACTTCCACTTCAACTTTTTGTAATCCGATCGTCTGCGCCTGCGCGCACGAGAGGAATTGTGCGTTCGATAGCAAGAAGAAGAATGTTCTAAGTTTCCAAAATGTAAATATTGTGTATTGTTAGCGCGCGTTAAGTATTTATGTAATTTTATCAGTATTATGTCTTTAATAATTTGTGATTGTGTATTTACCAGATAAAATGCGTTTATTTAACCCATTCGAGGTCACGGGGTTTCAATTCTTTTACTTCGAAAATGGTTTCACTAGCATGTGTTACCTATCTCTCTAAAAGGTCAGCCGCTTTCAATGTTAAAAGTTTAGCAGTAACTCTATGAAATTTTTCCCCCATTCTGCGGCAGCTTCTTAGCAAACAAAAGCCCATTGTTTGCTAAGAAGAAACAATGTTATAGCAACATTGAAATAGCAAACGAAAGTCCATTGTGGGCATTTTCCTCGTGATTGACGTCCCCTAACCTCAAAATCTGCAATACTTTTTCGAGGAACTAATCTTCTGCATTTAAGCGAAGTGAATCCTTTTAAAATAAAAATAGTGAGAAAACACATACTCAGAGTTGATTTTAGAAAAGTTATAACAGCAAATCTGAACTATTATATGAAAAATTGCTGCATGAAATTGAATTGCAATCCATGGTGCTAATTTATATTATTCATTAACTAATTTTTAATTATTCATTCCACGAATAAGGAAATATATCATAGCTGTAAATTCTTCTATCATAGCAGAAATTTTTAACATAATTTCAGGTTCAGTTAAATTGCCATATTGATTCATTTTACTATTATTATTATTATTAAATCAAAGTTAAAGGAGATAATTATTTTTTAAGATGATTTAGATGATTATAAAAGATTATAAAAGTATAATTATAAAAAAAAAAAAAAAAAAAAAAAAAAAAAAGAGCAGATTCCAAGACTGTTTTACAGACACCAAAGTATATAACAAAATTATTTACTTATTTATTTATTTTATTATTATTATTATTTTTTTTTTTTTTTAATAGTAGTTTTAAATTATAAAATCTTATAAATTAAATATTTTTACTTTAAATTAATGTAAATTGATCCAAATATGGATTTATTTGTTTCAATCAATAAACTTTATTTAAAAAAAAAAAAAAAAAAAAAAAAAAAATCAGTATATTTTCAAGTTGCCTTTGGTAGTAAACTTCCTAATGTTTATTTATTTATTTATTTTGTAAATCCTTAAAAATAATACATTCATAACAATTTACCGTTAAAAATATAAGATAAAGAATCTAATAAATTAATTAATATTTAAATATTTTGTTAGTTCTAAAACTACCTAAACTAAAATATGTATCAGCTAATATAAATAAATTAAAAGTTTTAAATAATATTTGATATGATATCGGATGTTAATTAAGTTGAAATATAGACATAGTGTTGTTCCTAAGTAGAAATTGGAAAATCGATATTAAAATAAGGACGAATTCAATTTTTAAATTTATTATATCTTATGCAATGGGAAATTTTTCTTTAAAATGTTATACTTTTTATAACAAAAATAATATAGGTTTCGTAATAAAATAATTTTTATTTAATTATATTGTCAGATCTAAATATTTACAGTTTTAAATATATATTATCTAATCTTTAATTCATCTTTTATTTTATTAAAACAAATTTCTTCACGTACCGTAAAATATATGTAAGCACTTCCGATTTCGAAAGGTCATTTCTTTTATTCTTCAAATGCAATAGACATGTGCAAAAATTTTGGAGGCGAAAAGCAAGACAGTTAAAATTCGAAAATTTTTAATTAATATTTTTGCTATGATATCAAATGTCAATTAAATTTGAATATGGATGTAATAAACAGAAGTTTGAAAATCGATACTAAAATAAAATCGGGTTCATTTTTTACTTCCATTACCCTAGTACCGTAGGTAATGGAAGTATTGTATTCGGTCTGAAAATTCGATATCGGGTTTTCACCTGATTTACACGTTTTAAGGTCCCCTGAGTCCAAAAAAGTGTTTTTTGGCAATTGGTCAGTGTGTATGTATGTGTGTGTGTGTGTATGTATGTGGAGAAACTTCTGGCTATTATAGCTCAGAAACTAATAAAGATAGAGCTACGAAACTTTAGAATTGAAATACGTCTGGGGTACAGATGAAATTTCCAAATTTTAGTGAAAATTGAAAAACCGGAAGTAGGACATCGGAAACCGGAAGTGGGACCGTAAGTCCGTATCTCAAAAACGGCTGAAACGATTTTCTTCAAACTTGCTCTATAAACACTCTATTAGATGTCCTTTTGAATGATATAGTTGGTTAGTTCAGGAAAATTGATAGGAGTCCTGTATAAAGAGCTCAATTTCAGGACTTGCAAGCGCGTTCTTTAAAAACGGCTGCACGGATTTTTTTCAAACTCGTCATATTAACTCACTTTTAAATATCCTTTTGTATGTAATTATTGTTTTCCAGTCAATAATTGATTTTTTGTAAAAGTTGGTATCTCAAAAACGGCTCTAACGATTTTCTCTTTAGGTCACTTTTATGTTTTCTGATCACATTATCTCTCAAAAATACATATAATACGTGTAATAGTGGGTAATAGAAGTCGTGTGGTTGTTTCACACCAGATTTTTTAAATTTATTATATAGTATACAACAGAAAAATAATTTCTTTCAATTTTATAGGTTTTACATATTTTTGTATTTTTTTTTAATTGCCTGCTATTATTATTTTATTTAACTACTTCAATTTCTTTCTTTCTTTTTCTACCTTTCTTTGATCCCCCTTCCTCTTTTTGAACAATTCAAATTCTAGCTTCATGAATTTCTTGAGTGACCATAGTTTCATGAATTTCTTAAGTGGCCAGGCCACAGTTTCATGAACTCTTTGAGTGGGCACAATCTATACAAGCCTCTATCAGATTAAAAGAAAAGAAAAAAAAAAAAAAAAAGAACTAAAGATATCACAAACTGTAAAGTAAAAAGTAAAAGTTCTTGATACTTGAGAACAAATAATTACTTGTAGTTTCGAGAGCTGCTAAACAGGTGCTCTTTTCGTCAGGTAAAAAAAAAAAAAAATAAATAAATAAATAATAAAATAATAAAAAGAAAGAACTTGAGTTTACCTATATAAATATTCTCTAAAGTAAAACAATGTTAATAAATGCACGTTCTATTGTTTCTTACTGAAGGTGGATAATATTTTAATTGGTGTTCAAATTAAAGTGGTAATTTATAGCGATGTGCTCAGAATGTGTAGAAGCTTTTAAATTATATACTCAAAGCTTAGTTCGAAAAGTTCTCTAAGAAAATTCGGATCATAGGAATAATTCTAGTATAGCATTCTCTCTCTCTCTCTCCCCCCCCCCCCCCAGTACAATCTATAATATAAGAAAATCTCGTTTGTATGTTTGAGATGTTGAGGAAAGAATATCGCACGCAGAGCTAAGGCATTTGACATGAAGGTATGGTTCAACCTGGAGTGGTGGGCATGGGCTTACATTTTCGATATCTTAATAAATTTTTTGTAATTAATTAAAAAACATAAAAAATTTTTACGAATACATTTGGTTAGATAAACCCATTTACCATCTTGCGTTTTCAAGTGTTATATAATCGTTAACGCCAGAGATCGAAGTTGAAAAGACACTTTTCTCCTCTTTGTGTGGATAAACATTGCGATTTTTCATGAAGTGCCTGAAATTTAACATAGTCAAATGTTGCTAAAATATATCCTTTTTCAATAAGAATGAATGTTTATGCATTACTATGCATGTCCAAATTGCGTCGTAAATTTCATCTAAATCCGACAACTTTTGGAGATTTTACTGATTTTATTTATTTATTTATTTGCATTAGTATCCCCCAGTGGTCGAAATTCGACAACTTTTTACAAAAACTAAGGAAAGCAAAAATATTGCCTTCTCATAAACGGAATTAAATTGCAGAGCAGCAATACTTATTGGCACGATTCGACCATGAAGTACAGTGTTCAAACTAAAAAAACAGACCTTTTCTATAAATGGTCTATTTGAGTAATCTCAAAACGTGTAACTTCATCGAAAACCAGAAATCTAAATTGTTTATTATTCTTATACTTTCTTCTTATACATGCAGAAGATAGAATAATAAATCCATTTTTGAAAAAATAAGTAGTCAATTTCAATTAACTGAAATGCAAGGAAATCTCAAGACTTGTAAATACATCAAAAACCGGAAATCGAAATTTTTTTACATCTTCTGCTTTCTTTTTCAATTCCTACTATTAGTTCACACTCTCCCTATATATATCTTGTACAAATCTTGCAATCAATTTTTAACTAACTTCCCGGCTAGCTAGAAATTTGAAACTTTCAGGATTGCTCAGAACACGGTGACAATACATTTTTTAAATACTTTATCCAACTGTTTCGTGTTCCTTCTGCCTTCGTCAGTGTTACTAGTACAAAATTTGCAATCGATTTTTTAACTAATTTCCCGACTAGCTAGGCATTTGAAACTTTCAGGATAGCTCAGAACACGGTGACAATACATTTTTTTTACACTTTTAGTAAACTGTTGCAGGTCCCTACTGCCTTCGGCAGTGTTTATATGATTCAACAGAAAATTTATTTAACTAACTTCCCAACAAGCTAGACATTTGAAGCTTTTAGAATAGTTCAGAATACGGTGAAAATGCATTTAAAAAATACTTTTAACTAACTGTTTCGGGTCCCTGCTGCCTTCGGCAGCGTTGCCAGTACAAAGCTTGCAATCGATTTTTAACTAACTTCCCGGCTAGCTAGCCGTTTGAAACTTTTATAATAGCTCAAAACACGATAACAATGAATTTTTTTTAATACATTTAGCCAATTTTTCCGGATTCCCGCTGTCTTCGGTAGCGTTTATATGATTCAACAGAAAACTTAACATATGGTATATTAAAGGGGGCTGAAGCCCCCCCCCCCCTTGAAAAAAAAAAAAAAAAAAAAAACTGACATTCACAATTGTATGTTACAATTGTAAATTTTTCATTGATCTGGAATGACATCTTGAAACTCTTAGCCCCCCCCCCCTCCCCCCCCCCCAAAAAAAAAAGTTAAGTTTTGGATCTACCACTGCTAAATTTCCCTGTTTATCTTATTCTAATTAAATTGTATTAAACTTCACTTTTCCACTTCACCTCGTCTAATATTTTATTCCAATTGTTCTCACTTTCATTATCACTTGTTGATTTCTTTTAACATTAGCTTCGGAACCATGTCATGACAACGGTAACCGAAAAAAAAAAGTAACGAATATAATAATGATATAAAAACGTATCTTATGCAAATACCTAAAAGTCTGAGTAAAAATGGTAAAAATGTTTGAGATAGTGATTATAATTTGTATTCAAACATAGTTGGCCTAGAGAAAAAATAATTTATATCAGTATAAAAAAAGAAAAAGAAAGAAAGAATAGAAATGAGAAAATTCGTAAAACATTTGAGAATACAGAAATTTACATTTAAATCACAAAATATATGTATATATTTTATTTATTTATATTTTCAAAAAGGAGAAAAGCTCATTATTATTATTATTACTATAATAAATTCAGTGAAAGAAATTTGTAACACACTTTTCTGGTAAATATTAATAAATTTAATGCCAATCTCAGTAATATGTATAAAAATAAAATTAATATTTAAATTTTCTGAAATAATCTCCCCCCCACCCCCTCTAAAAAGTTAAAATAATAATTATATATTTAAAAAAAAAAAAAAAAAAAAAAAAAAAAATTAATATGTTCTGGCCATTACAAGACTTTATTCTGTATTTTCCTACAGGGTGTGGTAGATAAGTAATGAGACTGGCCGCCGCGCGGCGACCCAGTCGCTCGCAGTGCGGTCTGCACCTGCAGGTCACGTGGTGGGGGATCTGAGCTAACAATAGAACCGGTTCGCAGTCGCGTCGGAGCTGTGGCGCAGTGAGGGTCAAGCTTCGCGTATTAAGTTGTTTGTGTGCACGTGACACTTGTGAAAATGGATCGCTCGATAGAACAGCGGTATGCAATCAAATTTTGCTTTCGCTTGGGAAAAACTGCTTCGGAAACTTTTGGACATTCCAATACGACCCGGAGACGAAAGCCCAGAGCTCGGAGTGGCACACACCGGCATCCCCGCGGCCGAAGAAAGCAAGGATGTTAAAGTTCCGCGTCAAGACAATGCTGATTGTGTTTTTCGACAAGCGGGGGTTAATTCACAAAGAGTTTGTCCCTCAGGGGAAAACTGTGAATGCCGAATTCTACAAAGAAGTCCTTCAGCGATTGCACAGAGCCGTCAAACGGAAGCGACAGGACCTTGCTCAACGCTGGCGTCTCCACCACGACAACGCTCCGGCGCACACAGCGTTCCTCGTGACCTCCTACTTGACCCGAATTGGAGTTGAAGTTCTGCCACAGCCACCATACAGCCCTGACTTGAGTCCTCCTGATTTCTTCCTATTTCCGAAGGTCAAAAGATGCCTGAAGGGTCATCGTTTCGACGATATTCCGAACATCCAACGTGCTGTCACGAAGGCACTAACTGGGATAACTCCAACGGACTACAGTGGGGCCTATGAAGCTTGGAAAACGCTCTGGCAACGTTGTGTCGACGCCCAAGGCGAGTACTTTGAAGAATATTAACGTTTTGTACAAATCGGATCAATAAATTTGTTTTTCTAGACTGAGTCTCATTACTTATCTACCACACCCTGTAGACAAATTCATGCAGCAAAATTATTTTCCTTGATGAATGCAGAAGATTTTCTTCTCAGACAAGTAGCACTAAATGCGGAAGAGAGTCAATTTTTTTGTCATGAGAGAAAATACTTTTTTTCCGTAAAAAAAGAAAAAAGAGGGATATTTAAATCATAACAGATCTATAGTTTAATTATTTGTTTTAAAAGTACTGAGGAGATCTTTAAAAGGATATCTATATCAAAAATTTTGTATCCCCAACGAGAGGATTGGGGGGGGGGGGGTGATGCTCCTACATGCACACAATTATTTTCTTAGTTTACTACTACTATTATTACTAATTCATATTTTTTTTTTCCAATTATTCGTTAAAAATAATTCTCATTTTGTACATTTATACGAAATTTGGTCCATACTAAAAATTTTGAAAAATGGCCACCACCTAGTAAGCAATTGATCTTCAAATGTAATCAGCAGCAGTTTAAATCAAGGTACAACTAAATGCTAAGTTTGGTGAAATTCTGTTCATTTGTTCTTGAGATACAGCTTCCATAAAATCTATGATACTCACGCACACATTTTCTGAAGATAACCAAATCGTGTTCAAGGAATCTGAAAACGTGTAAACCCATCAAATACCGGAGATTAAAAGTTATCATGAATCTATTGCTTTCTACTTTTACATAATAAAAGAAAGTAAACAAAAGAAAAGAAACAAAAATAAAATTTAAAAGAAAATAAATAAATCAGTAAATAACAATAATAACAGAAATAATAAGTACAAAATTTTGAATAAGCACCAAAAAATGCAATAAACTCGTAACAATTGTTTCGAATCGAAAGAACACATGACCCTTCATCAGGCGAACAAAATAGGCACAAGTTCCGCTTTTACTAGACGCATATTGTTTCTTTTTTCTCTGTACCAAATTTAATTGCACCGTTCGGTGAATATGCAACTATGAATATGTTGGGTTATTTAAATATATCGAATGAGTTTTAAAAACTGGCATGGGTGGCAACTTGTCGTAATAACTTGAAATATATTTTGAATTTTATTAAGAGCTTTACACATTTTATGAACGTTACAACAATATTCAAATGGAGGATTTAGATGAGCGGCAAATCATTGACCTTAAATATTGATTATAACAGTTTTCTTTCTTCTGCACCTGCTTCATTGCCCGATATAATCAACAGTATTTTTTGTTTTTTAATTAGTTAATGATAATTATTAAAAGATTCAA
Organism: Salticus scenicus; assembly: GCA_963930645.1. Classification (NCBI taxonomy): domain Eukaryota; kingdom Metazoa; phylum Arthropoda; class Arachnida; order Araneae; family Salticidae; genus Salticus; species Salticus scenicus. The sequence goes on along the minus strand of OZ005653.1, from coordinate 160,777,775 downwards.
CGATTCAAAGAATTCTTAAAAATAAATTATATAAAATAATATTTTTTTCTTTACCTGTGCCTCACTTGCCAGTATAAAGATTCCCTCTCTCTCTCTCTCTCTCTCTCTTTTCCAATTAGTAAATAACAATTATTCAAATTTAGGTTAAAAACGACATGAAAAGATATATAAAACCAGGATTTCTGTTCATTTGATCCTAATCGTCCAAATTCATTGAGAGTTATATTATTAAATAAGTTAATTATGTTATATTATTAAATAATTTACTATTATATGTATGTATATATACAGAGAGAGAAATAATAAATTAGTTACGCAAAAATAAATATCGCAAAAAAAAGTTAAACGAGTTATTGAGGCTCCCGATCTCTAGATCATTATATGGAAAATATGAATGGAGATGTAAAGTAATGCCTCTCAATGTTCCAAACACTGTATTGTTTTAAATCTATTTATTTTACAGAATGGCTAAATCGTTTAGGGGAAAAAAAATACATTTAAACAGTTGTTTTCTTGAAAATGGTATACATGTTTACGGCAATTTAACACATATTTTATTTTATTATTATTATTATTATTATTATTTTAAATATATAGTTTGGAGATGAAAGATCTAATACAAATAATTTTTGCGTTCTTTTTGCGTTCTAATTCTGGGTTAACTAAATTTTAGACACTATCAAAGTTCACTCTTATTATACAAACAAATGCTAATAAAGCATAATGTATCAGATTTTCTTGTGTATCTGTGTAAGCGAACTACATATGTTCTGTTTTATTTAATGAATTTTATATTACAGAAGTAATTGTTCACATAATTTTCGTCTATAGATTTTATTTTACCCGTGTTATTTTGTGCTTCCTTCTGAAAGAGTTATAAATCTTTTATCTTTTAGAAGGTTTTTAAGAGCACACAACTTTCCCCACGCTGTTAAACGAAGATCTATAACATTTATCAATTTCATTCAAAAAGAATCGATTTGATGTCACTAAATTTTAAAGGAGATAATTAAAAACATTCAGGTTAAATAGCTAAATTATTAAAAAATGTAAAAATGCGATTGTGAAAAAAATAGGGCAAAATTAAAAAATCTACAGAAATAGGCAACAAACTTTTTATTATTAAAAATAAGCATAAGTATAAAAATAATTGTTAGGCTACTGTCAGATTTTTTCTTTCTTTCTTTTTTTTTTTTTTTTTTTTTTTTTTTGAGGGAGGAGGAGGGGATGATATTGTCAGGTACGCAGTAAAAATAGCTGTAGAAAATTTATCAACGATAAAAATCGTGATAATCAGCAATCAGTTAACTTGAAATTATTTTTAAATAATGATTTAAAGTGGATTCACGTTAAAAGGTAAAATATTATTCTTATTAAAATATTTTTGTAGTATGTATTTGTAAAGTATGCTACCAATTTCAGTATTCATCACTCTGCTTGAAAATAATGCTTCTTTACTCCCCCCCCCTCTCCCCCACCGCTTGTCTTATAACAAATGTGTGCATCAAAGTCATCGGACATGTCAAAATTGACAAATCTCCCTTAGTAAAGATTACCTTTAATCGTAGAACAATCGGAAAGAGTGAAATAGAATTTTCTGTACTCCCAAATACGCACTTCGGAAATCAAGAAGAATTTATCCTTTATATAAGTTAATATATATAATTTTAAATCCCTTTTTATAAATGAGTATTTACTAAATACAATTTAAAATGCTTTAACATAATAAAATTAAAATAATAATAATGAATAATAGCGTTTCTAACTAAAACAATACCATTTAAATTATTTTTCTAAGAAAAATAGTATGACGCAACTAACTACTAATAACTTAAAAAAAATATATAATGCTAATTAAACTCTTTAGTTGCTCTTACAAGTAAATTATTACAAAGTTCGCTATTTATAATCGAAAGATATTAGCTATTTGTAAATATAAATTATTTTTCAGTACGCAATTAACAATTTTTGTCGTATTTGTGTTTATTTATTTAAGTCTTTATCAAAATGGCTACTAAAATGAATATTCTTTATATATTTTGATGATAAAAAAAAATCACACACATACACACACACACACAAAAAAAAAAAAAAAAAAATAGGAGCAGTATATAACGTTTATTTTTTTTAAGATACACGAATTATATTTATAGTAAAAAGAAATACACCATTTGATTCTTTCTATCTGAATAAAAATATTTAAGAAAATAATTTGCACACACACAAGAAAATAATATTAAAGATGGTAATAATAATAATAAATCTTTATGCAATAATTCGGTGAATAAGAAAGCCGATAATATAAAATTTTACTACGAACAATGATATTTTATATGTATTAATGTCTAATTACGCCATTTAGTTGAACAATAACAGCAACAAAAAAAAAAAAAAAAAAAAATCACATATTTTATAATTTGAGAAACAGCATTTGAAATTCCATGTTCCATTAGTTCAGATTTTTTTTTTTTTTTGTTTGTTTGTTTGGGGTGGGGTGGGGGAATTCCATGTACGTAAACCAGTTGTACCCGCACTATTAATGCCATTTGAAATAAGAAACATTCCACAATGTACTTCAACATTATATATCAATTTAAAAAAATATAAAAATATTTACGGTCGCAGGGGTAAGTAGACAAATTGACAAACAGATGGACAGTCCGACAGACATATGCACATACTGAAATCATATTCACGCTTAAAAATTATTAGAAAATTTTAAAACGCTTAATGTAAACGAAAAGGCAACTCCAGCAAATTTATCACAAAAGATATACGGAAAAAAAAAAAAAAAAAAAAAGTGTGTAATTTGATATTTTTATATGTACAGTATTTTATGTTACATTGTAATTCAATTATTCTGAACAAAAAAAAAATATTTTTTAATATTTATTTAAAAAATAATGGTTCACAAAATTGTCTTTAAAGAAATATATATGGCCCTAAAAAATATTAGATCTTGAGGGTGTCGTCTAGATTGAATTTTAACTATTTTCTATTCTGTATTTTTCTTACAAATCCTCTTTATAGGAAGTCTCGGTTCTGTCTATCATAACATTCTAAACTTCACTTGCGAGGTTGCGAGTAATATTTAGTTATTTAGTATACTAATAATTAAGCGAAGGGGGGGGGGGGGGGGGGTGTTAGTGTTAAAAAAAAAAAAAAAAAAAAAAAAAAAAAAAGAATTCTTTGAAACAAAATATTAAGTAAACTATAAATTTGCAACGGATTCAATTATTATTATGAATTAGATTATTATGCACAAGAATATAAAATGAAATAAATAAGCAATGAAGTCTGTGTAGTTGCTAACGATCGAACCTAGTATCTGTTTTGAAATACAATGTTTTTCTTAACCATCTAAAGAAATTCTCAAAAGCATTTTTTAACCAAATCCTTGTCATTCCGCTGGAATACAAATAATATGATGAATAGACGTCCTGTTGTACGACTATTGTGTCGGTGAAAGAAGGAGTGGCTGAAAAACGCCTACTTCAACTCCCAGTGTGGAGCGAAGGGGAAAAGCACAAACGTGAATACGCGCCCGTGACCATTTTCAAGTACAAACTCTCGACCGTGCTATAACGTTCATAACCATTTAGAAGTAACAAATGCTGACCGTCTATAAACGGTCGTGACCATTTAGAAGTAGAAATCTCCGACCGCGTATACACGTTCGTGACCATGAAAGGGTTAAAGAAAATGACTGTTCAATGAGTGAAAGTTTCCACTTATTATTGAATAGAGAACTAATATTTCATCCCTCGAACAAGACAGATGAAGGAAGGTAAGTTTTTCTTACCTTTTATTATTGAAAAGAAACATAAATGATTCTATTTGTTTTTTAACACGAAATTTTTGATTAGATGAAGATTTGTAGAATCAATTTTGTTGAATACTAATTTATTTAAAATTTAGTATATAAATATCGAATATAGGTATTCTTAAAGTTTGAATTCGATAATGTACACTGCAGCCAAAAATTTTGATTAATAATGCAACAGAGTAGACCAGATTTAAAAGACAGGCAGACAAATGTTATATATCTTCTATGTCAACGAATGTTCAAAATTATTTCCAAAACAATGTTCTAAAATGACGAATATTGCTTAACTGCAACCATGTCCGAAAAAAAAAAAAATCTCACTTTATGAAGCGAACATTTAAAACAATTTTTATGCGTAAATATTATTATTTTCTGCAGACATTTGCTTCTGTTTCATAGCTATGATACTTGGCAAGATTTATTGACAAACATTTTCTTGAAAATAAACTTAACCCTCCAAGTGCTGATCGTTTCACTCTTAAGTGTTAAGCATTTTTAAGATATATCTTTCGTGCAGATATATAAAATCGATTGATATCTCGATTTTACGAATCGTCTCACTGCGAGACGATAGCACTGTATCGGGGATCCGAATCGTCTCGCAGCGAGGCGATAGCACTTCGAGTGTTAATAACATTACAGTCGTCAACTAAATTATTCAAACACACATCCGCATTTTTTACATAATTTTTATAATCAACTTACTTTTTTAAAAACAGCATAAAGAATAAGATCAAGCCTTGACAAATATTTACTTAAGAAAACTTAACGCACACGTATTTAAATACGAATTAGTGCCAGCGCTTCAATAATTTTGCTGCCAACTGTATATCAATATCATCACAGACCTTTTAGGCCGTTATCTACACTGTAAAACATTTCTGTAAATTTACTGAAATATTTATCTAAAGTGTCTGTAAATTTTCCACAGTTCTTATTTAGAAATAAATAATTGAGATTCTCAATCATTAACAACATTATCTCAATCTACTCAATTCTGTATTTTTATCTTTATCTTTATCTTTATCTTTATCTTTTTTTTTTTTTTTTTTTTTTTTTTTTTTTTTTTTTTAATTTCTCAATAAAAATTAAAAATGAATGTTTCTACTTTATAGAAAGCATTCTAAGTCACAAATATACTCTTGCCAATAATTATTTAAATTAATATCATTCATTAAAATGCATCTATAATACCGATTTTTTAACATCTCCGTTCATTTTTCTCCGTAATTTTACATACGAGTTAAGGTAATAGATCACCAGTAGTTTTCTGTTGAAATTTTTAACAGTGTATTACTTCATTCAGTTTTTAAGCATGTCATTTTCTAAGGGCTGTAGTAGCAAGGTAAAAGCAAATAATCTATTTAAAAAATATTTTAAAACCCAAATTCTTAATGTATCATATCACATAAATCTTTTCAAAGTTATGATTTTGCAGATTTTTTTTTGTATTAAGGTGAAATGATAAATTTCAGCAGAAAAGAATTTGTACTCTTTTATAAACCAGGAAAGTCTAGGCGGTAAGGCAGTCGAAGATTCGATACACACCTAACCGAGTTTCAGAAAACATTTCTGAGACATTTGATTCATTGACTGATGCATTGCTATGATTGGCCATTAGTTATTGATCTGGTTGTGCCATCTATAGGTCATTACAAACGTAAATGTGCATAAAAACTTTTTTTTTTTCAAATAACTGCATAATTGTTTTAGAATTATAAAAATATGCATACAATGCTGCTCCCTGCAAACATTTTTTTAATTTTGAGTTTTAAAAAATATTTTAAATATGTTTGTGTACTACTTTATAAATTTATCGATGAATTAATTTTTATAAAACATTTTTATATTTGAATACTAAATTCTTGTCTTAAATTTCAGCATTCGAACATAAAAAAGGCTTCTTAACTATTCAACAATTCTTAGGATACTGTGTAGTCAACGAAAAATTTTATTTTATCAATTGACTTCTTTTCTACTAATTATTTACAAAAATTAACACTCCGGACCTTCGGGGTATCGAACGTTCGACTACCGCGTTGTTAACATGGCGCTCTAACTACCTCAACCACGGAGAGACGAATGAAAAAGCCTATATTTACCTTAAAATAGAGGCGCATTTTTTATTAGCTTGAGATTCACAAACATACCGTAGTGAATGACAGTAAGTACATAAGAATTTGGGGAAAATACCATCGAATAGCTTTCACGTGATTTTTATAGGTTTTATATTAAAAAGATTATATTTCATTCTTGTTTCTGTTTCATTCTTTCATAAATTAAGTGATAGTATACTTAGCCGGACGTTAAGAGACTTTATCTAAATGAAGCTTAATTTATTCTAAAAACAGCATCCTGAACTTTGAATTCCTTTGAAACTTTTTGCACATTAATAAAACCTTTTCATTTGAACATTTTTATAATCTGAGCGATAAAAAAATTTTCTTTTTTCGTGGCAAGAATATTTACATGTTTTCCACTGTCTATTGTCACAAATAATCAAGTATTAGCAGCTAATTATTTCTCATGAAGTTTTCTAAAATTATTTTACCAACATTTCGTTTAACACAAACACGTGAATATTTAAGCTACTTTTTACTTTCTTCTATATGTAATATAGAGAAAGTATTGGATTCGCGAAAATTTTTGACCTCCGTTTTTTGACGGATCTACACGTTTTGGGATGTCCTGAACACGAATTGATAGTTTTTAGAAAATGTCTGTCTGTCTGTCTGTCTGTGTGTCTGTCTGTCTGTATCATTTTTTTGTGGACGCTGTATCTCACGAACATATGAATGAAATTTAACCAAACTTGGTATTTAGTTGCACCCTGACATGAACTGGTGCCCATTAGATTTGGGGATCAATAGCTCAACAGGTGGCGCTGTAATCGCATTTTATGCAAATTTTTAACATGGCAGCATAGGACAAAATTCCGTATAAATGGGCATAATGAGAGTTATTTTAAACTTGTGATTGTAAAATGAATTTGAATTATTGATGATAGTAGTAGTTAACTAGGAAAAAAAAATTGTGCATGGGGGGGCATCGGTGTTAAATTTTGAAGATGGGTATCATTCGAAAGATCTCGTCAATACCTTTAAAACGAATGGTTGAACCATAAATCTGTGATAATTTAAAACAAAGTTATCGATTTTTTTTACTTTTAACAAAAAAAAAACTTAGAAAAATAATCGTATTTTTTTTTTTTTTTTTTTTTTTTTTTTTTTAACGAAATTTAACCAAACTTGGTATTTAGTTGGTCCCCGACATAAACTGGTGCTGATTATGTTTGGGGATCAATAGCTCAACAGGTGGCGCTGTGATAGCATTTTATCTAAATTTTTAACATGGCAGCATAGGACAAAAATTCGTATAAATGTGCATAATTAGAGTTGTTTTAAACTTGTGATTGTAAAATTAATATGAATTATTGATAATAGTGGTATGTAACTAGGAAAAAAATTTTCTGCATGGGGGGGCATCGCTTCCCCCCCTGGGGGGGAAGTACCCCCCCGGGGGGGATAAATTTTCAAGATGGGTATCTTTCGAAAGGTCTCGTCAATACCTTTAAAACGAATGGTTGAACTATAAATCTGTGATAATTTAAAACAAAGTTATCGATTTTTTTCACTTTTAACAAAAAAAAAAAAAAACTTAGAAAAAAAAAAAAAAAATCGTACTTTTTTTTTTTTTTTTTTTTTTTAATATTGTTACTGATTGAATATGTATAGGTAAATATAGAAGAAAGTCTTGTGGTGGCCACAACATACTAGTTTCACTTCAAATGCATATGAAACATCTTATTTCTAGCTTCATAGAACTTTTCCTGTGTCATTGTTTTGAGTTTGTGAATTTCATTTTAGTATCAGAGACTTTAAATTTGGACTTTTACGAAATATTAAATTTGGACTGTGTTGGGTGTTTCTAAACGAAGACTACATTTGGTAGGAAATAGTATGATCCTCTTTTTTCAACGTCCAACTTTCCAAACTAAACTTTTAATAAATAGATGAGAGTAGTTTTTTTTTTTTTTTTTTTTTTTAGAAAAGAAATCTTTTTAAGAACATATTTTTTTTTTTTTTTTTTTTTTTTTTTTGCGCAAAATATTTACTAGAATTTATGTATATGCCTTTATTAAAATACGAAAAAAGTGTGAAGTTGAGAATTGATGTTTAGTGGGAGTATATCAGAAAATATTTTAAGTTTATTTTAATATCTTGTATTGTTATCGATTAAGAAAAAAAGCTACTTGTTAGTTATGAAACTGTAAATAATGTGTAAAGGGAATATTTTTAATTATTTTGGCGTATCTATTTTAAATATCTATGGATATCTGTATTCGTAGTTCTGCAGCTTATTAAAAAGGAAATCTAAATATGAATAGAGAAAAAATAATCTATATTTTTGAAGTATATCACAATTAAAATAATATGACGCTATGAAAATGATACATCATGTGGTATAAAAAAAAATCCAATTTGTTTATTTAATAATATCACTAAAAATATCTAAAATATTACAACAATTTTTAATTTTGCGTTTACAAAAATTATTTAAAAATTTAGAAAAAATGGCGAAGAATATTTTAAAGAACTAACTTAGAATAATCATAATGAATAATCACGATTTTTTTTTTTTTTTCATGCGTCTTAATGAGTATTTTATTCATTTTACATAAACACGTTTTTATTAATACTCAAATATACTCTATTAATAAAGATAGAGATATTTCCACAAGATAGCATTCACAGTTTGGAAATTATTAATATTTTGGATTTCGTAGAAGCTAATACGTACTTTAATTAGAGAGTGGCACGTGTTAAAAAGAACGCATTTATTATTTTAATTAAAGTAAAGATACTAAAATGTACATATACAATATCATTCATAATTACATATACTATTTAATTAAACAACTTCATTTCAACTTGATGAACAGAAACTCCATTTTCATAATTAAATTGTAAAAACAACAAACATAGTCAAAAGTACAATAAGAAACGTTATTAAATCAAGTCTTAAAAAGCGTAAAGTAAATAATCTGTAGAATATTCATTCAGAAAAACTCTCTACACGATATATTTCTCCTCGTCTATTTTCAATTTAATTAAAATACAGTAGCAACAATGCATTATTGTTATTAAAGGGAAAAGTTAATTTTCATTTTTACTCTCAAGCCTTTGTTAATACATATGTATTTTTTTTTTTTTTAAATGACATTTACAGAAAAAAATTTGATTTTCTTAACTTTTTTAACTTTTCATTATATGTTTTCTATTTTTTCTTTAAAAAGGGGAGAAAGTCTAATTTAATTAAATCCATATCAATAAAAGAAATAAGTACAAAACCTAATTACTTTATTAAAAGAAAGAATCTGGTGGGACATTTACATGACTTTTTCTTACCTTCCACTACAATACTATAAAGACAGATTGTAGATAAATGGGTAAGATAATAATTATTATACATAATCCTCCATTAAAATCATTTCAGTATAGATTTAGGAACAGTTTTATTTGACATATTATTCTGTGTGTGTGTGGGGGGGGGTACTGCTTCTTTTCGATATAGTACTTACATTTATATAGAATTCAAGGCTATTATTAAATTTAAAAAATTAGTCCAAATTATTCACAAAATTTTTACCCATACCAATCTTTAAAACTTATGAAACTTGATTAAACATTTCAAGTAGTAAATTTTATAAACCTCAAAAAATAAGATTTTAATTACGTGGAATTGTTCGTTTTTCATTTACGCCGACAACATGCATACGAAAAGATCAACCGTTGAAAACTAGATTTTAATATCTCTAGTGACCTCAAAACGCATAATTATACAAAAGAAAAATAAAAAAAAACGTTGCATATATAACTTAAAAATACACTTTGTCTATCGTATGAATATGCGAAATTATTTTTTATTAATTCATGAGCAATAATTCTGGACATGGTAAAGTGTAGAAAAACATTTTTAACAATTACATTCAATAGAAAAAAAAATTTTTTTTTTTTTTTTTGCTTTATTATATGTAGCCCCTTTTGTCGTCTTAAAAATATGTATACACTACATTGTATACATAAAAATAAGCTTACATTAATAACATATATCACAACCGAAAATGCTCTTCCGATAATTTTCAAGTATAGTCCCACTTAATTTCATTACCTTTGAATAGTCCTGTAAACTAATGGTGAATTATTTTCTTGCCATATTCATTCTTAACGATGCATGCTTTTATGCACATAAAAAGTACATATTCGTCTCATTTTCTTTAGGGTAGGCTATAAATATTTATTAGTACTTACTAGAAATTTTGTACAGAGACGTAATGTACATGAATTCTCTTGGATGATCCTGTACACAAATCATTCACTTGATCTCAATGAAAAATTTCGTGTAGCATCCCTGTATGATGACTATTTCATACAGCTTTAGAATACCGAGATTAGTTTTTCTGTTATTTTTTGTTTTTGACAAATTTTTTTTGCTGATAACAGACCCACACACAGACACACATAAACAAACAGACACATAAACAAACATACAGACACACAGACTAATCACTAAAAATCTACTGTTTGGATTCAGATACCTCAAAATGTGTGAATATAACAAACACTAAAATTCAAAAAATTCGACCCAAAACATTACTATTTCTTCTATATATACATGCATATATGTGTATGGGAAAGTTAAAAAAAAAAAAAAAAAAAAAAAAAAAAAGATTATTAAGAAAGTACAGTATTTAAAATTTATTTTTCTAATATACAAAAGTTGTACAAGAAAAAAACATAACAATTGTTTACCTCAATAAAAAATCCATTTTTTTTTCTTTTTGCAATCACACGTAGCTTTCTGTATGAATAACGTCATATGACTGAAGGAAAATATATTGCTATAAATATAGATGCGATTATCATGAATGATTTAGTTAATCGCTATATTTCTCTGTAGAAATAGTAACAAAATGCGTAATTATTTATCATCAAACAGTTTGTATAAAATCTGCGTTAGAATACTAGTCCATTAAACGCTGATATGTCGTTTTGTCAAGAACGACAAATGTTGATTATTGAACAGTACTAGAGTAACACAAAATTATTTGTACTTTTTAGATGTTCGTCCTCCTAAATCATTATATAGTTTTGTAATTTTCAAGTACTGAACATGGTTAAAGAGAATCGCCTGATACGAGAGCTGCTGCTATATGAATTTCAACTGTGGCTTAATGCCCCTGAAGCAAGACGGAACATACGCCAAGTAAAATGTGAACATTCTGTTACTCAGGCAACGCCAAACAGTTCGTTCTAAAAAGTTAAAATTTGTTGTCCTGGAACGGGAAGATCAACAACATTGAGAAAGTATATATTATATACCACAATTTATGGTTCATCGTGGTATTTTGCCTTTCTAAATGCTGAACATATGAATGCCCGGTCTGAAATACTCAATCGCACAAACACACATTCATGCATATTCAGAACACTTTTTAATCAATCGATATTAAGATTATCGTTCATTTCTTGAACTGTTGTCCTGATAATGACATAAAGAAATCTTTAAGATCATTTTCACTAACTGAAGGTAAACTAAAAAAGAATTATCCGAAATCATCTTCAAATTGTTTAGGAAAAAAATCAGCCAGTTCCTTACATAAAGAAATTTATTATATCTTATTTATATATATATATATATATATATATATATATATATATAGGAAAATAAATTGAGAAAGAAGTTGAGAAATGAATAGTAATCCCAAAATATATGGAGGTCTTCGTCAGGGAAGCTTTATTTTTCCCTTGACAAAGACCTCTGTGTATATTGAGATTACTATTCATTTCTTAATTTGTTTCTCATTTTCATATTAAATAATTTTTTTTATTTCCTTTTACTGATTTTTTCTCTTTGGTATATACATCTTTCGATTTAGCTTTTTTAGTTTAAGATTTTTATTCGTAATGGATTTTTGGATTCTGATTATATGTATATATATATATATATATATATATATATATATACGTATATTCATATATGTGTGTGTGTGTGTTTGTAAAATTTGTCATGAAGTCTCCCCTATATTTATATCGTTTTGTACATAATACATTTAGAAATGTACCCGATACACCACAGCATCTTGAAAAATCTTTTGACTAAAGAATTGATTTGTCTCGGGTTTGGGTTCATAAAGGAGTACAAATGTCCATTATAAAAAAAATACTCTATATTTAGTTTTAAATCATTTAAAGTGTTTGTCTACAAAGTATAATGAAAAGTTTTTAATAGAATTAGATAATTTGTAGAGGAATGAGACTTGCATAAAGATGCATTACCATAAACATCACTGTAATTCAATAAGGTAAAAAGTAACATCATATATGAGCACGAATTTTTTGTAGTTATATAAATAGAGGAGAGAAAGTTATAGCAACTAACTTAATTTTAATAAAATTTTAATTGTGTAAAAAAAATTATATACCAGCAGTTCAAGGTAATTGGAAAGAGCTTAAACATTTTTTTTAACCATTATTTTAAAGATTGTTTTATTTACTTTATGGCACTGGTATATAGAATTTAAATTTTTCAATCTGTGCAAATCCAAAATTTATTAAAGGTTTTTAAAGTTTCATTATATTATTATTAGTATTATTATTATTATCATTATTATTATTTGCTTTTGTTCTCACAGACATGACGCTTCAAAACAACGGAATTGGAAGTTAGAAAAATAAAGAAATTCAGGACAATGCAAAACTGAGCGTACAAATTGACGACAACAAATGTTCAAAAGACTTTTTACATAAAAATTCCATTAATGTGTAAAAAGGAATCCGTGAATAGTAATTATCTCTATTAAATTCATAGTATAAGATAAAATCTAAAAGAAAGCTTTGAAAAAAACATTATAATAATAACAAAAACATTTTACTTCATCATTCTTCAAAAGAGACTCCAATGGCTGCGGTAGCCTATTCGGTAGAGCGCCGAACTCGTAATTGAAAGACTGCGAGTTCGATACTCGAGCCAGCCAAAGACCATCGTGTACACTAAGGCTCCTATATATACGAGCTGGCGCATCCGACATTTTTTTGCCTTAGGTTTGCCGCATGTACCCAGCGTGATAAACAAACGGCATCCATTGTTTCTACCGTCTTGCTCGTAATTTTAGTGAAATAAACTGCAATATGGGAGGTTGTTCAGCAATAAACTGCTGTAAACACTCCAGAAAAGGATACAAAATGTTTAGGTTTCCTTCGGATAATGCACGAAGGAGAAAATGGGCTGCGAATTGTCGTCCAGATTCTTGGATCCCGGGACCTAATGCACAGCTTTGCATAGTAAGTTTTATTGTCATTCACTTATACTTTTCTTTGCATTTCTGACATTTATAAAGTAAAAAATTTAAAAAAAAAAAGTATTATTTAAATCTAAATATGTATTTTAATAACCATAAATTATTTTAAGAAACAGTTTTTTACTGTGTGTTTGTAGAGTCTTGGCGACGTTTTTTTGGTTCGCCAAAGTTGTCTTGTTTCCGTGTCCTGATAGTATTAGGTCGTTGAAAAAACTTTCCAATTTTAATTGGTACGCTCTTTTTTTTTTTTTTTTTTCCCCTTTCAAATGTTATGAATTATTTAAGAAACAGAAACATATTACTTGTGTTGCTTATCATTTTTGGTCGATTTTATTTTTAGATGAAAATTTCTTAAAACCACCAGTGAAGCGATGAAATCGCCAAGCGGAAATGCTGTCCTCTTACGAGGCAAAAAAATGGCGGTGATGCGCCGGCCTATTATTTATTTAAGGGGCTCTAGTGTACACTAATGATAGTTGGTGCGCATAAAATCCATCGTGGCAGCAATGTCCTCCGTGTTCCCATGCAAATTATATCTCTGGAGGTCAACAAAGCAGTGGAGCCGTCCCCTCCGTGCAGGATCAAAATTCTGATGGCACGCATCCGGATCACCTCTAGGTGTGTGTTCAAGGCCGTCGTCAATTGCCCATTGCGCAGCACTAGTGTGCCTTAAACTTGACCAACCAACCAACCAATGATTAGTTTTAAAATGATTAAACCAAAATATGCAAATTCAATTAATTGCTAAAGTACCTGAATTTTGAATGTCCTACTTTCATTTTAATTCCAAAATTTATTATTCTAATGAAATATACAAAGGGCATTCCATAAAAACTGAGAGTAAAATCATAAAAAATCAAGAAATATATTTACAGCAAAAAATACATCATTCTTTTTCAAAATACCTTCCGTCAGATGATATGCAACGGTCCCATCGTTCAACCCACTTTTCAAAACAAGTAGAGAAGCCCTTTTCTGGAAGCTGCTTCAAAGAACCCTCAACTGCTGAAATAACTCCAGAATCTGTATTAAATTTTCTGCCACGGAGCTTCTCCTTCAACGTCGGAAACAGCCAGAAATCGCATGGGGCGAGATCTGGACTGTAAGGGGGATGTGGCATGATTTTAATATTGCATTTACTAAGATATTGCTGAACAGAAGTAGCGACATGCGGCGAGCATTATCGTGATGTAATGTCCAATTCCCTACCAGTTCATGACGCTTTCTCGATATGTGTTGTCGCAAAATTTTCAAAACTGAAACATAATATTCACCATTCACAGTATTTTTTGGAGGCGCAGCTTGCTGATAGATTACACCTTTGTGATCAAAGAAAATAATCATCATGACCTTTCCAGCAGATTTGGTTTGTCGGATTTTTTTCGGAGGCGGAGAATCAGTATGTTTCCATACACTTGTTGCGGACTTGGTATGGGGAACTTAATGATGCACCCAAGTTTCATCACCTGTTATTACAGTCTTTAGGAGATTTGGATCATTTTGAAGCATCTGTTTCCATTCACAACATTGGTGAATTCTTGTTTTCATTTGTTCTTTAGTAAGGTGATGAGGGACCCATCTGGAACAAACATAGCGAAGCTGTAAATTGTTGCGTAGAATGCGAAATAGCGACGTTTTCGAAATGTTTGTTGATGTCGCTATCTCCTCATATGTCATTCGCCGATTTTCTTGAAGGATTACCCACACAGTGTTAACATTTCAATCATTCACAACACTTTTTGGTCTCCCAGGCCTAGGAGCCAGTTCTGCAGACAAACGGCCTTTCTTGAAATCACCATGCCATCTAAAAATCGTAGACTCACCAAAACATTTGTCTTTGTAATCTTCTTTCATTAACTTAACTGTTTCTGGAGCAGTTTTGCCCAAACGGTAGCAAAATTTTATGGCACAACGCATTTCGTTTTTTAACTCTGAATCACTCATCTCCATTTCTGTCGGGCAAATAAAACAGTTCTTTAAACAAGCACGGAAATAGGAAAATAAAATCGTCTGCTTCGTTTAGAATTTTGTATAAACGTACAGTTAACAGTTTGAAAAAATCGCCTGCACTTATATTTTTTAGTTTCGCGGTGTTGCCACTACGTAAAAAAATAACTTTCAGTTTTTATGGAATGCCCTTTGTAATTTGGGGTTTCACGATGAATTTTACAACAAAAACAAAAAGTTGTATGTTGGAACTGAATGCACCTAAAAAAAAAGTTTAATGTTTATTTCATTACAATTTAATCAAAATTAAGTAAAAAGTTGGTTTTTGGAAATATAATAAAAATACTTTTAGTTAAAACTAGTAAAATAATAATAATAATAATGCTGGTAAATACTGTTTTCTTTCTCCTGATTTTGACAACTTATAAATGTTTTATATAAATAAATAAATAAATAAATAAATTTTCTTTCTTTAGATTTCGGGCAATCTAAATCCGTCCAATAAAACTGCCTGCAGTAATTTTGCTAAATCACAAAAGCAGCGCATTAATGAAAACCAAAGGATTATAAAAGAATAAAACTTCGAGATTCATTTATGTGACTTGTAAAAGATGTAACATATATTTTTTTTCATTGATGTTTATTCTGTAATTTTATTTATTTATTTATTCTTTAATTTATTTTTTTACTATACTTTATTTTTACCTTAATTTAATGTATTAAATTTTTGCAATAAAATGTACTCACACGCATTTTCCATTAAAATGTACATTTGCGGGTTTATTCAGAAACAATGCTTGAGAATAGATTATACGACATACGTGGATTTAAGAAAAAAAAGAAGGAGTAATAAAAACACATCTTATAATAATTTTCATAATGTAAAGATTTTTGATTGTTAAAATCATACATACTGATTGTGAATATAATTACTAGAAATAAGGGCACATTTTTCAGAAAAAATAAACTATAGGGTTATAACCAGTGTTGTGCACGAACGCGTTCATTTGAACGCGTTCATGAGCGTAGCTCAAAAATTTTGAGTTTTGAGTTGAACTTCGCTCGTTTTTTAAATTATGAACTTGAGTTGAGCGAAACTCGTTTTTTTACACGAACTTGAGCGTGAAAAAGCAATTCAAACTCAAACTCATTTTAAATATTATTTCTGTCTGAAATATAAAAAGGAAAGTAGAAGAAGAAAAGGACAGAAAGGAGAATAACTGTGCAAAATCGATCCCGGAAAAAAGGGCACTTGGAAAAAAGGCACTGGTAAAAAGAGCCCCAGAAAAAAGGGCCCCCGTAAAAAAGGGCGCCAGAAAAAGTTTTGTAATTTGCAAATCTCAAAAACAATAAACATCAAAAAACGAATTTAAAGAATGATTTTCATAATACACTTTTAGAAATTCCTATCAATTAAATTGATACCACTTTTACTTAGCATATGTACCTGGGGGAAGGGGAGGCTAGGAGCAGATTGAAAGAGAATAATTGTTTTTAAATCACTATTTTATGATTTTAATGAAACTTTGTCTGTCGCTTGCTGTTTATGACAAAAATACAGTGTCACATATACATCGGAGGCTGAAGTGTGGGGGAGGGGGGCAAAGGGAAGTAATTTTTTGTATATCGCGTTGTTACCGATTTTAACGATATTCTGTGTAGTATAACTATCACTTATTCTTTACGAAAAGCACAAGACGTATTATATATAGCTTAGGGGGGCAAGAGGGTTGTATAGATGCAAAAAAAAAAAAAAAGTTTTTTTAAGCAACACTATTATAGATTGAAATAAAACTTTGTGTAAATACCACTTACTGCTTAAGAAAAAATTTAAAAAGTGTTGCACATATCTTGGAGTGTCGGGGGGGGGGGGGGGGGGCAGAGAGGCGAAATGTTTGTTTTTATATTACCATGTTAACTGTTTCTCTGGAAATTTGTTTAAATATAATTTAAAGTTTATAAAAATTATAAAAAATGATATATAGTTGAAGGGGGGCAAGGGGGCGAGGGAAGATGGAAAAAAAATTTTTTTTAAACCAGCCTATTATTGATTTTTTTGTTTAAATTTTGTGTATATATTACAAACTAGCAGGCTACGGCCGCTTCACTGGTCACTAAATTTAAATGAAGTTTTAAAAGAATTGAATCACTATTTAATTTTTATATCATATTTTGGGCTTTGTAACATAATTAAAAAGTCAAAATAACATAGTACAAATTAAATAAAATATTTCCTCCGTTTTGCAACAATGCTGTATGGTCTTATGTGAATGCTTCTCTAGAAGGAATCAAGTATTGTTTACAAATTTAATGAATTATGAATGGGAAATAAGTACTTTGTAATTGTTAGTTATATTTCAGTGTTTATGTAAACAGCTTTTGTACATGACGTAATATTATATGACGTAATATTAAGAACTAGTTCATCTTGGTGGACTCTGCTAAGTTCTCCGTCATATTCTCGTTCTCACAAGTTTCTATTAGAGGGCATATTACATTCCTTTTAAGAGAAATGAAGATTGATTACTCGGCACTGTCGCAGTATGGTATGAAATGCTTTACCTACTAGGCTACCCGAACTGCGTTTTGATACATTTACCTTATCTTAATTCATTGTATTGTTTTTTTAGAGCCAGTTTCTTATTTTCGTTTTCATGTAACTCCATGGTGTTAAGAAAATCGAAATCTCGAATAACTTACAAACTTTTCAAAACAGACTACCAACAGTTAGTAAAGTTCTTGATATTTTGAATTGAGAATATGAAATTTGAAACATTCTTCCTTTTTTTTTTTCACTCATTATCGCTTTCTTTTTATCTCTCTCTTTCTCCCCCCCCCCCTCCCACAACACACACTCACATCACGACTATGGCACAATAATTTACATTTTTAAAGTAGCTATCTGTCAATGTAGTACTAGTATTCAATATTATTAACAGATTGATGCTTAAACAGAATAGCTTTCTCTCATAGAATTCTTTTCCTTTATTTATTTTTTTTTAGGGAGAAAGGGGATGGAAGAAAGAGATGTAGAGATGACAACACCCCCAACTGTGCGTTGAGGAGGAGATGCAATTGTGATTACTTCTTCGTTTCTTTCTTATCTGCTAAATAGAATTTCTTATTACTGGCGGCGCGGTGAAACTTGTCTCCTTTCGGTGACTTTGATTTTTAAATGCTTTTTAAAAAAAGCTTTTTCCCATTCTTCCTTGTTTTCATTTTGCCTGTGTGGGTTCCCTGTTCCCTCCTGACAGACAACCTGACATGCAAGTAAACTATTGTATAATTGTAGTCGAGTCTTGTAAAAGACAGGAAGTTCCTATCTGTAGTCTTCGAATTGATTTATTGCTGTCTCTTTGAGAGGCAATAAAAATTGCTTTGCCCTTTCCCTTTTTCCTGTCCCAAAGAAGTGTTGCGACTTGCGAGTAATCTTTTGTCGGTTTTGGTTTTGAACAAGTGTCTTGTGTATAAACAAAACATACGTATTAGGTTAAAATAAAATAAAATGCATTGCTTGAAAAATATATCCCTTTGTTTGCAGATATTTAAGACTTAATAATAATAATGAATAAATATTGTTATTCAAATAAATGAATAAAACAAACAAAAATAAAAAGTGTATTACAGAGATTTTTCTCCTCATAAAGACGTTGAACTAGCTTTAAAATAGCATTTTTTCCTTTTGCAAAATTCTTTTTAGATTATTATTCTTTTTATTATTATTATTATTATTATTTTTAACAAAAATTATTTTAACTATTGTGAGTTTTTTTAATGTAAAAAAGTAAAAAAAAAAAAAAGGCATTAGCTAATGAGTAATTTACATAACAAATTTTATCGTAGAATTTCATGAAACTTGTCTGCCAGAAGTGAAGATAGGTGAAGTGGCGTCTAAATATTACATAATGAGGCGGCAAAGTATGACATAAATGTGCATTATGAGAAATATTTTTATCACAAATAAGTCTGAGCAGTTTAAAAAATATCTTTTATGATGCTGGCATGAGCCTCAATAAATACTAACATTCCATTTTAAAAACTTAGAAAATAATTTAAAGTTTTTCATAACATGCCAAAACATGATACTGTTTCTCATAAATTTGGATTACTGGAATTATTGTACTCGAAAAAGACACAAAATCGCATAAAATACTAAAATAAAATATTGACATCAGTATAATTACACGGTAAATTGACCGAGAGGTTCATCTCTCGAAACTGGTGAACAAGTGCCAGGTTCGATTCCTGGTTATACTTGTCGACCAAGCCATTCGGAGTTTTCCATGGTTTTCACCGAAACTTGTATAAACACAGGCAAGAAAGGGCCATTTAAAAATGCCCTCATCTAGAGCATTCCACCCAGCCCATGCATTATGTCGGTCTGAATTCTGAACCCCTACATTAACACTGTAGTAAATTAGGATAAGGGAAGTTTATAGAATCAGGTTACCCTTGCAAGTGACGTTAATATGAAAATATGACATGAATACGTTGAATATATACGGTGAAAATATATACATGATATACATATATATACAAATATATACGGTGAAAATATATACATGAAATGAAAACGTTAATATGAAAATATTTTTAGCATTAGATGACAAAAAATAATTTTATAATTACTGATATTTACAGATCAAATTTATATGTACTAAATCATTCATGTACTTTATCAGTAAAAACAATGCTTTATGATTGAATATGTGTGTGTGTGTGTGTGTTTGATGCATTTGAAAGATATGTATATATATCAATAAAAATATAATTCAAATATAAAAATTCAAGTTTTTTAAAATTTCAACTTAAAATTAATTTATTTTTATAAATACCAATAAAATTTTATTAGTTTCCTATTTCTTAATGTATAAGAAGTTTTTAATTTCTTAAAATATTTTTATTGCTCGTGTTATGTCATGTACACTAATTATATAAAACACAAACGAACTAGCAAATGATAGCCATATCAGTTTCCTGATTTTCAGATTCCACATATCTCAAAACGTGTAGAAATATTAAAAAACCGAGTATGAAAATTTTTCTGACTAATTAAAATCGTCTTACCTATGGTATGATGGGTCATGAAAAATAATACACGGATTGATAACTATTATATATATATATATATATATATATAGAGAGAGAGAGAGAGAGAGAGAGAGAGGAGAGAGAGAGAGAGAGAGAGAGATTTACTTTTAAAAATGTAATATGATAAAAATTTAAAAATAAAATTGTTTTATCAATGTAATGAAATAAATTATTATAATAAAAAACAATTTTTCTGGCTATAGTCTATTAATAATTTGATGTAATAAACCATCTGTGTTTTCAGTAATTTTAATATCATTTTCTTTCCATATTTTTTCTTGATTTACTTGATACGATAAAATCAAGATAAGACGAAATATATTATTTAATTGAAAATATAATTCAATCAATCTTCATATTAAAATTAACTTTTCTAGCTATTACTTATTAAGAATCTTAAAGTAATAATATATATATTCGTTTAACAGTAATAATATAATTAAAAAAAAAAAAAAAATATTTTGGTTCGAAGTTCTAAGTAATAAAATAAGCTCAAATTATTATTATTATTATTATTATTATTATATTCTCTTTAGAGGGTAGTAAGACAATAGATTTGCAAAATAACAAGATTAATGCATATAGAATGGAATTTAAAACAATAATAACGTATTATTAAAAAAAAAAAAAAAAAAAAAAAAAAAAAAAAACCTTTTCTCATTATTATGCATTAAAAATTCGAAAGTAATTTCTTTTTTAAATACTTTAATTAGTTTAATTAATTAAAAAATACTAGGAGTATAGCTTGACAACTTTTTCTTGCTAATACGTATTAAAAATTCGAAAATAATAATAACTTCAATATATATAATTTTATTTGTCATAGAAAATTAGGCAAAACTATTTGTTATTTTTTATATTTAAGCTTACAGGTTTACAGAATGGCATCGTTATTTGTATATATATACAATAATACTTCGTTGCAAAGGGGAAAAAAAAAAAAATAATAATAATAATAATGAAAGAAATTCGAGCTTTCATGTCATTCTTGCTAATTCTTATGTAAAATGAGAATGACCTAATTCCGACAATGACTCCCATTTTGGCCAATCACCCACTGTTTTCTCGGAACCTTCCACCAATTTTTTTTTTTTTTTTTTACTGCTCTGTAATTTTATGGCCATGAATTTGATTTGGAGAAAGGAAAAGAATTATTTTAACGCTTAATATATATATATATAAATATAATAAATAATAATATTAATTGATTAATAAAATATAATAAATATAATGTATAATTACCGTGGCAAATCCCCGTTTAATTTTCACCTTGCTGCAAATGTTCATATTTTAGATTTTTCTAACTCTGTAGCCCCTCATGAGATATTTTACAGTTAAAATATTCCTTTCCTCCGCTACAAATCAAATTTATAGCCAGAAAATTACCGAAAAGGGGTAAAAATAGGGGAGCGTCCCTAAAAAACGGTGGGTGTTAGTGCAAATTGGGGATTATATTTAGATTCAGGAAGTCATTTTACTTAAGAATTTTTAAAAATACTATTGTGGCCGATTTTCATATAGAGCAATGTAATTCGACTTATGATTCTGATGAACTGATACCTTTTACATACTAACTTATATTTTTAATAGTAATGTAATTGTAATATTGGATTTGTATTTTTTTTCCTGTGATATGTTTGAAAAGGTTTTATGTTTTATTGTATATATATAAAAATATATAAAAAAAAAAACTTTAAATTAAATTAAATAAGAACATAAAATAAGTTAAATAATAATAATTAATAATTGAATTTGAATACGATATGTACATATATATACATATATATATTATTAATAGTTGAATTTTAAAAAGATTTACAGTTTTCTACCATCAGCATATATAAAGGATAAACAAGCGTGTACAGAAATAAAAATGTGTACACATTATTTGGAAACAGTACTGAAAACGCATTTATTTTTACGAAATTTCTTTTAAAGAAATAAATGTTTTAAAGATTATAGCTTCTAATTTTAAGTATACGAGAAAAAGAAAAAAAAAAAAAAAAAAAAAAAAGAGCTGTACTTTCTTATTTTACACTCGTATAAACAGACGACTAAACACTGAGATTTTTCTTCCCATGAGCAGCTTATGCATCCTTTGTTTATTTAACAGTTATTTTCTATTTAATAAGTTATTTAATAGTAAATTATATATTACTTAAATTTATTATTAACATTTTAATTATGTTTTGAGTTTCCTTTTGATTTAGCTAAATATTTTTTAACACAATTTAGTGGTCTGTCTTAGGGACCGTGGATGAAATATGATAAATCGTCAAATGGCGGTCCTCAAATAAAAAAATGCCAAAATCTACTTGATTTTGGATTTTTATTTTATTTTTTCACACTTTATATAAAATGCATGTTTATTCCTTTATAGTACGCTAAATAGTAAGCGAAATTTTCTAATGATTTATGCAAGAACTCAAAACTGACATTGCCTGTGGTACAATCAAATAAAGACTAATTAAGTAAAACCATTTACACTATTTAAAAAATATATATATTTCAAAACAAAGGAACCTCTAAATGATGGAATTTGTCTTCTACGTGGATAAACAAACGTATTGGAAATTTGAGAATAAAAAACCACCCAAAAAAAAGTGGGTCCATAATTCAGAAGTGTCCGTTAAATAAATTTTTACTTACAATTAAATTAATAAGTTATAATTAAGAGTTATAAGTTTAATTAAGCATTAAATTAAGAATGTTCATGGTATTTGGCATTTTTTATAATGTAAATTACCTGTGAAAGTCATAAAGAATAAGACCTATTTAGAAAAGGGATTTAAAAAAAAAAAAAAAAATGTACGTAAAAATGAACTTTTAGTGAGCTTCGCTCGTTTTTAAAAATGAACTTGAACTGAACGCGTTCATTTCTTTCAGACATGAGTTTGAGCGCGAACTAGCTCGTTTTTTACACGATGAACTTGAGTTTGAACTAGTTCGTTTTTTTTTTGTGAACTTGCACAACACTGGTTATAACAACCACGTGACTTTCTTCTTAGCAACCGTACTTTGCTGAAGGACAACGCTAATTTTTCCATGCCTTTGGAAGCGTAGTAGTCGAATTTTTTTATGCTTTTGCAAATACATTTACAACACTGTGTTACAATAAATTTGTAACACTATTCCGCATTGATAAAATAGGTCAGTGAGATCAACTATCCCTCAGCAAACATGCTTGTGACGTCATCTGTTAGAACTCTATTACGACTGTTTTTCTTTCTTTCTTTCTTATTATTATTATTCCATGAAATGCGATCTTTCGCAAACACTCAGCAAAGAATTTTAATTTTGCGTAAATTCATTCAGTAATTCTATATTGGAACTAAGAATTTTCCTAGTTGTATTATTGTACAGCTTTCTATTTCTGTTGGGCTGTAATTCTGATATGTATATTTATACACTATCTACCAATAAGTATTTGTACACTTTTGAATTTGGACATTTTGTCAAATATTTAGAAATATTATGCAGGAATTATCTTTAAATTTTCGGAGTGCAAAGATTATGCCATAAATCACATACTTCAGAAGAAGGATTGTCCTGAAGAGGAAAAGGGGACCAGTAAGAAATGAAACAGAAGTCAAAATGTTTTGTATCACCCTGTAAAAGTAATTCCTGAAATGCGTTTTGACTATAGCATGTGATTATGAGGACATTATTCTAATTATTCTAATTATATGTATAAATTTTTATGGGGTTACCACATACGTTCATTGAGATATAACGTTTTCTTTAAAAATTGCAAAAGAAAATACCACTTTTTAAATTATAACACGTAGGATATTAGACCCAGTGCAAAGCTATTTTAGGAAACTTTGCATATTACATTAGACAAAACATACTGCAATGAAAATGCCAAACGTTAAATATCATACAAAATACGAGCATTTTTACTAAAATAATCTTAACTACGCATGCGCAAGCTTTTAAAATATTTCCTTCGCATAATTTAATAGCTAATAGTACTGAGCTACTTATGTGAAAGCCTCAAACAAATATCATGTAAATCTAAAAAAATATGAGTTATTGAATGAACAGAATTTCAGTTCCTTTCAAAATAAAAGCTAAACTATAAGACGTTTTACTCACATTCTAATTTTGATTTAATAAATGCCCAATGGTAATACAGTGCACAGATTATTATACAGATAGGACACTCCCGTATATTCTTCGGTAACCGGAATTCGACTGCAACGACCCTATTGTCAACGGCTGTAAATTTCTCGAGCTCTCCAGCTTATGCAATCGCTCGTCTTATTTTTATTGTATCTATGTTTATATCGTAATATTAGTGCAACGTTAAACCCAACATCCAACCGACTAACCATTTATTGATGTTTACGTTTGGACTTTGTTATTATTTACGAATTTGATTGTCGAAAGCAATTTATTTTAATAAGCAAGTACTGAATATTAAGCAAATAAATTTCGAAAATATACATAAACCAGAAATATTTTTTTCATTTTAAAGCATTTTGTATTATTTACACCAAGCAATGTTAAATATTTAAGATTTCATACTATACTGCTATTTCAGCATTACAGTTTGTTATATTAATTTGTACTCTTGAACACGAATGTGTTTGGAAAATTTTATTTTCAAACATAATAAAAATTAGTTTTATTTCTTAGAAAATAGCTGTGAATGTTAAGATTTTGTAAATTTAAAAGTAATAGAAAAAGTGAAGGAAGAAAACTGCACATACGTTTTCGTTGGCAACTTTATTAGTGTTTACAAACTTGATTGTCAAAAGCAATTTATTTTAAGAAGCAAGTGCTAAATATTAAGAAAATATACATAAAATAAAAACATTTCTTTTTCATTTTAAGGCATTTCGTATTATTTAAACCAAGCAACGTTAAATATTTAATGATTTCATACTGCTATTTCAGAATTACAGTATGTAATTTTAATTTGTACTTGAATATGAATATGTTTCACAAAGCATATTTTTAAACATTATAAAAAATAATTTTTATTTCTTAGAAGAATAGCTGTGAATGTTTTGAGAATAATTTTGTGAATTCAAAAACAATAGAAAGTGAAGAAAAAGTAAACTTCCCATACTAACCTGCTACTAACTACTCGCGAAATAGAAAAATAATTTTCGATCAAAGATGCTATTCATGTAGATTTAACACATGTAGTTCCCCTCTGTTGACACTAGTGGTGCTACTATATTTCCGGTTCGCGTTTTAGCTTCACTGTCCTATCTGTATGATAATCTGTGATACAGTGTTCGCTGACTGTAAAGAAATATTGATAAAACCCCTCATCATCTTTCTTTTTTTTTTTTTTTTTTTTTTTTTTTTTAGAGAGAGAGAGAGAGAAACTGAAATTCTGTTCATTCTATAACTCATAACTTTCTTTAATTTGCGTGATATTTGTTTAGGGCTTTCATAAGTTACATGATATTTGTTTGGGACTTTTATAAGTATCTCAATATATTTGGCTATGAAATTATGCAAAGAAATTTTTTTACACTTGCGCATGCGTAGTTAAAAGTGATTTACTAAAAATGCTAATATTTCATAAGGTATTTAAAAATTATGCTGTGTCTGATGCAGTATGCTAAGTTTCCTAAAAATGACTTCACTGTAGTTTAATACCCTGAGTGTTACAATTAAAAAATTAGCATTTTTTTGTGCAATTTTTTAAAGAAACCATTATATCTCAATCAATATATGTGGTAGCCTCATAAAAATTAATACGGGTAATTAGAAAAAATTCTCATAATTACATGCTACAGCCAAAACGCATTTCAAGCGTTACTTTTTACAGGGTGATTCAGAACATTATGATTTTTGTTTAATTTTTTACTAGTCCTCTTTTTCTCTTCAGGACAAAACTTTTGCTAAAATATATGTGGTACAACATGTTTTTTATACACCCAAAGTTTTAAAATAATTCTTCAAAAAATTTTCTAGATATTTAACAAAATTTCTGAATTTGAAAGTGTCCAAATATTCATTGATAGATAGTGTATACAATTTACATCTCTTAAGGATTGTTTTTTATTTATTATTTTTAATTTTTTCATTGCTAATTTTTATGTGACAAAAATCTATTTTTATGCAATTTTCATAAATGAAAACATGAAAATTTATATCAGACATAACCTACGAAGGAAATTAAATAATATCATTGCTTAAGAATTAGCTACTGTGCTTATTTGCTTTGCTACTTCTTTGTCTGTCAGAAATTCAAAATTTAATTATTATTACCTTCTACACATTACTTTCTATACAGCTTTTATTGACTCTGTCTTATTGCTTAGAAAAACAATATAAATAAAATAGAATTACCAAAATTAATGTTTAAGAAATATGTTATTTTTTTCTGTTAAAAAAAAAAAAAAAATAAATAAATAAACATAAATGAAAGGGAAATAACAATAGAACCAAAGACTATATATATTCAAGATAGTATTATTATTATTATTATTATTATTATTATTATTATTATTATTATTACTTGAGATTTATGTAACAGTATTTAATAATTTAAATTTAATGCATCACAAATATATATTTTTTGAACTTCCCATTTAGAAATAATATTTCTTTTAATGCTGAATAGGGTTACAAAAGAGACATGACGCATTTATAAATTAAAAAAAAAAAAAAAAAAAAAAACCTCTAGATATCTTTTATTTATAAATGAGTACTTCATAATACATTATATAGAACAACATACACACGATTAAAAACTTTATTCATTTTTTCAGCTTTATAAAAATCTAGCAGGCACGGCCAGCTTTGCTGGTTACTATATTTAAATGAATTCTATAAAATCGAAAAATTTGAAATATATGTATATTCATTGAAATCGATCAAAACCTTAGTCTTTCTCTAACCCTTTTTCCTTAAAGAGGAAATACTTCTGAAAATCCCTTTATAGACCATATTGAATACACATAGCACACAAACATAACAAAAAATTGCCTTTCTGAGATTATTTTGAATAGAGTTACGCTTGAATAGATTGGACTGCTCCCACTTCATAGGGGGGGGGGGGGTTATAAATTCTTAAAATACTGCTGGTGTTTGATACAAATAGCAAACCAATGCACGAAAATTCGTGAATGTACCTCCCATAGATTTTCTAGGACAATTGTAACTAAAAAGAGGACACTCGAATTCACTCCCTCGTAAATACACCCCATCAAATCGAAATTCGCAAAATACCCAGAATAGGTTTTTGTTATTATACTCCAGAAGACACAGAGCCGATTTCAACTTCTATGTGCTAGTTCTGGTAGAGTTCTACTGAAAAATCCAGATTTTGCAAATTATTCCCTCTGCTCCCAAAAAAAAGAGATTTTCTCACTTTCCACCTTAAAATTTAAAAATTGAAAACATGATTTTTTTTTTTTTTTGTACTTAAGTGTACTTTTTCCATGTGGAATTACATAACCGTTAAATAATTTGGTGCAGAATTATGCTCGCATACATATTTTTGCCTCCTGCCCTCCCTCACTTCCCCCGTAGAAATGGGGTGAAATTCATAAAACACTATTTTAGTGGGTGAAATGGCTCTAGAAGCCAGCTTCACACTAAAATTCGGGATCTAGACACACACAAAATCGACACGGCAGTGTTAAATCAGTGGGTTGATGTACTTTTCTATATTGGGTGAGTACGAAAGTTCTACCCGTTTTTGGATATGCAAATTTGTAATGGAATTGACGTCATACATGACATTGTAATGACGCAAATCGTCGGCCAATCAAACGTGTGTATGCTTCATATATAAATGCATAGTGTCTTGTGAAGTCGTTCCTTCACATATATGAGTTTTAATTACAGCTTTAAATAAAGGCAATAATTAATTACTATATTTTCAGTAAATTAAATGGCTAATAAAAATAGATAACGAAATTCTAAATTACTTTTATATTTATTCGTTTTTGTCTATAATAGCTTCTGAGAACAAAAACATATTCCTTTTAAATGACATCTCTCAGAATTATAATCTCTCCTAAATCATTTAAAAAAAAAAAAAAAAAAAAAAAAAAAAAAAAATATTATTTTCATTTATAAACCATTTTATACATAATTACATTTTTATTCTTTTAAAATTGCGCAGGTCCACTTTGTTATAAATAAATTAGGCTATAATTTCCGTTGTAGTATCATTAAAGGGTAATTTATATATTTTTTATGACAGGATGTGCAATAAATCCTAGTCTGAGTGCCTCCCTTACGTAACGGTTTTCTGGCGATAATATTTGGCACAAGCATTGGCATAAACTGTTATAACGAACTTGCAAAATTCAAAATATTTATATTAATTTATTCTACAAACAATGGAATATCTTTGGCTGTAAAACTTGGCACCATTTCAAAAATCTTGGCGTAATTCACGAGTCCGATCTGGATTGCGACTGAGTCGACTTCAGATTTCGCTCCTAATCTGACTTGAATAACACGTAATCAAATAGCTCTCTCTCTCTACCTGTAAATTTGTTTTACACCACCTGAATGTCTCAAAGACAATATTTTTTATGTATCTTGTCAATTAAACTATAGAATAATTTTTAACCCATAGCTGTGATGTTTTATTCGAAAATAAAGTGCTGTCAGTTAAGAAGATTGTTTTTATTTACGGCCTCCTTCATCTATTTTCCTGGTGTATTGCGGTTATTCATCTTGCTTGCTTAAGAACAATTTCCATGTGAACTTTAGCACAAGAACTTCCTTTTACAAGAATTGGTGCCAAAGACCTCTTCAGTGTGGTTGTAATCAAAAATAGAGAGAGAGGGGCAGTTATTTAGATAAATTTACTAGCTAAAGAAACTACTTTATTACTATTGTTTCAAAGTTATACGGACTTACTTTCTTCAAAAAATAAATCGGCTACTTGGAGACAGATGTGTAGTTCACCTTATTGTGGATATTTAGCAATCTGCTTAAAGTTCTATCTTATGCATGTACTATTTGATGTGTGAAATATTTCCTCAACGACAGCTGGATATGCAAGTATTCAATGAATGATCTTCCCATCGTGTTTTTATTTTGACGCAATGGTTTCCCCGAACTATTGGGAGTTTCTTCGCTGCAATCTTTCATTGACTACCGGCGCTCGGCATTTTATCCCAAGTCAAAGCCGCTGGACCTCGTTTCCTAGAGGCCGGCCGGTGTTTCTCCTTCGTCCTCTCATACTGTGTGCTATGGAAGCTCACACTCTGAATGTTGCAAACCCGTGTTCATGTGGAGTGACGGAGTGACTTCATTTTTTTTTTTTTATTGTTCGTCTTTTCGACATTTTTCAAGTTATTAACGGATTTGTGTTTACGGAACTGCTGAACATTCGAACTTTAGTGGAAGGAAAAAACTGCGCGTTGTTAAATAGGGTATTACGTTTGAGTAAATATATACAGGATTTTCACTCAATTAATCTGAGGGAACTCATGGATAGAACCTTGGTCATCTAGAAAGGCCATGTTTTTTTTTTTTTTTTTAGTGCTCGGATTTTATGCCAGCTGTCTACACAAAGAAAGTTTTACAAGTATTACTAAATCGGAATACTGAAAAATACATAATTTATTCTAGACTGTATGAGACTTCAAACAGAACTTCACGTGTGAAAAAGATAAAGTGCATATAAAGTATGGGTTTTTTTTTTTAAATAGTTTTTCGTTTGTCAGTTTAGCAGAATAACGTAAGTAGAATGTTTTTGTATTTTATTGATGAAGATTGAAATTTTTACAAAAAAAATAATAATAAATATATTATTACTACCATTTTCGTGTATAACAATAATTTTATGACTTTCTATAGTATATTCATGGTTACATCATGCATTCTTTGTCTAAATAATATTTTTTTTTTCATTTATATGGAAGCTATTTTACAAATCGATATATCGTAATTGATGATAAATTTTAAGAAAGTTGTTTTTTTCCATTGAATAAATTTCTTGTTTTTTCAATCAAGGGTAAAAAAAAAAAAAAAAAAAAATGTTTCATATATTTTTACTGAATTGAAATGTTGTTTTGCTGGTAATTTTTATTAAATGGGTTTGGAATAAATTAATTTTGTATGATGTGTAAAATAATTTTTCATTGATAATTTTGGTAATAATAATTACGAAATGGATCAATTAATATTCTAGAAGAAAACTAAAATATTTACATTTAGTGCAAATTTATTTCGAGAGTTATGACATGAAGCACATATTATTTTCACAACTTAAATTTAATATTGAATTTGTTTATTTATCACAGTGAATATACATGTGTAAAAAAATAAATAAATAAATAAATAATAATAAATAAATAAAAAGGGGAATAAAATAAATACATAAAATTATGTGATGTTTGCAGAATTTTAGCGAAGCTTTATTTTTTTAATTCATTAACATCGCAATATTTATTGAGTTTAAGGTGTTAAATTTTCCATGAAATAAATTTCTTATCTTTTAATCAAATGCTTAATAAAATTCGATATTGATTATTAATTGTATGTTTTATATATATATTTTATTGCAAAATAATTATTACTCTGTTTGTTAATTGAATTTAATTAATTTTCTAAATTAAGAATTAAATTTGAGGTTATTTCTCAAATTGGCGTTTTCCAGGCTGGTTGGAAATACACAAAGCATTTTTTTTATATGCTTTTTGGAGATCTGTCGCAAAAATTTGTTTGATGTCAGTCGGTATCTTGACACTTGTATCTCCTCTTTTTACACACACAATTTTTTTTTCTGTCCAATTATTTTAACCTGCTTGGAACTGCCATTGCATAACTAATAAATAAATAAATAAAATAATTAGAGTGATAATTTCAGGTATTCCCATACTTTTGTTCATAAACTTATATGTTTTTGTTATTACTTTTTAGTTATGCATCACTGTGTCTCAAAAGCTAAGTGTCCATTATTTATCCTTTATTTATCCTTTCATTTAAAAATAATTAAGCAAATAAAATAATTTAGGTTTATACATCTCATTTTAGTCCTTAAATTAAAGGAGGCACAATTAATATGTTAGGATTTAAGTTTATGTAATTTTGTGCCACAATGTGCATTAGTAGCGATCCTAAATGCACTTGTGTTCTTGACATTCAGTGCTGTTTTCCTTATCTTGAATTTCTGGCCAAATTTTTCTTGGTGAGGGGACCTGCATTGATTGTCTTAGTTTGCATGATTTTACATTAAACTTCATTTAATTGGAGTATTACTATAATTAACTTACATTTTTACTATTTAAATTTTACATAAAATTTAACATATTTTACAGAATCGAATAGAATTGCTTGTATTTAGGGTATTTTTTTCTCATTGTTTGCTAATATTGTTTCTATAAAAAGATCTTTCTCACAAAGCATAGGTACATACTCACGCACACATTGACAGAATAAATAAATAGAATAAAATATTGATTATAAATATTAATCAATTAGTTATATCTCCAACAATTTTCATTTTTTTAACTCTATTTGTATTCATGAAATTACGTAAATCCAGTGCATAATATATTTTATGAATCTATACTGGTCGTTATCTTGTTTCATGAAAGTGTCCTAACTTTAACACACAATTTTCCAAATTTACATATTTCTTTTCTGATTTGTACACATATACACCTTTTTTTGACACATTTGTGGTGAATTTAAATAAGTCTAGCTTGTAGATACAATT
This sequence comes from Salticus scenicus, assembly GCA_963930645.1. NCBI lineage: Eukaryota > Metazoa > Arthropoda > Arachnida > Araneae > Salticidae > Salticus > Salticus scenicus. The sequence goes on along the minus strand of OZ005653.1, from coordinate 160,745,894 downwards.
ATTTACTTATACGCTAGTTTAAAATAGCCGCACATAATATACAATTTTTTCTTGTTCTCATTTTTTTTTTTTTTTTTCGGATATTAAATACATTGCCTTTCTTGTAAATCTAGCAAATTTAATAGTCTTGAACATAAGGTTCAATGTTTTTTTTTTATTATACTTACTAGACACGCTTAAATAATCATATATAATCACTTATACAGAAAGGGAATTAGTTATATATGTCTTAAAAACGCATAAACATAATTTTTATTTTAGGTGTCGAATATTATTTTTTTCAAGTTTTAATTTTTTATAATAATATAACACAGTATTTTCTTTTTCTATTTTAACTTGTTACATTTTGATACAAAATTTTTAATTATTCCTTTTTTTCTAATTTCACAAACTTTGAGAAATTTTATAACACATTGTATATTTTTGTCGGTTGGATGATATCGCGTAAATCCAGGTATTGTTATGCTGGTCCTGAAATTCGACATCTAATGTAATTTTTCATTTCACACATATCTTTCCACTTTGTTATAAATAAATTAGGCTATAATTTCCGTTGTAGTATCATTAAAGGGTAATTTATATATTTTTTATGACAGGATGTGCAATAAATCCTAGTCTGAGTGTCTCCCTTACGTAACGGTTTTCTGGCGATAATATTTGGCACAAGCATTGGCATAAACTGTTATAACGAACTTGCAAAATTCAAAATATTTATATTAATTTATTTTACAAACAATGGAATATCTTTGGCTGTAAAATTTGGCACCATTTCAAAAATCTTGGCGTAATTCACGAGTCTGATCTGGATTGCGACTGAGTCGACTTCAGATTTCGCTCCTAATCTGACTTGAATAACACGTAATCAAATAGCTCTCTCTCTCTACCTGTAAATTTGTTTTACACCACCTGAATGTCTCAAAGACAATATTTTTTATGTATCTTGTCAATTAAACTATAGAATAATTTTTAACCCATAGCTGTTATGTTTAATTCGAAAATAAAGTGCTGTCAGTTAAGAAGATTGTTTTTATTTACGGCCTCCTTCATCTATTTTCCTGGTGTATTGCGGTTATTCATCTTGCTTGCTTAAGAACAATTTCCATGTGAACTTTAGCACAAGAACTTCCTTTTAAATGTCTCATAAAGTTAATTATCTCAATATATATATATATTTAAGGGTGTAACATGGAATACGAGAAGGAGGTTATGAGACACTGTTTGTTATACGAGATCGATAAAAAGAGTACGGCAGCCGCAGCATGATGCAATGTTTGCCATGTTTATGGGGAGGATGCAATAGACGAAAGAATATGTCGTCGATGGTTTCGTAAAGTTTGGGAAGAAGACAAAAGCTGTCAAGATCAGGCTAGGAGTGGACGGCCATCACACGTTGGAGACGACGATATTGACCAAGCCATAAGGAGCAACCCGAATTCAACCGTGGAAGAATTAGTGGAGACCTTCAACGTACACCGGACAACAGTCGAGATACTGCTGGTTAAGTTGGGTTTTACGTGAAAGTTGGATCGTTGGGTTCCACATAACCTGACAGCTAATCAACGGGATGACGGAATCGTCACTTGTGTCTCCTTGCTTTCCCGGTACAAAAATGGCCATTCTTGCCACGAATTAAGACAGGGGATGAGAAGTGGGTTGTGTACCGTAACGTAAAGCTTCGTAGAAATGTGTGTCGCCCTTCTGATCCGCCTGCATCGACTTCGAAAGCTGAACTTCATCCCAAGAAACTGTTATTGAGTGAGTGGTGGGATGTGCAGGGAATAATTCACTGGGAGGTCCTGCCACTTAACCAAACCATCAATGCTTCTGCCTTCTACTGTCTACAGTTAGACAGGCTGCATTCAAATTTGGTAGCAAAGCGGCCAGGTCTCATCAATCGTCGCGGTGTTATCCTTCATCACGATAACTTCAGGCCACAAGCTTTTGTCATCACTTGACAAAATTACTGGGCTTTGGTTGGGAGGTTTTACCCCCCCCCCTATCCTCCTGATTTGACACCAACTGACTATCACCTATTTCGTGCGTTGAACAATTCCTTTAGTCAGAAAATCTTTGATGATCTTGATGCGGTGAAAACTTCCATCCAAGACATTTTTTTACTCGAAACCGCCATGAGGTTTATCTCCTACCAGAAAGGTGGCAAGAGGCCATAGATAGCAATGGGGATTATGCACAATAATAGGTACTGTTCATTTTGTGTTTATTTGCTCTTCTTTATGGGTAATAAAAGGTAGAACTTTTGCTCTCACCCATTATGTATGTATAAAGAGTTATGTGAAATCATATTTTGCGTCCCCCCCAACCCACACACACGCGCACTTGGGGAGTCGATTTTCTAAAATTTCAGGAAATGTTTTTTTAGATGTTTGTGCTTCCTATATTTTAAATAAAAAAACTTAAGGATATGTATATATATTTGAGATTCGAAGGGTTATATGAGATCACGTTTTGCCAAAGTGAAATAGTTCTTTTCCCCTCCCTCCTTTTGAGAGCTGAATTTCTCAATTTCCAGAAATTTGTTTTTAAGTGTTTGTGTTGTAATTTAAAGCAAAAACTTTATGGATATCTGAATTTTTCTTTGGGATATGAAAGTTTTGGTGAAATAACGCTTCTCACCTCTTCGCCACTTGGATGGGCCGGATTTCTAATATTCCAAAAATTTGGTTTTTATATATTTGTCTTTACTATGCTTTGAATTAAAAATTATGCGGATATCTTTTTTTTGTTGTTGTTGTTGTTTGAGATATAAAGGGTTATGTGAAATTACGATTTGCTACCCCCCCCCCCCCCACATTAGAGGCCGAATTTTTAAAATTCCTGAAACTGGTTTTTATGCATTTGTGTTAGTTATGTTCTAAAGCAAAAAATTTACTGATTTCTTTTTCTTTTTTTTTTTTTTTGCAAAATTGCTTCTTAGTGGGTGTCTACGTCACAGAAGGGATATTTTCACTATGTCCATGCTCCTAGGAGCAATGGTTTAGACTGCGCGATGATGAATCAGTCACTCAGTCAGTCAGGACAAAAGATTTTTTATGTATAGATTAAGATTTGACAAAGTTATTTTTAAGAAAGAAAGATTCCCTTATAAGAAACTTGAACTATATAATCTCATTATACTGCATTATATTTCAAATTTTCTGAAGTGCAATTTCTTATACATAGATAACATTCTTAGGAAGACATTAAATTTCGAAAATCAATATTAAAAAATACGAATAAACTAATATATTGATTCACAAACTTTCAAATCAAAATAGTTAAGGACATTTTGAAACTTTCCTTAAAAAACAACATAAATGTAAATTTTTAAATATATGCGCATTACATGCTCTCATAAAATATCATAAATATAATCAAAACGTAAAACAAACAAAATAAATGAAAACGATAAAAAAAAAAAAAAAAAAAAAAAAGACAGATAAATTCGCAAATAAAGTTGTATCGAGATAAGAGTCATACCTGCAATTATTAAATAGGCAAAAGTTATATACTCCCTCGTGTAATCACAGGTGGGGGAGCAAAATATTCGAACGAAGTAGTTCGAAGTTTTACCACAGGGATGATAACAACCAAATAACTAAGAGAGAATACTAATTACCGTTGCTAAATATAAGGCCGACGTGTGATATTTCATTGCTAGTTGCAAAATTATTTCGCTTAGAAAATTTCTCTGATCAAATATCTGAAAGGCTACAAATAATGTATCCCCAGGCGTCTATTTAATGGTGTGAAAAAAGATTTTTTGTTTAGTTATAATGTTTTCGAAATAATGTTATTTTTAACTTTCAAAATTTTTATAAGGCATGTTTTTTTTTTTTTTTTTTACATTCTTCATATTTTCACAAGTTATGATATTTTGGTTTATTAATTGTAAGAAAAATATTTGTATTGAATAAATGAGTAAATGAATAAATAAAAGAAAACTTGCTCACAGTCAGTCGTTTTTTGCATAAAAATTTTTAGTTTTTGAAAATTTATTATTATTATTATTATTATTATTTTAATGTGCTTATAAATTTCAAAATATGTGTAAGATATTGATGGAGATATAAAATTGCTTAGTATGCAAGCGTGACTGATTAAAATAGCTTAATAATTCAAGCAGATTTAATAGATTTTTGTATATTTTGCCAGGATATTTAAATAATCCCCCTCGAGGGGAGTAAATTTTCATGATGGGTGTCTTTCAAAAGAGCTCGCCAATACCTTTAAAACGAGTGGTTGAACCATCTATCTACGATAATTTAAGATAAAGTTATCTTTTTTTCCCCCCACTTTTAACATTTTTTTTCTTTAATGTAATATTGAGAATAAAATTTACTTTTTTGGATATTTTGTGTTATACTACTTCTCTAACATAGAAATCGTCTGCATTATCATGGGAGATATTTTTTTTAAATAATAATTTTAATAAGTTATTTTTACTGAGTGAATTTGTATAAGAAAAAAAATATAGATGAAAGTCGTGTTGTGGCCACAACATACTAGTTTTTAAAATATCTATCGATATATTTTAGCCCAAATAAATAGGAAATAAAAGGATTTAATAAATTTAAAAAAATTAGGCAGGTTATTAATTTCATATTGCTCGTTGCACACTTATACACTTGATTATATATGTATTGTATAAGTGTACAAATGTATCTTAATCGATTGTATATGTATAATTTCAAAGAATTTTTTTTTTTTTTTTTTTTTTTTTTTATGAGGCCTTTTATTAGTATCAGTGTTTCAATATGAAAATATAAGGCCATTGTGAATAAAATAGAGTAAAATTATTGGTTGAAAAATGGCGCACGTAGCTAAACACTTAGGGCCTTATTCACCAACTTCTTAAAATTCGGATTAAACCTCGGATCAGTGATAATCGCTCGATCATACAAAAATCGGTATTCTCCAACAAAATTCGCTGCAGATCTGTAGAACAGAGGTTCACTTGTGTTTGTTTACATTTTGGCGGTATTATCCGTGCGCCAACGAACCAAGGAAATGAATTTATCTTATGGCAAACTTACAAAACGCTTGTTTACGTTCGAAATGAAAGAAATATTAATGCAGACGACTATTTATCGTAATTAAATAAAATTATCGAAGAAATTTCTTAAAATGGCGATGGTTAATTAACTTTTTAACTACAATATTTTAATAAATAAGCAAATACTTAACAAAATGCACGTTTTGTCATCGAAGTTTTAAGAGCAAATTAATTTCAACAACACAATAAATGTAATTGAATAAAAATATAACTTTAAAAGTAATTAAAAAAGCATGAAAACTTACAATATATGCAACATGAATTTTATTTATTTTTTTATTTTATTATTTTTTTTTTTTTTCCATTTTGAAATTTCTGTTGACTCCATAATACGTAAATCACATATCAAATATTTATTTCACTTCGCGCTCAGTTAATTCGTAACATTCGAGGATTCTAAAACCACATTCAAATGAATCGAAATACATCGGTATAAAAATTATGAGAATATACAAATAAAATAAAAAATATATTTTCAAGTTATCAAATGATACGCTTTCATTTCTCCAGACACATATCATTTCGAATTTTTCATTAACACTTACATTTCAGCGGAGGGGAAAATTCCCTAGTTTTCATAAACTTGACCAACAAGTGATTGAGTGAGTGAGTTTTACGTCGAACTAGTGCTACGTTGTGGGCAATGAGTACGGCAACCAAATATCCCCATTTTCTACAGACAACGTTTACTTTATTCGCATTATTATAATTTTTTAAAAAATTATAGAAAGTAAAGTATTTAATATTCAAATTTTATTTTTAGTGCTTATTAATTAAAAATGAAAAAAGAAAAAATACATGCATAATTAGTTAATTGTAGCAATTTAAAGCTTCTCTGTTTTAAAAGTTCACGGATCCGGCCACTGTAACGACGGAGGATGAATTAGGACATACCCCTACGGTATATGAACCAACAAAGAAACATGGCTGAATAAAGCTATGAATCTGAAAACGCACGTAACTCGGCTCCGCGGCAATCACTGTCGCGCATGTTAAAACAAAAAAAACATCACTGGACACCCTACCCCGCTGTGCATGAATCTGAAAACGCACGTAACTCGGCTCCGCGGTAATCACTATCGCGCATGTTAAGACCAAAATTTCCCATAATGTAGCTCTAGTGCAACGTAAAATATACTCAAAACAAATGAACCAATTAAATATAGCCTAATTACCCATAATGTAGCTCTAGTGCAATGTAAAATACACTCAAATCAATAAAAAACAAATGAACCAATCAAATATCGCCTAATTTCCCATAATGTAGCTCTAGTGCAACGTAAAATGCGCTCGAAACAAATGAACCAATCAAATATCGCCTAATTTCCCATAATGTAGCTTTAGTGCAACGTAAAATATACTCAAAACAAATGAACCAATTGAATATAGCCTAATTACCCATAATGTAGCTCTAGTGCAATGTAAAATACACTCAAATCAATAAAAAACAAATGAACCAATCAAATCTCTCCATACTGCGTCATAATAGAATTGTTAATTTATGTTTACAAGGATAGGCAGTTTCTCGCTACGGAAGTTCGCCAAGCAGAAAGTGAACCTCTGTTCTACGGATCAACCAAATCGGCAGTTCACCGGCTACTTTAATTCTCGGATTTGATGATCCATGGTTTAATCCGAGTGTTAAGCAGTCGGTGAATAAGGCCCTTACAGAATTTAAGTGTATTAAGCACTGAATCAATGAGAGAAACTTATGTGGACTTTATCTAGAATATTTCATTGCACTACAGAATATTATTCAGAAATTTGTTATTGAAATGAAATGTAAAGAATCAAACTAATAATAATAAAATTAAAATTATGTAATTTAGAAAAAAATTAATATTTCTATAATTAGCTAATTATTTTAATCTTCAAACAATACTGTCACCATATTCAATTCTAATAATCGCACATCTAGTTGTAAAATCCGTTATAATCTTGGTATAAACTTACACTCACATGCATATATGCATATTTTTCTAATTCCCCTCCCGAATATTATTTTAACTTTTAAAAAAAAGTGGTAAATATATTTAAAATAATGATAATAATGATGATGATAATAATAATAATAATAATAAATTTAAAAATTAAAAGAAATTTGCACGTTTCCTAGTTTATAAATTTCCCTCTAGAT